>PVIW01000641.1:0-340613 GCA_004026585.1 Noctilio leporinus
AAAAGAGAGAGATTTTAATTAAAACTGAAACACAATGAACTGCCCTATGACCCAGTGATTCCACTGCTAGGATTATACCCAAAGAATTCTGAAACACCAATTCAGAAGAACCTATGTACCCCTATGTTCATAGGAGTGCTACTTATAATAGCCAAGTGCTAGAAACAGCCTAAGTGCCCTTCAGTGGATGAATGGATCAAAAAACTTAGCACATTTACACAATGGAGTTCTATGCAGCAGAAAGAAAGAGAGAACTCCTGTCATTTGCGATTGCATGGATGGAACTGGAGAGTACCACGCTTAGTGAGAGAAGCCAGGCAGCAAAAGTTAAATACCACATGTTCTCACTTAATACAGGAGACTAAAGAACAAATAAACAAACAAACAAAACAGAATCAGAGACATGAATACAGGGAACACATTTTCAGTGTATAGAGGGGAGGGAGTAGGGGAGGGAGAGAAGGCAGCAAGGAAGGGGAATGGTGTAGTCAAGGAACTAGCATGGGTGACCCATGGACACAAACAACAATGGGATTGACTGTTGTGGGGGCGGTGACATGAGGAGGATGGGGATGGGGAGAGCAGAGGGGGAAAATGAGATGAAGGTAATATAACAATAAAAAAATATATATATATCTAAAACAAACAAACCAAAAAACCCAATGAGCTGTATAAACAATGAAATGCCAGGTTTCAGTTGAGTGATTTTTTTTTGACAGTTGGATACACCCATGCAACACTATGCCATTAGGGCTATCCCACCTCTAGCCCTAAGAGGTAAGCGCTAATCTGACTTCTAATTATGTAATTAGTCTAACCTGTTCTAGAAGTTCATACAAACAGAATCAAAGAATATAGTTTCTTGCATCTGCAAGGTTCATCTGTGTAACTGACTCAGTAGTTATTACTGTCACTGAGGAGTGGGTTCCATTGTATGCCTACAACTCAATGTATCCATTTTCTTTCTGACAGACTATTTGTGTTGCTTTCAGTTTGGAGATTTTTATATAATAAGACTGTATGAACATTTTTGTACAAGTTTTTATTTTTCTTGGGCACTACCTAGGAGTAGAAGTGCTGGGTCAGGGGAAGAAACAGTCAAAAGTGAACCACCCTGAACTCCCATCAGCAAAGTGTGAGAGTTCCCGTTGCTCCAGGCCTCCTTGTCAACATTTGTTATTGTCTTTCATATTTTGGCCACTCTAATGGGAACAGTTCCTCACTTGAGTTTTCTTGATGACTAATGATGTTTCCTACCTTTTCATGTGCTTACTGGTCATTTTGTGAAGAGTAAGTTCAAGGTTTTTGCTGTTTTTAATTTTTCTCCTTTTATTAATTTTCAAGGGCTCTTTTATATCTCTGGATATAAGCGCTCTGTCAGGTGTGCATTCTGACTACCTTCTCCCAGCGGTATGGCTTACTTAGTAATTTGAGAAACTTTTGATGTAGTCCAATTTCTCACAAATTATAATTTAAATAATTAAGTAGTCTGTCTTAGATTGTTCCATCTCTCTAGGACCAATCTGTTTTTTTTTCTAGGAAGGATCTGAGATGTTTTCTTCCCCTTTGTTAATTCTAACATAGGGCATGGCAAATGTAGTTTTATAGTTACGAATACACAAGTTGATTGATGTATTATTTATTGGTTTGTTTTCCACATGAACAACTGTCAATGTACTTTTGCCTGTCCTGTATAATTACCATGAACCTTACTGTTACAGGACTTGAAAACTCCCAGTTCACTTAGAGATTTCCACGCTCTAGTTGACTGACACTAATTAAGAGTCTTTGAGGGGGGGTAGGTTACAAAGGTTTCTTCTATCAAAGTGATATTGATCCTAAAAAAACTTACAGGAGATGATAAGTAGATCAAAATTAACATAAAACTTATGTTATTTTAGAGTCAATGTTAGAGTCATTGAATAGAGACAAGAAAAAGGAATTGAACCAAATCAGTAAGAGCTTGGCTGGTGAATAATTAAACAAAGTAAAATGAAGTGAATGCTTTCTACATGAGTGGCACTGAATTAGTGCCTAAAACATACTCGGTACATGGTAATTGCACAGTAATTTTAATTACTCTTTAAAAATTAAAAATTCCAAACATATTCTTAAAATACAACAATTAAAAATGATATATATGAACATTTTCAACAGGCCGCTCTAACAAGCTGTCAATTTTGCCCATTAATACAAATCCACTGGAAAAAGGAAGAGTATTTCCAACAATCTCACCTTTGTCACCAGCTATAGAGAGTTAGTGGGAAACTACAAATGCTGAGTGTTTCTAAAGCTCTGCTTGTCAACTTGTACCAAGCAGCAGGACAGTTCACCAGTGAACACAGGGACCCTGGCCATACATTTAGCATTGAGTGAATTGACAGAGAGCAAAAGTATCCTATAGCTTTGAAAAGGGCCCAGAATTTAATGTTCACCTGATATTTAGCCTTCTTAAAATATTTTCCTTCCTCCTCTTCAAACCGTACAAGAAGGCTTTAAGTTTCTTATTTATTATACTTTTGTTTAGTGACTAAACCCTAGGAAATTCTGTGTTTCTCATCCTTTTCCAGATTCACCATTGCTTTTGCTATTCGCTTCTTAAGAGTTTAAGCATGTTGATCTTGGTAAGTTACCCTGCTTCTTTTAAGATCGTGGTAGGAGTCTTTCCAACTGGAATTGTGGACTGAATTGGGCAGGAGCAACTGAGAAAGAACTGCCCCTGCCCCCACCGGGGAAGTACGGAGGCCACCACCTTCCCACTATTCCAGTGATGAGCTAACTCAGTATTTTAAGATGAGCGTGTTGTCACGATGATGGCCTGACCCACATGTGAACAGATATTCAAGAGTTCAGACTACACTAGAATGAAACAGTCTATGAATTTTTCCTCAATATGTGGGTGGTCTCAGGAAAACAATGGCATACCTTTGTTTTAAAACATTCTTTACTTTCTTAACTTATCAACTGTAAATGTTCAAGTTGATATTTCTGAGACAAGTCTTTTCTTGGAAACTGCTGGGACCATTCACAGAGGGAACGAATTGCAACCTCTGGGACCAGTATGCCAATTTATAAAGCAGGTCCCTCTGCAACTACTGTCTGAGCTTCAGTTTCTATCTGCAATGTCCCAGGTACACAATTCATTTCAACTCTTTTGTGGTTATTAATGTTGGCATGAGTAAGGTGTTGGGAAAAAGCTGCCATCTAAGCCTTAGCTACAAAGCTTCCTAATACATTCGTTGATTCTTTTGGGGACTCCACTTCTTGAAATATTTAATTACACTCATCAAAGGGTAAAATACTGTAAGCTCTGTTCTCAGGGGAACTAGGTCTGGTCTGATGTGGCCACTGGGAGGCATGGGGCAGGTTTCTCTCAGGTACGAGAACTGCCACTTTCTAAGTTTATGAACTTGGACAAGTAAAGTTTTGAGTCTTACATTTTCTCATCTTTAACATGGAGAAGTAACAGTACCTAAACTAACTCCAAGGTGGATTGAGGATTAGAAGGAAGATGAACATGAAAAATGCTTTCTGAAAGGAATGTGCTAGAGAAGAATCAATTTATCAATTGTAATCCTCCTGATGACACTGTCAGGTGATTATTACTTGCATCTTAGAGATGAAGAAACTGAAAATTAGGGAGGCTGTTAATTTCTGAAGGTCTCATAACAAATAAGGGGAGAGGTGGACCCCAGGTAAGATGCCACTTCTGACTCAAACACCTGTAACTCACCACCAGGATTGCCCCGGCTCTGCCAGGTCCACCCCTGTGGGCAGCCGGTGATGCCACTGCCACCCATCCTCCACATTGTCCTCATTTAATGAACAGTGTGACATCAGGTCCAGTTGACAAGGCCCCACAATCTCCCTGGGTTCATTAAGCACCTTGCATATCACGCCACCCTGCGTTCTACAGCCCCAGAAGGGACACACTGCCTTTACGATGCACACACAGCAGCCCCCCTCACCGTCCGTGCCAAGCCAAGATCTGGGAAGCAGTGCTGTGATGTGGCCCCTTAGTATCTGCCAGCAAACAGTGGCCTTATTGCAGAAAATCACTTAATGGCCTGTCTCCACGGATGTTTCAGAGAATTTTGCAAAGTGGGTTCATATTTTTTTACTTAATTTCTATTTAAATGATCTCAGTGATTTCCATAATCTGCACGACTAGATTCCTTTAAGAACATTACCCCAGAAGTAATATTTAAATCCCCAGAAACCTAATTCAGGAAATTTTGAAGAGACTTTCTATAATAATTTGATTGCACTTCTCAACTCTAACTCCTTAGAGTGAAAATCTCTGAAAATGGATGTTGAAAGCAAAGGAATGCTCCTTTTCTCGTACCGTTAGGCAAAAACCTTAGAAGGAAAATGAATATCTAAGTGAAAGAAACTTCTTTAATGACAAGTCCAATCAAAGTAAAGTTGGGCTTTACTTTGTGACCGCTTTTCTTTTAGCCATTCTTCTGGTTTTAATTAGAATGGCTTCCCTCCTTCACAAGCATGGGCAGTACAATGTTAACATTATCTTAAGAAATATTTATGCTAAATATAGTTTGTGTGGAACTGTGTTCTGTCATCTCCACCGCACCCAGCAGGCTGGCTTGAACGAAGTGGATGCTCCAATGGGAACCCTCAAATACCCAACAGTAGATACTCATACCACTGTTTGAAAAGAGGAGCATTAAGGATTAGAAGACACACGCAAACCATACAGGCACTAGGAGCTTGGCACAGGCATGGCCATCATTGTAAAAAATGGCATCATTAACAAGGATTCAGTTGTTTTCAGTGTATTGAAAGCTGCTAATCTGCTTTGGAAATAGCCAGCAACGCTTACTAAGCCTTTTGGGTTAATTCTTAGCTAAGGAAAAATTAAAACAGTCCCCAAAGCCCACTTCCCGAGGGTCCTGCGGTCTGAGTTGGCGGGTTTGTTCCCGTGTAAGTGATCACAGCGCGAGAGCACAAACCTACCGGCGGCCAGGCCTGCCCTGCCGCCGTGCTTACAGCGAGGCCCGTGCTGGGGCAGCAGGCCGCGTCGCTGTCCATCACCAGCTCCTTACTGAAGATACCAATCAACTACTGCAGTAAGTACACAAGCAGTATTATTTTCACAAAGATGATTTCCAGTCTTAATTGGATGTCTAGTAAATTTCTGTAATTTTGTCATGTTTATTCCAAATGAGAGGGTTTACAGTGATCTCCAGATAACCAGAATGAAGGATCTGTGATCCCCTAATTCAGAAACACATGCTGCGTAGCTGAAATCCTTTAGGCTTGTACCTGGACCAGGGCATCTCTTTCCTGGGGTCACCCTCTCTCAAGACCTAGGAAGGGAGACACAACTGTGCAGCACTGTCGCTCACACGGTGCCTTCTCAAGACTGAGCCGATCTGATTTTCACAGGAGCCCAAAGCTGGGTGGTCCATGTCCCCACTTTTACAAGACAACCAAGGCTCAGCAAGGTGAGTTAATTCCTTATCATGTGACTATGGGAAGCAGCCAACAACCTTAGCTTCTCTGTAAAGGGTGCAAGGCTGGCAGGTGTCATGATCTGAGCCAAAGAGGACAGGCCGGGGGGCCAAGTTACCGATCTGCTTCTTGGGGGTGCGCTGTATTCACCGCAGTGGGCCAGTGAGCACTGCTAGTGCAAGCCATGCTCTTCTGTTAGATGCCAGGTACCCCGCAGTGCAGACAAAGCCCCAACAGTTTCTCCACAGACCCAAGGTAACTGGACTCCAGGAAACTGAATATTAATTTTGTTTTATATAAAATTAAAAATATTTTTCTGGTGTGAGGGGCCATGACCTTTGTTAAAGGGACCTGTAAACCTAAAAATACCCCCAACGAATCAGTAAAATAAATGATAACTTTTAAATAACTTCTTTTTGATCTATTATTTTGCTTTGGATTTGATACTTTAATCATGAAAGAAAAAAAAAACCAAAACAGTGCCTAAGAAAGTCATACCGTCATGGTTGAATTTCTGTTAGAGAATTAAATTGAAAGCCATTAAAAAACATGTAGGTTCCAAGACCATGTTCTGTCCAGAGAAGGTCTTTCTTTACTCACAGTAACTTATGTGATTCCATGAAGAATCAATACATGTCTAGTACTCCATTCTAAAAATGATACTAAGTAAAAATATATTGATACAGAGATGCCATCAAATTAAATATGGAGTTCTATAAATTTTCACATGCTTCAAAGGTCTTAATGCACCAATATGAGGGCCAAGATTATTAATAATCTGTCACAAATTCTGATTCTTCATAGGTTATAATGTCTTAAAATTTATTACCTTTTTCTCATCTTCAATGTTTATATTTAAATGCTTTTATAAAAATATTGCTTTCTGAACAGGGATATGAATATGAATCATTTCACTACATTCTTAGGTATGTATTAAACTGTTTGATATATGTTGTACAAATGCATACCTGCATATGCATACATTTTCATGCTTTTCAAGAATGCCTTACAATTAATATTGATTGAAAAGTAGTTTTAAGCTTCTTTAAAAAACTGTGCTTGGAATGTTTATTAAGTGGCAGAAAAGCCAACTCAAGACACATATGCATCTTAATGCAGAGTAAAATTTCAGGTGAGGATTTACTACTTTAAGTTCATTGATAGTTTCATAATTAAAACCAGCTGCTCACCCCACATCATGATAGCAGAACAAAAGAAAGCTAATACGCTAGAACGAAGGCAAAGGTAAAGTCAATGCTTCAAGCAAAACATCAGAAAAGGCCTTGGCCTTTGCTATGTGTTGCTGTAAAGACATTGGGGTGCAGAAACATACCCTCCTATTACAGGTGATTTTTTTCACCTAAGTTACAAACATTGCTTCTAAATGCACCCCATGTTGAAGTGTACTCTTACAATCACCCTAAGTATAAATAACCTCATTCCTTTGAAACTGCCTTGGTAGTGCTTACAGGGAACATCTACTGAGTGCCTAGCTATGTGCCCATCCTCGGAAAATAAAAATGAGAAAAACAGCCCGAGGTACACAGAGTGCCCCTGGCGGTGTGCGCCTCTACAGCGGGCTACGCAGCGTGGTTCTCTCCCATTTTCTACGAAGTCTACGCCTGCCATCTCTGGACTATAATTATTTTAACCATTACTCTGCACACATAATATAAATAGCTTTCATTCCCTATCTCGTGTCCAAAACAAGTGAACGAAGTACTCAAAACATCATGTTTCACTTAATGCTTACTGAATAGGGAGAAGCAGAAAACTCAGTACAATTTGTCCCTGACTCAACTATGGCTTGTCATGTACCACTACTGACCTTAATCATTTCTTGGTAAATGTAGGGAAGGCTGGTTATGTGGATGTTAACCTTTATCTACTGAGCCTGCCCTGTAGTAACTGTGTTTTCACCTATTTGTAACGAGAAGCTCATCTGTAACTGTTTACCATAGAAATATATTCTGAGGCACGTGTAGGATTACGTATTATATTAGTATTTATATGTTGATGGGTCTAAATATGTAACACTGAACAGAAGATTGAAAACAGCCAATCTGTCAATAAAAGCTAGATTTTCAAGTCAATTTACCTATATTTTAGCAATGGCTGACATGTACAGATAATGATCAGATAATGCTTAAATATAAAACAGTAATCATTGTGCTTTAAGAAGAACATGTTTCCAAGAACAGGTGGAAAACCCTAAGGCACAAAACATGGAACACAAGATTTTTAAAAGAACAATGATGAATATGCAAATGAAATTCTGTAACATTATCTTTTAACCATTTTCACATTGCTATAGAACAGGGCAGTGTTATCAGTGTGAAAGATGACTAAACTTGGTGGGGAAAATGCCTGCTCTTTATCCAAGATGAGACCCCGAAATCAATCATATTTTTCTGGTAAGCTGTATCAGTTACACATATCAAGTTATGTACTTTGAAATGGGATTTACTGTGTTATAGGTTGAGATTGGAACGTGAAAGGCAACAGGAGCACTTTGGCTCTTATTTAAGAGGGGAACTTCAGGGCCACTAGTCACTGATGTTAGTCAGCATTGGTGGGTGTCATAATTAAAACCACTTTTGCAAAGTATGTTAAAAGCAATTCATTTTTTATATGACACTTCATAATGGGAAAGTACAGTAAAATGCACTAAAAGTCCTTTGATTCATTTTATACATTTTTATTTGGAAGTGTTATTACTATACAAGGAACATTAACCATCAATTTAACAAAAACTCTGACTCAAATAATTTTCAATTTGTTTTGTGTTATCTGGAGCCTCCAGGGCTGAATAAATTGTTCACAGATTATGCTGATTTCAGAAGACAGGTGGCAATTTACCTTCAATGTTCTGAGTCTGATAATAAATGTATGACTCTTGTTTAAAAGTGCTGATAGAAAATGGGCCTCAGCTTTCCTAACATAGTAATGGTACATATCCTCATTTCACATAAATAGTTATTAAGTTCCTAGGAACATTATAGGAACTTATAGAGGATTTGAATCTTCAATTGCCAGTGAATTATAATGTGTGGGTTTGCAAGAATTAAGGATCAAAAAGGGGTGTGAAAATATCATAAAATAAAATTCTTTCTCTGGCTGGATTCCAATATTTTCTCTTGCATGTGCTTATTGTGCGATCTGTACAGCTTGCTACTCAAATTATGGTCCATGAACCAACAATGCCAGCATCACCTGGGAGCCTGAACCCTCATCCAGACCTACAGAATCAGAGCCTACATTTTAGTACACTCCCACGCACATGAAAAGGTGGCAAGCAGTAACCCAGAGCTTCTGAATCACAGACCACCAGAACTGATAGTTCATATTCCTTATTCTTCTGTTATAACTTCTATTAAAGAGGCAAGACAGGACACAGAAACGGAAAGTTTAGATGAATGCCACCATGTACAAAATATGTAAACTAGGGCTTGTCAACTCTAAAGAATTAGGTCATGGATGATGTAGGCAGTGTCCATGATTAAAGAAAAATGTAGCTCACTAGTCACTGAATCATTCAAAACATCAGGGAAAGGCAGGAAGCCAGCTGGACTGACAACGGAGCATGTGCCTCGCACACTGGTCCTCACCTGTTTGTACTCAGATTCTCTTCCAACCAATACCTGCAGGACGTAGTGGACAGGGTCGCCTTTCATTGGTGGTACCGTCTCCCATAAAATTTCACATGAATTTCCTTCTAACTGTGTTACTCGAGGTGCTGAAATACAAATTCACATATTCAAGATCAAAATGAGAAGGATCACATCAAGTGATATTAGAGAGCTGCACCTGGCCCGAGGAGGGTTGATGTGCCCAGCCTCCTATCAAACCAGCAGGGTGCCCTTCCCGAGAAGACACGCCATGACGAGTACGCAATGGTGCAGCAGACTTTGTTCATTAACGTATTGATAACTGCTTGGCCAGGACTGGATTTTCGTTATTTTCTGATGGCTACAGAGCACCTTCTGTGACTAGGTCACAAGCTAGGTAATTGAGGGAATGGGAAAATAAATAGCATAAACCCTGCTTCCAAGGAAAGTAAGATCTAACTGAGGGGAGGGGACAGTGAGGTATGAAACAAGTATAAAAAGAATGTAATGTAAGGCAGATTAAAACAAGAAGTACAAATGAAATGCTAGGTAGTTCCAGGGGAGAAAAAGTCCAGTCTGTGGGCTAAAAGGTTCAAGAAGCAGTTGGTACCTGAGACGCGTCCCAGAGAATGGGCAGCAATCAAAACCTTTAAAATGACCATGTTTACATTTCTTTATTTTTCACCTACTGGACCCATCATTCTGGTTTAAGTTAAATATTTTCTCATAACTTATGCTACTTCTCTAAAACTTAATATCTATCTTTCTATTTTTTAAGCTAGAATGTGTAACTAATCTCTCTGAACCTCCTTCTTTAGTTTCTAATTATGTAAAACTAACTTGTTAGAGAAAATTGTTTCTAGTTATTCTGTACAAGAATGTTGCAGAAAAATAAAGTTTATTTTTTAAAAAAGTTGGAATTAAAAATAGATTCAGAAAATCAAAAAGTTGGAATTAGTTGGCCAAAATTCCAAGCAATTTATAGAAAAATTAAATAAAAAATCTAATCAGACTAACCAGTCCTCGAGCTAAGACAACACTTTCCTGCGTCTAAGAGGAGCCCCGATCAGATGGCAATGAGAGGACACTGTCCTTCTCAAGTAAATGTGCCATGAGAAGTGATGGCCATGGATTCAGGTTCTCTTTTCCACAAGATGAATCTCCATCAACAAGCACTTCAAGAGGCAAAGTTTGCTAATGTAATCAGGCCAACTCTTGTCCCAACAACACCCACCAGCCACAGTGTGTGTGGGAACCTCTTCTGTCACAGCTGAAAGGCAAAGCTGTGCTAAAGGGCTGCGGCATTTACTGCCCAAGTGACCCAGCCAGGCCTTGCACGTGTCCATCCACTTACACTCATTTCTTAGTCTCATGGTGAAGCAACTACCAATGAGCTTCTGGACCACTACAGGGCAGGGGAGGTATTTCCCATGGACTACAGGAAACCTGCCAGGCCCTGACCCAGGTCCTGGAGGCCCCTCACCCTCTGTAGTGAGCCCTGAACTATGGTGACAGCTGACACAGCTCCTGCGGCCACACATATACAGGACCTTTTTATGGCTGTGCTTGCCCCCAGAGCCACCTAAACAATATAGCAAATCCTTACTTTTAAAGAATCATGCTATAGGGGAGAGTAGGGTTCAGGGGTCCCTGAGAGGGCTGGACCTACGCCCACGGCTAGGTGGGAAAGGCTGAGCCAGCTTTACCCCGAGGCTGTCTGCCCTGCTTGGTGAGCCAGCACTGCAGAAGGCGCAACGCTCAGCAGCACTGGGAGGTCAGGGGAACCTGGGCGGAGTGGAGTTCGCTCACTCCCGACCCCACAAAAGGGGCACAGTAAACTAGTCACTCACAAACCTCCAGACAAATACTCAAGGAGATGAGAACAGACCACTGCCACAGCCAGCCAAAGACATCTCCCTCTAGTGACTATGGACCAGGGGACAGGTCGCTGAAGCTGCCTGCCTCAGTCTCTCATCTCTAGGGACCAAGGTCACTCAAAGGTGAATGCCAACCTCTGCTTTTCTTCAACGGCTCTGGCAAGGGAGACTTTCAAATCTTCCACAGTAAACTGTCGTAAGTGTTCCATCAGGAATTTGCTCTTATTTCTAATGCAAGCTGTCACTCAGGTCTGTTTCTTTCCTTTGTTCATCAATCCCCTGTGGGGTGCGCCCACCAAATTATGTGTAATAATCGTGCATACATACTTGAGCAAATCCGTTGGTAGGCCGTCTTGTTTAAGGCTTCTCACTCCCACCCAAACCCATTTCCCTATCTTTTCTTTTGGGAAGCTCTTTTGATTGTATCTTGCTGATATTAGAAATATTAGAAGAGTATACCTAAAGTCAGAATTGTAGCTCTTACTACAACATTTCCTTACTCTCACAGAGGAACATGCTGAAGTGCACTGTCTACAGACCTTTGATGGTGGGGGGGACGCTCTTGGTTGTGCTGAAGGTGTAGGTTTCTGAGAAGGGCCCTTCCCCAGCCTCACTCGCTGCCTGGATTCGGAAGGAGTAGCACGTGAATTCCGTCAGTCTCTGGACCTTGTAGGTGTGGCTGGGTCCTCTGTAGATTGAAATAAACCTGGAAGGAGTCAAATCCATTAGCCATGTTAACTTTTATTATGGACAAGAAATTAATTATGATGCAAACTAGCGGAGCAGATTAGGCCAACTTGGAAAATGCTTTTCATACTGTCTGAATTATAATAATCAAACAGTTGCTATAATTTAGGGCCTAATATATCTTTATATACAAGAAAAATACAGATTTAAATACATATTAGGCTTGAATGAGATCCCTTTAGTTATGCTATGTATTCTAAAAACATCCCTTGTTTATCATTTTATTTTTTTAATAAAATTTCAAAATTTTCACCATCAGATATTGTCAACCTACCCTACCTTCTATGTACTTGGTAAAGATGTTAATGTTAATTGGGTACTTGAGAAATACAATGTCCTTTTCACCTGAGTTTTCCAAATAACATAAGTTTGGCTAGAAAATACTGAAATTTAACTGTTATCTTCCCCAAATCTTTCAAAGCCCATTTCCCAAACTAGAAGAAAATATTTAGGATTATAAATCTTAGAAAAAAATATATGTCAAGAAAAAAATACTTTGCTCACAACCATCCATCATAGTTAATCAAAATAACAGAAAAATAGCACAGGTTGGCTAAATAGTTCTGATTGGCAGCATCTAGACCTTCCTCCTGTCCGAACCATGAGACAGAAGCATACAAGGCATGGGATTTTAAAAATAAGGGCCTTGCAAAATTCCTCGTTTCACAATGAAACTGCCTTATTTGTAATGACAACATACAATTATCATTTATCTTTGTATAGCAAACTGCACAATTTTGGAAATAACATAACTTCCCATAGGTTATCCAGGCTCTTTAGTAGATTCAAGATCTGAATCCTGTTGGTCCAAGAACACTGGGAGAACACTTCCGGTGTGTTTTCAGAGCTTTGCTACAGCATCTGAGGACAACCGGTTGTGTTCCGATACTGCTGGAAGTTGCTCAGTGAGAGAATCATAATTCAAAATGTGACTCTTAGGTTGACTTGGCCTAAGGGGTAAGCAGAACCCATGGGTTCACTTGGCAAACTTCTGAGCATCTGCTGTGCACCAGACTCTGGGATCCAAAGCTGAATGAGCCCTCATCTCGGTGGGTAGTGGCCCCGCGCATAGGCAGGGTCTATGCAGCTCTTCCACATGCTAGAGGGCAGCCCCTCTGGTATATGGATGGATGGATGATTGAACAACTTCTTTTTTTAATAACACCCATCAGAATCAGTGCTTATGTCAAAATATCCGTGCTTCATCAGACTTTGCAGTTGAGTTCCCAAGCCATAGTCATTTCACCTATTAAACGTTCTTTCTGCTTTGCTCTGTAAGGAAACACCTTTTATTGAGGGCTGAGCATTTTAATTTCAGGGAAAGCTGGACTCCAGGCTGAAACCCACAAATACCATGGCAACCTATTCAGTGCTCTTGACACATTAGTACCTTAATGAAGATACCCTTGCTAATGCTAGAGGCAAACAGCGATTTATTAACTCAGCCTCACCTGGGCCAACTCTCTAACCCGAGTAATTGCCCTTAATTATTCCACAAAATGGAAGTCATGGTTTAAGAAGTGAAAATGTTACATCTTCATTACAAACTTCCAATAAAGCCTGGTTTCCACGGTGTTTGGAGAACATCACTACCGACAGCACTGGTTTCCTATTGTGCTCTGCTCTAAGGGGAGTATTTCCTTCTGAAAATGAGTTCAATATGTCTGTGTCGGCAGCAGAATAAGCACGTCTCTGACTGGTCCTTTAATTTAGCCCACTGTTTACTCCTGCGACAATAAATCATGACCTGCTTGCTACTCTGATGAAAGCCACCCCTGCTTTGTCCGACCTCCCATCCCCCAGAGAAGGCATGAAAGAAATTTGAGGGGGTGGGGGGAAGAAGAGGGAAGTTGTCTTATTTTGTTTTCAAAATGTGCATCAAGTAGGTAAAACAGATGGTGGCTGATTCCTAGGTTGTGTAATTAACCACGCACAGAGCTCTCAGTAAGTGCAGAAAGGCACACGGTCTCTCCTGAGTGTGCGGAGGAAGGAGGTGGCGGCGGGGATCAGAAACCCTAAGAGTGTTGGGATTAGCAGTCTCAGGTAGCCAAGTGCCATCAGTGTCAATCCCATAGCAAATGCCACCCAGAGAAGAAGCTGCACCATGTCCCCATGGGCGGAGCAACGAAGCAAGATGGCTGTACCCACTGACTTCCGAGGACCTTTTCCCATCAGCTCATGTCCTAGGGAGCCATTTCAGGTCGGCAGCAAGGCTGAACATTGTATGAGTTTTTTTTCCTGTTCATAAGTTTCCTCTACCCTCTTCTTAAATAAATAAATAGCTAAGAGCAAGAAGAAAACTGCAAGAATGTGATTATGGGGTGAAAGGGATGAGAAAGCCCTGGTATTAGTACTTTTTATAATACGGACATCACTTATCACAGCTATTTCTAGCTTATTATTTTACTGTTATATTTTCTAACAAAGAAATTTATAAAATACACAACTAAATACATTCTAGTTCAACTCTACATATAACAGTTAGGAAACAGAATCCTTCAGAAAATCTCACCTCTAATTTTAAGGGTTTTAATTTTGAAAAACTTTAAGGGTTGGTTGTATGTGTCCCCTATAACCCATCTGGGTTAACGGCTACGCTCTCCATAAACACGGGTGCTGCGAGCAGCGCTGGGAGGGCAGGTGGGGCCACCAGCAACCTCAAGGCTCAAAAGTCATTTAGTATTGGTCCAAAGACATATATAGCCACAGGGACCCCCTACTGAATCACAACCCCTCAAAGGTCAACCTGGACCCACACTGGCAGCTCTTGAGGGCTCTCCTACTCCACCCTCAACTCCTGCCGCCCATGGCCATGTGCTTTTAGAGGCATCAGACACGTGACCCAGGCTACCGTGAAGACCAAGAGAAAAGCCAGCAGGTATGGAAACACCACTGTGGTGCTGACCCGTTGACACAGGGACTGACAGTAACGTGAATAATAGCCATCTTTCAGTGAGCGGACTTGTTGGAGTTCTACATCAACTGCCTGGTGACCTTGGGCCCTGGAGCCCATGCTGCTTCCCTCTCTGTAAATGGGTATGATAATAGCCTGCCCCTCGGGAGCTTGTTATGAGAATCAAATGGGATAATGCAGGGAGAATCCATTACAAGATGCCCAGCACCTGTTGTTAACAACAAAGCGCCAAGGTTCAAGATCGATTCACCTCCCTCTTCGGCATTGGAGAAGCATGATGGACGTCCCTAGAATACACTCTTCTCCCTGCCATTCCCCCAGGCTTTCCTGAGGTGGAGAGAAAGGATGGTATGCACCGAATCCCATCCACCCTGCCTAGTGGCCCCAGGCCAAGGGGGCCAGGAACCTCCGCCGTCAACAGAGGGAGATGGGAGCAAGGGTCCCCCGCTGAGTGCTGCCTGTTAATGGAAGTTTGGGCCTTTTTACTCAGGGAAAGGAAAAATGGAGAGAGAGAAAAGCTCTCCTGCACAAAAATATTTACTCATGAGGAAAACAAAAACAAGGCAGAACGCTGGGGAGGAGGTCATTACAAGATTACAGTTCAAATAAATTATTTTATGGCTCTGCGTCAGACTTGCTTCAGCGTGACTGAATGTCTTCTTGAAACTGAACACTTGGATAGTAGCAAGCACACATGGGATTTAATGTTGGCAATGTACCAGTGATTAGAAAAAATGTCCTACATGTCTATGAATACAAAATGCTTCTGCTCGTTCTGCTTGCCTGTCAGAGCACTCCATGGGGGGACAAAGACCTTGCCACTGCGAACTTGAACAAGCTAATAACTCCCAAGGCCGAGTTTCCAGACACTTGGGATAATTCTGTCTTGTTCATCTGGCAGAAATTTTTATGAGATCCAAATAAAAGGTCCAACTAAAGTCTATGATCCATGTTAAATATATACTAAGAAGTCAAAACAACAGACTGACATTTTTAGGAAATTCTAGGGGGTGGCTATCCCTTTTAACCTCAGTATTTTAAGCATTAACATTCTGAAAGATGACGTTTTTACACTGAAGTGCAACTGAAGGAAGAAACCCAGACATGTTACATCTTTTAAGGTTTACATTATGTAATTTTAGAGGAAAAATAACATTTGAGCCCTGGCTGGTGGCACAGTGGATAAGGCGCTGGCCTTATCCCAAACGTCACTGGTTCAATTCCCCAGTCAGGCACATAACCAGGTTGCAAGCCAGGTCTCCAGCCATGTCTATAGCTGGAGGCAGGTAAAAGGTAACCATACAATGATGTTTCCCTCTCTCTCTGTCTCTCTCCCTTCCCCATTTCTAAAAATGCTAAATAAAATCTTAAAAAAAAGGAAAAACAACATTAAAAAATTTTAATTTTAAAGTGCCCTTCTTTACAAATTTTTATTTCAAAAAAGATATATGCAAGAATGTTCTTGGATAGCTTATAACTTAAATTTGCAGAACATAAGAGCTAAAGCGAAAGTTTTTGTGTTCACTCCTTCTGTTTTAATTCCTAGGCCATTAATACCAACCCGTCAAAATGATCCAACCTGCTGACCTAAAACGGCCTGTAACCTTATTCAAGGCTACAAAGGGCACATTTCAAATGTGTCACAATATTACAAATAACAGATGTTAGGAAGCTCAGTATGGCTGTACTCCTGAACAATGACATGCTGTTGCCTATTTTTTGTCAGTTTTTCTGGGCTTTATGATGTGTGTGTGTACGTGTGTGCGAGCGAAAGAGAATGAGAGAGAGAGAGAGAGAGAGAGAGAGAGAGAGAGAGAGAGAGAACTTCCTACATTACTGAAGTGATGGTTTGGAATAGAAGATGTTTAAAAACAGGAATAAATAGTATGTGCTCTTACTCCACCGAGAACACAGAGTCCTGTCATGTCTATGCAGAAGCAGGTGGAAGCAGATGGCATCAAGGGGGACACCTGGGACAAGGAAGGTGCATTTCCTAAACTGGTTTTGGTGTTAATGAGAGTCCCCATTTGCAGACTGTGCATGAAACGCCAAGAGCAATTTCCAAAACACCAATGAGAAAAGGAGCGCAGTTTCTACCCTGGGTCTCCAGCTGCTTATGGCCATCTAGCTTGTGACTGATCAGGCTGCAACATTTGGTTACACTATTTTTCTAAGAAACACAAAGTCACTGTAGCTACTGATGAAACTCTTTACGCAGAATAAAATAAAATTCCTATTTTCATATTTTTTTGTCCAAACTGGACTTTGTTATTGATATACAAGGGGGTCCCCCCCCAAAACTCCTGGAATTTACTTAATAAAAAATGGTGTTTAGTCTTACATGTTTAAACCTCAGTCACCTTCAAAGTACTCTCCATTTGATGCAATGCACCTATTGAGACTTTTCCCTCCACTGCTCAAAACAGTTTTTAAATTAATTGATTTTGATGCCTTTTAGTGCTTCTGCCATTTTTTGTTTCACCTCTTCCATACCCACAAAATGTTTCCCTTTGTGGATTTTTCATCCAGGGAAACAAGAAAGTAGCTTGGAAAGAGATAGGGTGAATCGGGAGGGTAGGGTACCGGGGTCACGCTGTTTCTGGTCAGAAACTGCGTTACCTTCAGAGCGGTGTGGCAGGTGCACTCAGAAATCACCCATCAAGAAATGAGCAAATGTGTTGTGTCTTTAAAAAAAAAAAAAAAAAAAAATTCACTGAAGCGGAAGCAGCCTCTCACAACAACGCCAGATGGTACGCTGACATGCACGGGTTCCTAAACACTCCCCTAGTGAAGGCCCACCCTCCAAAAGAGAATTACTGTTTTGTTTTGGGCTGGGGGGGGTGGTGGAGTTCCTCTGATACTTAAAGGAGATTTATGTTTAAAGAAAGGATGACCAAGCCGTGGCTGGTGGCACAGTGGATAAGGAGCCAGCCTGCAAACCCAAAGGTCGCTGGTTCGATTCCCCAGCCAGGGCACAGAACCAGGTTGCAAGCCAGGTCTCCAGCCAGGTCTGTAGCTGGAGGCAGGTGAAAGGCAACCATACATTGATGTCTCTCTCTCTCCCTCTCTCTGAAAATAAATAAAATCTTTAAAAAATAAAAAAAGTTAAAAAAAGAAAGGATGACTACAATCTCTAAAGACCACTAAGAATCTTGAAACCTTCTATTCTTCTACTTTGCTTTTAAATATATACCATGAATTTCCTCTTCAAGGATGCTCTTTCAAGTCTTCCAAATTTCTATTTGCCTATCTCTATCTACTTTAGTGGCCTTGCCTCAATCTTACCTAATTTAGGGAAAATGGTGAAAAAAAAACCAAAACTATCCAATTCAATTTGGTTATTTAATTTTAAATATATAGAAATTCCATTTTCAAATGGAAGAATAAAAACTGTACTCAGAATTCTACTTCTGGTTTAATTAAGATATCAAATAGTCCATTTACTACCCCTCGCCTCTGCCTATGTCTAGATATTTTATCCTAAAATTGGCTAAGCTGGTAATATTCTTTATTTTGTAGGCTGAATTTTTATCCTCTTTTTCTAAGAAACAGAATTTCTTTCCACTAATCAGGGGCTGGAGGCGGGCATCATTAGCTCAATTTTATAGAGAAAGAGATACTTGGACAAAAACAAGTTAAGGGACATGCCTCTAGGCATCTAGAAACTTGGTAACATATCTGGGATTACAGCAGAAACTTAACACTCTGGTAAATAATGACAACTTGCCTTCACTAAAGGTAAGGTAAAAATGCCCTTTACCCAACAAGGGTGATCATGTGAATTTAGGGCTATTCCAGAGAAACCAAGGAAAGTAATGTTGAGGGTCTCTGTGGGCCCTGAGCTAGTGGCCTTACATCTATTTCACTGAATTCAGCAACATGGAACAGATAAGCAAGAGTGTGTTCTGTAGCAGGCATACTTTACAGAATGCCTTCCCCCCATAGCGCTCATCCAACCTGTCCTCCTTTATTAGTTGCCTCGTGTGTATTTTTCAGAGTTGCTTTATGCAGATAAAAGTAACCCTGTCCCTCTCCAACAGGAAATAGGAGTCATATTGTCCATGTCACAAAGTCTCCCCAACCCTGCTGCCTGTAGGGAGGTGTCACCAGCTCAGGGGCTGAGTTAGATGGAGAGCACGTGGTGATCACCCACTCTATCAGAGCCCTCTGCCATCCCCGTTTTGCTGGAACCTTATTTTAAAATACGCTGGCTGTCTGACTAAACCTGAACAACAGATTAACCGTAAATGCATTCCTGGAACTTAGGTTCCTCTTGCCACAGTGCTGTGTACAATTACCGGGAACGTGGACCCAGGAGGGTTAGGAGAAGAACCAGCATCAACTCAAATTCTGTTAGGGCAGTACAACATTTCATTTCAGTAACACAAACAAATGCATCTTCAAAATCATTAGGATAGTGTTATAATCTTTAAATACATGAGCTGACCTTGTTATTCTAACCCTGGTATTAGGTTAATGCAGAATTATGAAAATGTTTACTTTGGGTTTATATAATTTTTGCATACACAGAAACTAAAGACATTCAGACATTCTATGCTTGATCTGCTAAGAATAATGCACTTAATCACGCTGTGGAAAAACTAAAAAGATGTTATTTTTCTGTTGAAGTTATATTCTCTGTGCTGTCTGTTCATTGTTTCATGTTAATTTATTTTCTTAGAAAGAGAAGCTCCATAGAGGTAGGCCGCATACTGCATTAAGACCTAGCTCATTGTAGGAACTAAAAAAAAAAAAACACAAAAACCTTTATGATTAAGTGATCACAATCTAACTCCTAGGCATAAACTTAGTCCCATAAAAATAAAACATTGTTTTTAGGCTGCCACATTAACATGTAGCCAGTGACCTTAGACTAGGAACCCAGGATTAGAAGCTTTAATACATGAGAAACACATGTCCTGTTCCAGGGGAAAATAAAATGTTTAACACAGCAAGTCCCGCTATCTGGATGAATTCTATCTAGGTTGATTCAGTTTGAGGCAGCGATTTGACCAAAGCACCCTTTCAGGATTCCTACTATTGACATGCAGTAGCCCCAAACTTTAATACAGGCACATGGAGAGTAGCAGAATAAAAAGAAGCATCTTCTACTTGAGAAAGACACAGGGCCCCTTTCTGGGCTTTAGAGTTTATATCCTTGATTTCCATAACAATCCTGAGTCCTTTGCCTTTAGTCCCCATCCTTCCTAAAGCTTTCTCTGATGAGATTATAAGATTAAAAGGCCCTTTAAGCCTTTTCCCTTTGTTTAAATGCATAATAGATGCCATTCTTCTTTCCTCTCTCCACACTCTGCTACACTGTCTATTTTTAAGCCTTCTAAATCATGCTCTGCTGCAGTGTATTTGCCCTCTATACCTGTACCCCACCAGCGAGCTCCTGAAGGGGCTCCTCCATCATTTTTGTTCAATACTTAAGCATAGTTTATTTCTTTATGTGTATAAAATTCCTAATAATCCTAAACTGCAATCAAATCAATCCATGAAAAGAACCTATTTTTACCTAGATGGTGCAAGGTTAGGGTAGATATCCTATCATCATAGAAAATATTCCACTTTTTATTCAAGAATTAAATCATGTAGACAAAATGTTCTCAATGCCTGGCATTTTGAAGATGCTCAATAAATACAAAGTTTGAAAATATATTTTTGGTTCAAATATTATGTTTAGGACTCTCCGGGTCATTTCAGATGTTTTGATTGAGAGGTATAAAAATGAACATAGTCTTGGCTGGTAGGCTCGGATAGGCACCAGTCTGTGATTCCAAAGTTCGCTGGTTTGATTCCCCAGTCAGGGCACATAACCAGGTTGCAAGCCAGTCCTTAGCTGGAGGCAGATGAAAAGCAACCATACATTGATGCTTCTCTCCCTTTCTTCCTTCCTCCCTGCCCTTCTCTCTGAAAATAGTGAATAAAATCTTTTTAAAAAGAAAGAAAGAAAAAAAGGTTAAAAAAATGGGTAGTAAACTAGCATAACATAGATGCAGAACCTTAGGAGTTTTGGACCCGTAAGGAAAGTTAGCATCTTTCTTATTATTTCCTTGTCAAAAGGAGAAGCTAAAATATGAAGAAAAAAGATATGGCATGCAGTTTTAATGACTTTTTAAAAAAAATAATTTAGCTCACAAATTATCTACAACATTGCTGTTTCAGGATAAAACCAGTAGAAAGAACTTCAGAATTCATCTTTTAATTTAACCTCTATTTTATGGATGAGGGAAAAGGAAGACCAATGGTTTAGCAGTCAAAATCGACTCCACTCTTCAATCTGACAATTACCAAGCATGAAGTTATCAATTTTTATTGTGCTTCCTTTGCAAAATATGCTTTAAAACTAAAGATGCTTGCCTAGCTGGCTAGGGCAGCCGTACAACTCTGATATCAGCAGCTCTACTTTCAAATACCCATAGTTGCTGGTGAGTCAAGTCACTGAAAAGGACAATTAAATCAATTTCTGGTTCTTACATTGGCCATGAGCAGAACATATAATATTTCTGCTACATCCATAAAGAACTTACTAGTAGTTAATGAAATCAATGCATATGGGAAAGAATATGCACATTGGTTCTAAAACCCACAACTAGAAATCATTCTAGCAATAAGCCTCATGAAGAAGACAGCTGTCAATGAGGATGGAGGCCTTTTTCCTTTCAACTGAACAGGCCAGGTCCAAATCCTAAAGAACCTCCAGACATCTAAACTGACAAAGACTACGCTAAGAAATATTATGATGTATCCAACTCAAATGATTCCTCCCTGATGGCCATGAGCCAAGATCCAAAGTTAAAAAGGCTTGGATTCAAAGGGCCATTCACTACAAGAGTTCAATTTCAAGACACTAAAGAAGGTCATCTTCAAACTTAAATTAAGTCACATTTCATCCTATTCAATCCCAGGAATATTATTCCACTAACAGAATGAGAATTTATTATGCTCTCCATTCCCATCACTTTAATGACTTTCTGAGAGCACTGACAAATCTAATTTTTAAAAGATAAATTTGGACTCCGGCTCATAAAATTAAGAAAAATACTCTTTCTAATGGTAAGTTTTCTTAAATCGCCATTTAAATTTAGGCAAGTCATTTATTTGATTAAAAGGCCAGCCCTTGAGTGCCTGCTTTTTATTTTAAAGGAAAGAGCATAGTAATGATTACTAGATTCTGCACTCTTTTCTGTCTGACACATTTAAATGTCTCATGACAATATCCTCATTTGGACCAGTGCTCAGGGAGCTTTTCCTCTGCACACCTGTTCAGCTCTCTGTCCGAGGCCTCAGATGGCCGCCCCGCACAGGACAGGACCGCAGCAAGACAGAGGGGGCCAGTCTGGTACAGCGGCATTATCACTGTAGCACAACTAGAAAACATTCTCTCTCTGAGAGGCTCTCTCTACCAGCAACGGAAGCCAAAAAAGCCCAGGAAAAATCACAAGGGCTCATCGATTAATCTCTAAATGCTAGCTTTATGTATTTATCCTGCTTTGTTAGCTGATTACTCCTACTCTTGCCAGCCTTCGCCATTTTGAGGAGGTCCCTGCCAGTACAATAATGAGCCCGTGAAAATGCAGCCAAAGGCAAATGGCACAGTAAGAATTACCTTGTTACTGAGTGAGGATGCATTAATCTCTAATGAACCTACCAAAAGAAGCCTCACTTTCTCTGTGCTTGCTACATCAGGACTAGTTTCTAATAGGATAATCACTTTTGGGTTTGAAAGACCCGTCAGAGTCAAGTCCAAATGTCACCTGCTTCTAAAAGCCACACTCCTAACCTTTGCAACCAGATGACTTCTGCTCTCATACTCCCAGAGCTCTTTGTTCCCATGTCTGCCTCCCCCACACTCCCAGAGCTATTCTCTTCCACCTGCACAAATGTTCTATGGCCACTTGTGGGTTGCTTTTATTCTCCTGGGGGCAGGGCCTTGATTTTTTTCTGGATCCATTGAAGACCCACCAAACAGTGCCTTCCACACAGCAGGACTACACAGCACTGAAAGAGATCAAAGCACCTGAGTACAGAGAGAAGGGGGAGACTGGACGAGGGTTTCTCTGCTACCTGAAACCAGCCCCTCAAGTAAAGGAACTGGAGACTGTAATGTGTGAATGGGAAGGAGCAAAAATACTCTATGCTAGCACTGGGCAGGTAAGCCACTGGAAAGCAGTGGCATGTGCCTGTCCCATCTCTTCACTTGACACTTGGATTTGGACTTCTGATAACAGAACATTCTTCTGCCATCGTTAACTTTTGTTCTGCATCTGAATTAACTCTTAAATACAGGTCAGCTGCCCACCTTATGATAGGCCATTTGCAGAGGAAATGAAGTTAGGTTAAATAAATACTACATGAAAGCCTGGATTTGATTTCTGTGGCCAAGAGTGTTTCCTGGGCATGGAGTCTTATGAAGAATCTCCTCTTTGCTCTGGTTAATTTAATATTCCATCGCCTACAGTTGCAGCGTATAATCCCCATCTGTAAATCACCACAGCTATTTCAGATTGGTAAACATGTTTGTCCTGCTGGTAACTGAATATTTAAAGAGGTAACATCTCTTTCCGACTGTTATTTCCCCCTGCCTTTGTGACTGATTTAATGCTATTACATAGCGCAGGCTTGAATTTGACAATTTTCTTTTCAGATAATTTCTCTCCATTATCTGACTTTATGAAAGAAAAAAACAAACACATATGTTATCCAATATAGGCAAGTTAGGATCTTTAGCATGTTAGTATAGAAATTCCAAATGAAGACTGGAGGGTATAACTTTGAGTATAAACACGCAGCATCTCAATAGAGTAGGAAATCTTTCAACAAAGAGGAAGAGTTTTAGAGGCCAAATGAACAAGCAGGATTTCACCCCAGCTCCAGCCCGTCCCCACACGCCCTCCCCGCACTGTACCTCTTGTTTCTGTCCTCCAGCTGCAGCGTGTACACCATGTCATCAGCGGCATGCGCCCTGGCGCTACTGTCGCCCCACTTGAGCTTCAGGCTCTGAGGCCCGGCGGCAGCGCACTCGAGCCGGGGCGGCGAGGGTGGTAGTGGCCGGGTTTTTGCTTTAATGAACTGACTAAAGGGTCCAGCTCCAATTTCGTTTACGGCCTGAATCCTGATCCTGGAGAAAGAAAAAATAAAAAACAGTGCAGGTGTTATGAAGCAGCAATCCCCCACATGAAATAAGCACTGTGTGAAGTATTTCTTACTTGCCCCTAAAGCAATACCAAGGAATTGAAAAGAAGGGTAAAGTAACTCAAGACACCTTTCTATGTAATAAGCTGTAACTGTGAGTATAAGTAACAAAAAGGCACATTAGCAAGATACACCTATGTTCTTTAATTAAAGGAAACAAACAAACAAAAAACCCAGGTTATTATCCGAGAGAAGAATTCTAAAAGACGTCCTTTTATATTTTGTTCTAACCATCCTTGAGCTGCTTCAAAGTTAGTTTTGGGAGCAGGCTATAAAGAATAAATAAAATAGAAAACCAACGGGGTTCCTTCCAAGTTCACAAAGGCTAACAGCCCTTCCAAGGGGCGGTTCTGGCTTCCTCCGGCCTCCCCTGAAGTCCCTGCCAATCCTCGCCCTGAGCTAAGTGCACCGCTGCTGGTCACAGGATGTCCTGCAGCTGTGCAGCAACCGCCACTGCATGCTCGTTGGTGCCACGTTATGGGTAATAAGGATATTCACGTTGCCCTTGAGGTCCAGATATTTAAAACCAAACAGTATATGTAAATTAATATCCTACTATTTTTCCTATTTTTCTTGGTCCTGTTTCCCTCCTGGTTGACTGAAACCAGGGGCATCATATAGCACACTGGTGGTGGCACTGCTCCATCTCATCCTCAGCACCTCTTCCTGCAGTGGCTGAGTGTTCTTGAAGTTTGTTTCCTCCTGGCATTCAGGAGCCTTTGTCTTCTACTCTCACACCAAAGGGCTCACACACAGCCCTACCCCCACCCTCTGCTTCCCCTCTTTCCTTCTGTACAATACGCAGTTCTCTCTGTGAGCTCAGACAGCTCCACAGTTTCATGCACTTCAAGACAACTCCCAGTTCTGCGTCTCTTTCATTTCTTCATGCCCGTTCCGAGGCCTCCAGTGGAAACCTCCATCCAGACGCCCTGCTGGGCACACAGGCATTTTTCTGAGATGACTGGGCAGGCTGGTGTTACATTTACACTTGAGTCAAATTTGAAGCCGTATTTAAAATGCATGGTAAAAAATACAAAGGGGAAATTCTTAGGGAAAAGGTTAATTTAAAATATTCCTATAATTTACGGTTGTATACTTTTTGCTTACAAGTGTTGCTTATACTTAACAGAAAATAAGATTTAAGTATCACGATAGCTAAATTCATTCTGTGCACTCAAACTAGCCTTAATTTTTCACACTTAAAGGTTACATAATTCTGCAAATCAATATAATAATATGTTTATAGACTGGTAAGAAGAAATCAAACCCTACAGGATTAATTCCAGGTAAGATGGAGTATACTCCCACTGAATGAAGCTACTACACTAGGACAAAAGAAATGAACAGCTATTTAAGAACTTGGAAGGATAAACGGTAGCTGGAGAATTTGGGGGAGAATGTGAACTATTCCCAAACCAGCAGTGAGTTTACCATTTTCCCCTCCATTGTCCCCAGACTAGACTTACTGCACCCCGACACCCAGGAGCAGACACTTGCGTAAACCCAGCTCCAGCAGAAGCCTGGCTCTGAGAGGGAGAAGGTAGTCTCTGAATGCTCCCGGTGAAGACGGGGCACCCCTCTTCCTCTTTTCCCCACTTTTCTGCACTAGCCCTTATTAACAGCCTAAAGAACAAAATCACACAATCATCAATTTATACAGAAAAAGCATCCAATGAAATCTATCATCTATTCATAATAAAAGTTCTCAGCAAACCAGGGATAGAAGGAAATTTTCTCAACCTGACAAGGGCATCTATAAAAATATCTACAGCTAACATTATACTAAATGGTAAAAGACGAAGTGGTTTCTCTTTAAGATGGGAACAAGGCACAGATGTCTACCCTCACAATTCCCATTCAACATGAGGTACCAGAAATCCTAGCGAGTAGGGGGAAATGCATAGATACAGAAAAACAAAATGAGAGACATGCTGTGTTCATAAAACTCCTCATAGAGGACTTAACTGTAAAGCTACAGTATTCACAACAGTGTGGTACTAGTAAAGAGACAGACTCATAGATCAATATAACAGAATACACACTCCAGAAATAGATCCACACAAATATGGCCAATCGATTTTTGGCAAATGTGAAAAAGTAATTCAATTGAGAAAGAATAGTCTTTTTTAAAAAATGGTGTAGAAACAATTAGGTATCAAATGGGAAAAAATAAACCTCAATCTAAAGCTCATTTTATTCTAAACTTAGAATGGATCACAGGTCAAAGTGTAAATTATAAAACTTTTAAGAACAGAAAAAAATACTTGTTACCTAAAATTAGGTAAAGAGTTTTTAGATAGCATGTGAAAAACATGATTCATAAAAGAACAAAACTTTCTTTCTTCTATGAAGAGCTGGGCTTCATAGAAGTTAAAAACTTTTTCACTCTTAGGAAAATGAAGATAAGATACAGACTTGGAGAAAATATGTGCAAGTTATGTATCTGACAAATAAATTATATCAAGAATGTATAAAAGACCCCCGAAGCTCAACATTAAAAATTTTTAAATGGCAAAAAATTGGAACATTCCACTAAAGAGGATATACGCATGGCAAATAAACACATGAAAAGATATTCAACATCATTAACCTTAAGAAAACTGTAAACTAAAGTGACAATGAGGTACACCACTATATCCTTACTAAAATGGCTAACATAAAAAAATACTTAATATCATGCTGGCAAAGATAAGGAGCAACTGAAATGCTCTTATAGTTTGCTGATGAGAACAGGAAATGATAGCCACAATAGAAAATAGTTTTCCTGTAAAGTTCCTCATAAAGTTTAATATACACTTTTCATATGACCCAGAGATCCAACTTGACTTCTTAATCTTTACTGTAGAGAAGTCAAAGTTTTTGTAACTATAAAAACCTGAACATAAATGACAACAGCTCGTCATAATCACCTAAAACTAGATGAATATCTGCTTCATAATTTTGAATGTATCAAATACTTCTCTCTCCAAAAGTATAGCAAAAATTCCAGTAAAGAGCTTTACTTTTTCCAGATTCTATTATAGCAGTGGCTACAATAGGTCTCCTGTAGACATGGCAAGCTTCTCAATATAAAAAACATTAAAAAAATCGATTCTACCCTATATCCCAGCATTTGTCTTACCAAGTAACTGTAGGGTATTGATTCAAGAGTATTTTTCTGTGAGTGGAAAATAAATTTTTCTATAAATGGAGAAGAAAAATCTTCTATAAAAGGTGGTAATCCTGGTGGTAGGAATTACTACCCTTTTCTCTCTTCTCAGGAAAAGGGAATTAAGCCAAACATTAAGTCTCAGTCTTTCTTTAAAGGTGTAACAAATTTCCTCACCTTCGTGGTTTATGTTAATATCTTTCTAACGTCCAGACTGCCATCCCTTCCCTCTACCCTGGGCAGGGATGCCCAGAGCCCAGAGACCAAGATGCTTTCTCCCATCCGCTTCCCTAGTCCTGGAGCGCCCCTTGTAGTCGGTTTCCCTTTGTGTAAACAGCCTTAGCTACTTAGTGAGGTAACGAGCTGCCCAAGAAAAAAATACTAAGAGATCTGAATCATTTATATGAATTAAAAAATATTTTATAAAATAACAAGTATCAAGAAAAATTAGATTTAATATTCGCTTTTTTGTTTTTTGCAATTTCACTTATTTCCCCAAAGCTTCCATAGGGTTTTGCTAGGTATTAGGTTCCTTAAATTGTAGCTCTACGGTTCTCTGATCTTTTACTGACAAGTACTTGACAGGCAAATAGTCTTTGCCTTACCTTTATAATAACAACAACAGTAACAAGAATGCTACAGTAGCATTGTAACTCTCTTGCTCATCACATTGGTCACCTTGGGGAAATCATCTAACACCTTTAAGTCACAGTTTTCTTAAGTGTAAAACGGGGATAGTAATATCTTTGCTGCATTTATAAACAGCATTCCTTAAGACAAGGGATATGGGAAGCATTTTATGTATTTTAAATATTTTATACTCCACCACACGACCAGAAAAGAATGCAAAAGCACCTCTGTGAACTTTAAAAGAAGTAAATTTATAGTTGCTACCAGCTGCCATTCTTATGACTTTTGGGACCACCATTGTTCTGAGACAGTGAAGAAAATGCGTTGAGCACCCTGGAGGGGTGGCTCTGTGCTGGGCACACAAACGTGCATCTTCATTTTCGGTGCATTATTACCACTGCCTCACTTTATAACTTGAGTAATTTGCTGCTCCATCTATGTTTTTACTGCCTCTAAATTATGGCCATGGACCCAGCAACAGCTGAAAAAAATGGCTGCTTTTCAAACCATCCTCAGAAGGTGAGGGTGAGAGAAAGAGCTCGAGAACAGAGGCAAATGTTGACAATCACCACCACCGGGTGCTGCCACAAACAATGCTGAACACTTGCTCTGCCCCGGAGCCATGCGGGGGATAGGAACCAGTCATTTCTCTTGCCTTTAGAGATGTACTATCTGCATCACAGAGGTATTTAAACTCAGGGAGGTTAAATACCTCAACTTACATGACACAGTGGCTACTAGGTATTAAAGTCTAGATTTGATAAGTACAACATGACCTCTAATTTTTCCCTGACCCCCATGAAGTAGGAATTACTTTGTTTTATAAGTGAATGAACTGCAGCTAGCTGAGTTCAGTCATTTGCACTGATGAACACAGTGGATAAAGGTCAGAGCTAGGTGGGTAGCTGGACTTTCCATGCTCAAAGTCTTTGGGCATCCTGGCGTACGACATACCATACTCTTTCCTATCACAGCTTGGACCTTGGACCACACACTGCTTTGAATACAAGCAAAAGATATTTTAAAATTCAAACCACACTTTCAGTTTAAGAACTGCCCTCTACCAATAAAATACACATTTAAAACAGACAACAAAGGTAGTTTCACATTATTTAAGTAAGTTTCAGCCTTGAAATCAACTCCCTGGATTTTAAAATACTTCAACTTATCCTCCATTTTCACTGAAACACATTTTGTTTCAGTAAAAATGCATGGAAAACATTTTTCCATATCACTGATGCACTGAACTAATGTTATTTAGTTCTAATGATCAAGTCACACTCATTATTGAAGCAGCACTGAGGAATGGCTACAGAGATGCCAGGTCTTGTGTTATGTCTGATAAACGTATGCATAACTTGAGCCTGAGAGGCTAAGAAATAGGAACAAAGACTAAGGTACTTACAGTTTATTTTGTTTTGGGGTGAAAAATGCAGTAGGTGGGGATAATCTCCCCATTCCAGCGAGACCTCACCTGGAACTAACGGGCAAACCAAACACTCACTGGAGGACCGAGTCCAAGAATTCACCTCAGAAAACACTGACTTTCTAGTTGTATTAAATTAATTAAAGTTTACCCCAAACCCAAACTTGAGAAGTCTTCTCTTGGCTGAAGTAATATGGTAATCTTGAAATTCAAATAGGACCTGCAGGGCATTTTTGTTTGTTTTTAACGTGCATTAATATCAATTTCTGAAATCTTAAGTATTAGGGAAATGGAACTCTGCTTTCCTGTTTAGGGAAATGACATAATTCAGGAACTTCATCTTGGCCAGACTGATATAAACAATTTCTTCAAGTGTCCAGGAGCCTGCAATGCCCATCAATATACTGACGGTAATGATTAAATAAATCAAATTAAGAATATTAAGTATTTTTCATAAAAAAATCTACTATTAAAATCACTATTGTCTAGTTCCAGATGTTAGGTCCATTCCTGCTGCAGATCAGAGCCTTCCCTCATGCACTTGATACACACAGACGCAATCAAATTCTGACACCATCTGTACTGAAAGAAGAACGACTTTGAAAACACACCCTCCTCAGCTGGGGAAGGGGACTTCTGAGTCACAGTTCGTCAGCCTCGGACCCAGGGTGTCTGGCGTGTAGCAGTGGGTGGGCAGCGGGGGCAGAACTCTCTCAGGACGGGTTGGGGTAGGAGAGGCCTAAGAGAGCAACACATGGCCTCCCGCAATCACACACCTAATCATCTAACTAAAGAAGAGCGAACCATGGAAGATGAGGGGGATCATCAGCTAACCCCTGAAGGAGTGTAAAATGGCAGTGTTCAGGCAGCAAGTCTTGGGGAGAAGGTGTACTCGGGGTGCAGCTGCTCAGAAGAGGTCTCCTGAAAGGTGGTGGCTCAGGTTCTGGCCTCCAACCAGCGCACTGTGGCCCGACCGCGCACGGCACACGGGGCCACCTTGCTGTTTCTGCGCTTAAGACTTTCCCACATGAAGTGCCTGAAATCTTATCTAAAACACACAACAATCCTATTAGATAGTTAAAAGTTATTATCCCTGTTTTACAGACCAAAAGACTGAGGCACAGAGTTTCAAAGGTCACAGTGACAAAAGCAAGGGACACACAGCACCGAAGCCAAGGCTGTCTGACTCCACTGTGCTACTTCCCAACTACTCAGAATGTGTCTCCTAATGAAGCCCATCTCGTCTTGTTAGGATGCAATGATTTATGATTCACTCTTGACAGGCTAATGTAGTATTTGACATAGAGTAAGAACTCAATAGATGTTATTTTTGCCCCCATTTTACCTAGCGAAAAGGGCAGAAATGAACATAACAAACAAATCTACCTTTAGCAGTCTGCCAGCTCACTATGAGTCAGACATATAACGAGGCAGCCAAAAAAAGGCATGTTAGGCAACCTTACTTACTGTCCATTTGGAAAACAAGTAAGGCAACAGTCTTGCTCTTCTCTGAGCCAGGCGGCCGACCCCATTTCTGGAGGTGTGGGCACTACTCATTACAGAGGCCATTAAGACCCCTGGCCAGTGTGGCCTAGTTGGTTGGAGCATCATCCAGTCACCCAAGGGTTGCAGGTTCAGTACCCGTATGGCTGTGTGCCAGAGGCAACCAACTGATGTCTCTCCCTCCCTTCCATTCTCTCCAAAGTCAGCAATACACATGCCCTCGGGGGAAGATTTAGAAGTAAATAGTAAACAGGCCACCAAGAAACAGAACTCACTCAGTGAGGGGGATGGAGGTTACGGAAAAGCCACACTAGTCAAGACAGGTGTGAACCAAGTGAGGATGGTTAAGCAGGAGACGGCTGACACGACAGGATAATGATGACTAAGTACCTCCTGGAAACCGCTACCCAGTCTGCAGGGTGGCCCAGACTTCTGCAGGCTGCCAAAGTGCTCTGGGTGATTCTTACGTCATGAGCGTTTAAGAATCAATGCTCTTGGGCAGAGGTTCTCAAACTTGAACAGCCTGAGTCTCCAGCAGGGTTACTTATGGCACGGAGTATGGCCGCCTCTGAGGTTCCTGACACGGTAGGGGTAGAGTAGGGCCTGATCATGGGCACTTCAGCAGGTTTCCGGGGATGCTGGTATTGCTGGCTAGGGATCCACAGTTTGAGAACCACTGCTCTAGGGGAGGGCCCAGCATCGACTGCTTTTAGATAGAGGTTTTAACAGGATAGTTATTCACACGTGGCACAGGCTGCCTGCCGGTTCGAGGCTAGACCCACAGCCTGAAAGTGAACAGGCTAGAGCCAGGGCACTGGGGACAGGTGACACCATGTGGTCTTGTCTCAGTCACCTTGTCAAGACTACACCTCTGTGGCTGGACATACAAAAGGAAAGCCACTCCTCTGTTATCAATAACATTATTTTCCTTCCTCAAACCAAAACATAAGCTCAATTTCAAACTCAATCTCAGCTTTAAAGTAATGCCTCTAAAAATAGCACTGTAACTCCAAACAGGGAGTCAGTAAGCCAATGGGCACTTTTTAAAAAATCCTCACCTAAGGACATGTCCATTGGATTTTAGAGTGACAGGAAGGGAGAGAAAGAGAGAGAGAGACACAGAGACAGAGGTGAGAAACACTAGCCTCCTATACTCACCCTGAATGGGGACTAGGAGCCTGCAACCCAGGTACATGCCCTGACCAGGAATCAACCAGGGACCCTGTGGTGCGCAGACGGGTGGCACTCCAGCCAACTGAGCCACACTGGCCAGAGAAGCCAGTGCGTATTTTTGCAAACACAAATGGAGAAGTGATGGATCTATTAAACTACCTTTTTTGTATCAGGAGGTTTGCTGGAGTGGTGCACATTTCTGTTCCCATAATACAAGAGAAAAATAAACTCAATGTGAGAACAATTTGTAACTACTGAAAGTTAAAAAATATAAAATCAAACCAAAAAAACAAGTCCTTTACTGAAGCCCTCAGAGCCTACTTAAGATGCTGCACCCCACATTTTTATCTGGAACATCATGATCTGTTCACTTATATTTTAACAAATTTATAGGTCAGAAAAGGGTGAGGTAAAAGTTGATTGGACCAAAATTACATCCTTAGTTCCTTAAAATACTCATTTTTTATTTCACTATAAGTGCTGCAACTATGTTTTTGAAACAAAAGAATAAGATCGTGGTGGACCAGACTCCTACCATGGAGGACCCAGTTATGTACTATAGAAATTTGTATGAGGTTGTGTAAAGATGATCTTAAATATGAATATTAACCTTAGTATCTTAAATAGGGAACTTCCCATTTATTTACTGATTGACCAGCAAATACTCAGGCTACATTGTTTTCTTGGGGGACGGAAAGGGTGGGGTGGGAAGAAGAACACACAGCAAGGCAAGAGCCAAAGACGTGACTTTTGTAAAGCTATTCAGTCACCGTGCAATGTCTAAATGATCTTACAGTTTTGAGGTGACAGCCTTCCAGTGTCACCTTCCATATTCAGCCCAATATACTAGCCTTGCATATTGATACTAGTCTCGAGGTATTATCTAAATCTAAGTTCATTTTCCCATAATCCTTACATAACTGAACCATTTCATCTTCTCCACAATAGAATTTCTTCTGAGGAACTTTTTTAACATGTGGGAGATGTTTTTTATAATTTCCACTGCAAATGGCATTACATCATACAGCAATGATTCCCTACATCAGTTCCTTCATTTGAGCTATGGACATCTTTTTGGAAGTCATTTGACGAGGTGTTGACTAGTCAAAGTCAGCACTTCTCCTATATCATCCGTCTGTGAAACTTAAAAGTTTATAATAATTTAAGTCCCCTTTAAGGTAGGCACAATGTCAGGATGAGATGAAGTTCCTGAGCTAACAGCTTGCCCCAAAAGTCCCTTTATGGTTTCTGATCGGAACATTCGGAGCACTGAGCTGAGGATTTGAGTCCACTCTAGGGCAACATGGGTGTGAATCAGAGTGATCACAAAGCCTTTCAGTGAGTAAGTCCCTCAACAAGTGTGCCTCCTTCATTGGTTTTCTGGCCTTGTGAGGGATTAAGGTCAAGCATTATTCTGGACATCTGGTCTTTTAAAAACAGCTGGGGATGACAATGACTTGGCTCAGGTTCTCCCCAGAGATATGTCTCACAGTCAAGTTTCCTTAGAGCATCATTATGGGGGAAATTCCCTGATGTCAACCAAGGTCTGGGTTTAATCATTTCCTCAGCGCCTGAATGGACTGCTCTGGACACAATAGGCACTGACATTCATTAGCATACAAGAGGGAAGACTGCTTTTCTGAGACTGATTTAAAAGGTTATATAACCCAGTGATTCCACTGCTAGGATTATACCCAAAGAATCCAGAAACACCAATTTAGAAGAACCTATGCAACCCTATGTTCATAGCAGCATTATTTACAATAGCCAAGTGCTGGGAGCAACTTAAGTGCCCTTCGGTGGATGCACGGATCAAAAAACTTTGGTTCCTTTACACAATGGAGTTCTATGCAGTAGAAAGAAAGAGAGAACTCCTATCATTTGTGATAGCATGAATAGAACTGGAGAGTATCATGCTTAGTGAGATAAGCCAGGCAGCAAAAATTAAATACCACATGTTCTCAATACAGAAGACTAATGAACAAACAAACAAGCAAACAAAACAGAACCAGAGACATGGATACAAGGAACACACTTTCAGGGTGCAGAGGGGAGGGGGTTGGGGGAAGAATAGGAGGAAGCAAAGAAGGGGAACAGTTTAATCAAGGAACTAGTATGGATGACCCATGGACATGAACAACATGTGAGACTGTGGTGGGAGGAATAAGGAGGGTGGGGAAGGGGAGAGCAGAGGGGGAAAAATTACACAATGTAATATAACAACAATAAAAAAATAAATTAAAAAAAAAAAGAATTAAAAAAAATAAGTTATTAACTAAAGGAATGCCCTTGGCCTGCCCCTGCATTCTGTTTCTAATTCAAATCCCACGGTGAACCTTCCTGACCATTCTGACCCTTGGGGCTTGCTGTCTGAAATGTCAACAGTGCTATTTTCAGCCTGCAATAGATGTCACAATAACCTACTACCTTAGGTTGCTATTTAAATGTCCCCTCCACTCTGAGTGCTCTGAAGGCAAGAATTGTTACTGTTTTATAGTCCCACAGTGAGCAGTACTATGCTCAAAAGACTTCTTAAAACACCATCATGGTTTTGAAAATACAATGAGTATACTTATATGAATTATTCACAAAAGATTTGGTAAGAGAGAGAAAAAAAGAGTAGAGATAGTAAGATATGGCAGGATGGAATTTCTGGATGCTACAACTGATAAGCTGATTCTTTCTTTAGCTTTTGGAAATAAAAAAGGTAGTGTGTACCAGACTTTTGAGTTAGAAAACACTGCAGAAAAAAATAAGTGAAATGATAAATCCTTTTCTTCATTCCACCATCCTACCCCAAGAAGAACTGGTTCTGTTTGATGGTAGTCTGAGGATGACAAAAATTACAGCGCATGTTCATTGCGCACTCGCTATATATTGCTGGGCTGTGCGTAAGCATTAATATTTGTTTATTTACTCCTCCCAGTATGCTTATGAGGAGGTCATCTTTTTCTCATTCCGGAAGAAGAAATGGAGAAACAGAGAGGTGCTGTAACTGGCCCTGAATCCATGCGCTCCTTCCCCTCCTCGAAAAGCCACTTAATCTGAAAAAGGGAGATACCCCGGCAGGGCACACCTATATAACCACAGAAGGTCCCTGCACTCCTCAAACGCAAATTGGAACTTTTGCTGTGAGTGAGTGAGGCTATGTGGAGCTAGAGCTAAATGATTTGAAATTTTAAAAGGCCGTGTTAGAGAAGAAAGTGTGTGGGAAGCGGAAGGGGAGGTGGCCGGCTCCCAGACACAAACACTGGGGAAAACAATGGAGCTGTTCACCAAGTTTTATTCCAAGTGTGTTATAGAATTTCTTTCTCTGGCTGGCTGCTTGGGAAATGCTGAGTAAAAGCTACATCACAAATTCTTTGTCACAATGTGCCTGCTTTTGGGGAATCAGGAAGAGACTGGAGCCCCTGCCTGGTACTTGTTAAGGACAGAGGATGTCCACAGAAGGATATGAGTCACAGTAAGAATACAAAGAAAAGGGAGTTACGAAGAGACCAAGAGGGAGCCACTGATTTAAAGTGGTGGGTGAAACCGTGTAGATTTGTAATGGACTCATCAACTGTAAAGCAATACAAGTGTTAAAGCTATATTTGCATTTAGTACTCTTACATACATTTAGAATGGCTAGAATTCACTCATTGCCCTTAAGAACCTGTAGCGTCTGTAGGCCCAGTACTGACAGGTCCATGCAGCCTGATTTCTCCTTCCCTGCACTCACCGGTACATTGTTTCCGGAAGAAGATCTTTCAGAACGTGGGTGTTGGTGTTGCCCACGGTGATGCAAGCGTCTCCGAGATCAATATTGTAAGCAAGGATTTCAGACCCATTATTGCACGGCTCTTCCCAGTTCAGTACAAGGCACACGGAAGGTGAATCAGGGTAGGCGCTCAGGGTCTCCTCCTCCAGGACACAGAGAGTGGAGACGGGATCGGGGGCAGATGCTGGTGTCTGGCAAACGACTAGCTCACTGTAAGGTCCTGCTCCAGCCTGATTGACGGCCTGAAACACAACAGCGGGAAAAGTTCGCGTTACGCCACCGTACGTTCTAATGCCTCCAGGTTAGGTGCTGCTAGATAAATAAATAATACTCAATTTACTTCTAGGAATGTTTGTAGAAATAAGTCCGGGAAGATGTTCATTTTAACCTAGTAAACTTTCCAGAAAATGTTCAATTTAACTAATAAATGCTTTCCGAAACAAAAGATGTGATGCCAATATTATCTTTTCTGGTTAAGTATCACCCTCAGTATCTTTTATGAAAAATAATTTTAAAATGACCCTTGACGCTTGTATGCTTCCCAACAAATTTACTTGTGTAGCTTAGGCCTTGGGCATCTGCCTTGGTGTCTCCACCTGAATGCTCATTAAGCATCTCAAACTCAAGAGTCCACACCGCATCGCACCTCCACCCCACACTTCCTGTCCTTCAGCTGGTTCCAGTCACACCCCTGAGACATCCTTGGTCACCTTTCTTCCTCTCATACCCAGGCCACCTGCACATCCTAACCACCCGGGTCCAATTACACTCTCTGGCCACCAGAATGACATCCCACCTGGTTATCTGTGCCATCAGCCCTTGCCCCGGGGTCTACATTCACAACAAGCTTATGATTTAATTACTACTTACAGCAAACTTATGATTTAACTGCTACTTACATGCCTTCAATAGCTTCCAACCATGTTCAGTATAAATTCTGAAGTCCTCCTGACAGCCTACAAGACCCATCTATTCTGCTCACCATCCCCTTCCCCCATATCCCCTCACCATTCTGACTTCATCACACCAGTGATGACTCAGCTCCAGCCACACTGGTTTCCTTGCTATTCCACCCAGTTTGCTCCCACCTCTGGGCCTTTGTACTTCCTTATCCCTTCTGTCCTGAGCCTATTCCCCAGACTTCTACGTAGCTCACCTAAGTTATATCCTTCAGGTTTTCTTTCAAGTGTAGCCTTTTCAGTGAACCTTCTCTAAAACACAAATGTAAGCTTGCCATCAACCCCCCGGCCCAGCCCTGAAGATTGTCTTCAGTTCTTCTTTCCTGTCTTTGCTTATCTGTCATCATGGTATTTATCACCAACATAGTATACATGCTTCATTTAATTATTCCTCGGATTAAAATTTAGGTTCCATAAGAGCAAAGTTATGTTGAGCAACTAGAACAGTACCTGACACAGAAATATGTGCTCAATAAATGTTACTGAAAACATTTTTTTTCCTTATAAAGAGAAAAGCATTTGGCAGCCTCCTTATAAAGTGAATATACTCTAACACTGAGTTCTCATTTACATCATAGGAGAGCTTATGAAGACAATTACAAAACTTTAACAAGTCTGAGCTTTAAATCAGAGGTGCAAAACAAAGCTTAATATTTATGTATTACTGGTAATTCCAAAGAAGCAAGCTAAAAGCATTCATTTGCTATCAAATCACTTTTGAAACTATTATAATCTTTGGTCGTATCTATAGTCCTATGTCATGATAACTTCAGCCTTTTTGGTAAAATTTTAATGTTACAATTTATTTTAAGATGATCTATTTAGAGACTTTATTTTGGGGTACAAATTTATTACAGGGCCAGAAAAACAAGACAGAGTGGAGTTCAACGCTCATATCAACAAAGGGTTCGTCCTGGCTGGTGGCAGAGTGGATAGGCACTGGTCTGTGAACCCAAAGGTCACTGGTTGGATTCCCAGCCAGGGTATATAACCAGGTTGCAAGCCAGGTCTCCAGGCAGGTCTGTAGCCAGAGGCAGGTGAAAGGCAACCAAAGACCTGGCTGGTGGCTTAATGGATAGGCGCCGGCCTGCGAACCCAAAGGCTGCTGGTTTGATTCTTAGTCAGGGCACATAACCAGGCTGCAAGCCAGGTCTCCATACATTGATACTTCTCTCCCTTTCTTTCTTACTCCCTACCTTTCTCTCTAAAAATAAAGAATAAAATCTTAAAAAAAAAAAAAAGGCAACCAGACATTGATGTGCCTCTTTCCTTTCCTCTTTCCCTAACAACAAACAAAAACAAAAAAGGTTTCATATCTCCATAGAAAAGTAGGAAAAGAACATGGCTTTTAGAGTTGGAGCTCTGTTCAAATCTTGATTCCACTATTACTAAACGTATGATTTTAAGCAAATTAACATCTCTGACCAATTATTAGAAAAATTAAATTGGATAACATGTAAAACCTTGGTAGAGTGTCAGGCCAACAGTCAGTGCCTCACGTTTCTCCCTTCAATAAGAGAAAACCAAGAACAAAATAACACATTTCATACTTAAAAAAACAAAACGTATTTTAAATTAATGAAAAAGCTGCAAAAATACAAGAAATTTCTGCACTTCTTACCCTACTTTCTCTAATATTAATACCTTACAAAACCAGAATTATAAAAACAAGAAAATTAACATTGGTATAACTGTACTAACTACACACAGAGCTGATTAAAATCTTAAAAATTTCTCCAACAATGTTCTTTTTGTATACTGGGATCCCACTGTCTTTTATTAGCTATGGAAAATGCTTTCTTGATTTATACCACTTTTTATTACTAGTTTTCAAAAGAAACAATTCAGAAGAACCTTTCACCAAATAAAACTATGCCTATAATAAACAAAACATTTCACATAAACAGAATTACTTTGGTACTTATTAATTAAAATATCCCTAAGGAAGAATATAAAAATTCAAAAGTTGTTCAACAAACAATGTTTCACCCAATTTTTACACAACACAGATTTAATTTTTAAGGGACCAAGTATTCAACAAGAAAGTTTGGATTCTCACCTGATTTTGTAGTCATGTAAAAAGAAAATAATTCATATGTGGTCCATAGTTAACATGAAATCAATACAGATTGAGCAGACCCTTTCCTTAGCAATACTTCTTTAGCTTAGCAATGGTGGCCTTAAAAAGGACTACTCCTTTCACAAAGTCTGACGTATTTAATGACAAAGAAGTATTTGAAAATATTTTCTATTCTGACTGTCAAGACGGAGGCATGATCACTATGCAGGCTCTATTCTTATCAATGTATCTTTTGAAATGTACTTTGGGGACGTCAATACTAAGTGACAACATATAACCTGAAAGGAAAAAAGGAGTTGAAAGACATTTGACAGAGACCAAAACTCAAAAAGCATGAAATTCTTTTCTGTGGTGACAGAGTTCCCTATTTATATCCTGCTTTGTTCCACAGGAAAGTGGCACATAATTTAACCTTTTCCCAATGACTCAGCATTGCTATTATGAAGATCAGTCGCTGTGCTGTGACCCTGACTCATTGACAAAGGGTTAATTACGACCCAGGTGCTTCACTCAGGAAGGATGGTGTATAATAAAAGAACTTATTCAGGAGTGTTTATGATAAAATTGGACTCAGAATTTTATAGAAAAGCTTCCAACTGATCTGAAAAATTAACTTGCGAAGGGAGCGTTTTCTTCAAAGAGGCCAGAGACCCCAATGATGGATCTGTAATAAGCAATTTGATCTATGATTTAAATCAGGTGGACACCTAAATCTGGCATCTTTGCTTCTTTATCTATTGAAATCTAAATGTGTGTGAAGATAGAATTCTTCAAGGGCATGGAACACATCTGACTAACCTTTGTTTATCTCTCTTCTTGATCATCCTGATCATCTTTTGATTTTGGCACAAGTAGAAATGTTACTGAACAAATGGACAAAAAAAAAAAAAAAAAAAAAAAAAAAACAACCCTGTTTTCTCAGGATAATAAAAAAACCAAAACCATTTACCCAAGTCAACAAAGTCAAAGTAAACCCATGACTGTTGCTACTCTTAGGGGCTGGGCTAGGAGCCAATTGTTCTTGATGTTGTTCTATGTGGACTCAGGCGTGGGAGCTTACAGATAACCAGCCTAAACTAGTTAACATCCCTGAGGAGTGGGAGGTCAACTCTGTGATCTGATGCAGGCTAGTCCATGTTACTCTGATGTTTGTTTTAGGCTCCATTTAACAGCTGGCATATAAAATTGCTGACTTTTGCCAGTTCTGAGTGGCTTTCTCAAAGAAATTCAGACAGAAGGATTTTTTCCTAAGGAGCTGTGACACCTTTATCTTAGGACTCAATCACTTACTCAGGGAACTAAAAAACAGGGAAGATGCAAGTGTGGTGGAGAACAGAGAGGAATCTGGTCTTATTCTTCCATTTCAGGACCTCCTAGAGCAGCAGGAAGTAACTGTAAAATTTATTTTTATTTAAAAGGACTCCCCCCCCCCCACCCCCACACATACACTACCCCTCTCTGTAGCCTCCAGCAGGAACCTTTAAGTAAACTTCCCGAAGAGCCTTCCCAGGAACAGTGGTGTTTATGAGTAACATCTGAGGAACGCCAACCTACCTGCAGTCTACAGCAATATTGTGCAGCAGGCAACAGGTCCCTTATTGCAAAGCCAGTGTCTGTCCCGTGGTAAATGACTTCCAAGGATTCTTCATCCTCTCCCCATTCCAACCTGTACTCTGAGATGTCAGCACCAGAGCTTTCAGGACTCTGGAAAGCAGGAATTCATAAGGTTAACCTCGTTGAGAAGAAAATTCTATGTTATTTGTGTTCAACCAACCAAAGTAAGACTGACATACCCCAGGATATTTCAAATATGCACAAAAGAAAGGCATAAAAGAGACACTCAACTTTCTCTCCATTTGGACCAGTGGTAAAATTTCCACAACTCTAAACAGTATAAGCAAATGCCAAGGAAGATTAACATATAAAAATCACCTATAAGTGAATTTTGGCTTTGAAGAGGTTCCTCCTAATTTGCATTTGGGAGCAGATAAAGTCAAAGAAACAGAAATGGATGTAGAACTCAGGCCTAACTTACCTCCCAGCTCACTAGGATGCATCCATCAGGTGAAAAGAAAACACAAGGTGCTCTGCATTGTCCAGGAGGCCCTGCAGCGGTGGTAATTTCTGAGACCTCAGAGTAGGGGCCATACTGAAAGAGAAGAACATCCACATGCTTATCATGTACATGTTTGTGCACACGCATGTATGTGTTGATGCATATGTGTGCATGTACAGCTTATAACCAAATAAAGGTTAGGCTAATTCCATCATCAACATAACTAATTTAAAAATTATCTCATTGGGTTTTCACTTTTGGTTCAATGTGTGTACAGTGTAAGTTTTTTACCTACATACATTTCCTGAGTGGTAAATGTCTACTATATATGTACAGTCTTTTTATTAAAAAAAACTAGGAAGTTGGCTTACTGAACATTTTCCCTTTACTGTGACGTTAGAAACAAAAACATGCTGGTTCTGGACAAAATAGGCATTGTGTTTTATCAGTTCTCCCAAAGAGCACTAAGTCAGGTGTACACTGCAGTATAATTTTCCACATAGAAAAATCCATTGGAAATTGTTGGTCGACAAATTCTAAGTATTTTGTCTGGGATTTTCTATTGTGTTCCTGTTATTTTTTATTCAGCATGTCCCCACCATCTCAACTACTTGAGAGTTAACACTGTACTCCTTTTTTAGTTTACTAGTGATGACATTGCTCTAGAGCCAACCATCACTAGGCATTTATAACATTTCCAGAGAACCATAACCACCCATTTTAATAGTGGAATGCTATGAAAAGATTTAAGGCAAAGAGTAAAATAATTTCCAGACCAATGAAGTACGTGGCTATGTTTTTCAAATTGGGAAAAGGTAAAATTTAAAAACACACACATAAAACAACAACAAAACCCCTCACATTTTCCCAATACAACTTGCAAGTATACTGGGTATGGAGGGGAGATTAGGGGTGAGAGAGAAGCTCAGAAATGACTAAGAGTCACGCATATGGTTACCTTCCAACATAACAGGAATAAACCATGGCTGAAAATAGTCTTTACGTATTAATTAACGCAAGGTGAAAGCAAGCAGAACTTAAGTGGGCAGAACTGCACAGTTATCTTTGCTGCAGCAGAGACTCCCTGAAAAGCGGACGGGGAGAAGGGCAGAAAGCAAGTACAAGGAGGCTCCCGCCATGTTTACAGCACCCCCGGCCCTCCTCTCGCACGGCGTGCGCTGGGGTGCAGGGCTCCCCCATCATCTCCTCAACACCTTTCATCGCTTAGTTCCAGGTTGCTGCTGCTGCTGCTGCTTTAATCTAAGTCGCTGTGGCTAAAATGCTCTCCCATTGGGGAATCAGAGAGCTCAGCTCCTGTTCAAAGTGTGAGATCCATTCTCAGACCAAGTGTGTGCACAGCCCGCTGTGGCCAACACGTCTCACTTCTAAATGGTTTGAACAGCACTACTGAGACCTACAAAAAGTCACTATCAGTTGGGCTTTCTTATTTTAAAATCTTCCATCAGTTTGTTACAAGTATGTATCAGCATGGAACTCATCGAAACAAGTCCCTATCACTTTGAGGGCCGTCTGCTCTACCGACACCCTTCCGCCGCCTTTTCTGTTTCTGCCCATCTCTGACACCCCACGAAAAGCCCTACGTTTCTGTGTCACCTCCTCAAAACCCACACCGTCCTGCAATTAACAAAAAAAAAAAAGAAAGAAAGAAAGAAAAAAAGAAAAAGAAAAAGGAAAAGAAAACACTTTTGTGGCTATAATACAAACACAGACTTCCAATCTCAGCCCACCTCGACAACTCCAAATGGAGAAGGAAGGGCTGGAGAGTTCTACAGCCTTCACTTGAAACCAAACAACACTACTGAGCTGGTCTCCCTAGCCTCTCCTCTACCCAACTTCAGTTTCTGTTTTGTTTTTTAATTCTTATCTGAGGATATGTTTGTTGATTTTTAGCGATAGAAAGAGAGACAGAGAGAAACACCAATTAGTTGCCTCCCATATGGACCCTGATGGGGGCTCAAACCCACAACCTAGGTATGTGGCTGGACCAGGAATCGAACTCTCAACCTTTTGGTGTATGGGACAGCACCCCAACTGACTGAGCCACCCAGCCAAGGCTAGAGCACTTAAGATTTAAAACTGACTTAAGACTTTGTTGGGTAATTTAAATAATCTGAGACAGGAACATTATTGTATATACTAGTTTTAATTTCTCATAACTGATTAATAGAGTCAACAGAGCAAACAGGAAATTATTTTTAAAACTAACAAAGGCATCTAGAGGGTCATGTTCTTATTAACCTTAAACTCTATCTTAACAGAATGATGTGAGGATGTAGTTAACAAAATTTCCAATGCTGGGAATATGAAATCACAAGATAGCAAATCAGAAAGGAGACTTTATATGTACTTTAATGGTGGTCAAGGTTGGCTAGATACTGCCAAGGACCTTCAGGAAGGTAGAGCCCAAAGTGTTAAAACCTTCCACTCACCCCTCCGTCATTCAGAGCCCTCACTCGGAAACGATACACGGTTCCGGGAAGCAGGTTGCCAACGGTGCATTCCAGGTCTGACCCGTGGTACACCTCTGATGCCACGTCCTCGGGCTCTGTCATCTCCACGCTGAACTCGGAGACCTCACAGCCACTTTCAGAGGCAGGGACATCTACAAATGAAGGTATCGTATCACATCATTTCTTTGCTTCCAGTTGACAAAAATCACATCTGCTTTTCTATCAGGTTTGCAAAATGCCATGCAGGTATCTTTCTTACAAAAGAACCCTCCCCACAAAAATAAGATGGATACAAAAGAAAAAGTTTCTGAGTACGTTATTGATACTTTACAAAGCAAGCACATTTAAGTACATTTAGTTTGCTAATAAAATAATTTGAAAGCAGCAGAACCATTAGGCCAATTTCTTTATGTTCTAAGGGAATTGGAAGAAACAGAAAGAAGAAAACCTCTTTTAATGTCAAACCAAAGATAGATAACCTAAAGTTGGCATAGTATTTTATATTTTAGACATAAATGGTTGGAAAAAATAGGCAGATAGGGTACTGCAAGTTTGTATTTGCAATTTTATGTGCTATCAACTGCTGATACAAGAAATGCCAATATAGCTTGATTCAAAACAGGACCCACACATGACAAAGGGGCAAAGATAAGTGGGAATTAGATGTTATCTCATTTCTCCATTTAATGTCTATAAATTGAGCACAACTTTTTTGTTTGTTTTTAAGTGAATGAAATTGGAATAATTCCTGAAAAAGACTGACAGCTCTGAAACACTTTCCAGAAAAGCGCCCCCTGAAGGGCACAGGAGGAAATGTAACAACAAGCAGAACACATACCCAAGCCAAAAGCCATTAGAAAGAATATAAGCATTTTTCTATAGAACAAAAAGAATTGGTTTTCAGAAGGCAGACTTCCAAGTTAATTTCCAAGCATGAAGTCTTAAACTCCATCTCCAATTGTCCAAACTGTCCATGTCAATGTGAAGATCCGTTCACTCACCCCACTCTAAGTGGACTTCTTTGTGCTTTGGTCTACCCAAAACCCTCGGCGGTCGACACTGACCTGGTGCAATGCTTAGTGTGCGAACAGGGAGGCTTTCAGAACACTGCAGGAGAGACACCAGAGAGAATCATCTCTTAGTCACTGTGAATTTATTAGACCTCTACATACCAGGCAAATTCCATCTGTAACTGTAAATGCCACCAAAAGGGCATTATACATCGCATGTGTACACATGATTTTTTATGCAATGAGATTTCTTGTGCATTTTAAGTATGGACACATACTGCATAAGGCATTGGTAAATGTGATTATTTCTGAAGTCGTATTTGTAGACAGGGGTGTTGCAGTCATTTTCCTTTAAACCAAAATTAGACCCTTCACAAGGACAGAAGAGGACACAAAACAACAGCTGCATAAAATTTTAAGTGGTGCCATACATAAATGGCCAACCATCCACATACAGAACAGAAAAGCAAATAAGATCAGTATTAATCAACTGAGTCTGACATTAGCCAGCAGGTTCCATTAACGCGAAAATAAGTAGGCCTTCTTTTGCAGGAACTGGTTGCGCAAGGCTGGTGGTGTGGAAGGCTCAACCCCTTTCTGAGACACGAGGGAACACGGCAGAGCTATGCAGCTCAGCCAAACTCATTCCCCTTCCTGAGCAGCTGTGCAGAGATGTCCTCTACCCTGAGAGCAGCACAGCCCCTGAGCCTCCACCAGGGGGTACCTGCTGACAATTCTGCACCTTTGGTGTGGCTCTACTCCACCTGGGAGGCACTCCAGAGAACTCTGCATAAGAATGGTCTAACTGGACCTTCTTTTCAGAAGGAGTCTGTCTGTACGGACTGTCCAAACATTACAGTGCCTCTGCCTTTGGAGGATGGGGAGAGAAAATTACACAAGACAACACTGGAGGTGGGTTGACTGGCAAAAATAAGCACCCAAATGGCAGGTATTCTGTTAAAAAGTCAACCCAGCACAAGGCTGCAAGCCACTATCCCTCAATCTCTTACTGTCTGTCTCTCTCAGTATTAATGGTTTCAAATCATAGTATTAAGTATCTCTACAATAAACATGTCTTTTTTTTTTTTTTTTACCATTTGCCCTTCACTTTCTGAATATAAATTCCAGCCATTTAGACAATAACTATCTCACTTCTAGAGCCCTTTTTGTGCATTTATTAGGCTATTTTGAGCCTCTGAGAACACCATGTGGTTGAAACCAAGGCTCTCAACACATGAACTAGCTGGTCCAAAGTCACATAAAAAGTATAAAACAAGAAACCTGCAGATGTGTAGGTTGGCTGGTGCACAGCTGCATGTGGTGCCATTCAGCCCCATCACCGCTGATGCACATGTTTTTATAGTAACTTCCCAGCAGATGGCAGTCAAGTTCCTTGAGGAAGGTGTGTCTCAGGAGCTTACAAAATTGCCAGATGTGTTTAACCTCAGAGCTGTGCAGGACAGCTTTCATTTTGACTCTTATTTTTATGCTTTTGTATCACAGCAATAACTGAGGTTCCCCTTACTTATCTAATGCAAACTCTGGACAACACTCAGTTTTCAATGGCCACAGGGGATCACAACAAAACCTTGTTAAGAAATAACTGACGAATGCTCTTAAAAATATCACAATTCAGTTGAGAATTATCTAGGCCTATCTTTGAGTCCTCCAAAGTACAATTCAAAAAAATAATACATTCTTAAATAGCAGCTTTATCCTGATGTCATTAATGGGTTGTCTGAAATGGACGGAAGATGTTGGCTTAAATTCATACCATAACACTACCCACCTGACTGTGTCCACCAGTACTGATGCAGCATGCTCGGAGTTTGTACAAAGTGCCTGGTTTCAAGTGGGTGAACGTGTATTCTGTCGCTGATCCACTGTAAGCCACTTCCCACTGACCTGCTATAAAACAAGACTTGTGTATGAGTTATGCCTTTGGAAAAAACCACTAACCAATTACAAAAAAAAATAAAAGCTTTAAGTGGTTCCATGAAAACCAGTATCTCTTATTCTTTTTATTTTTAAATAGGCAAAGGGCCCTCCTTCCATTTCCTTTACAAAGTTAAATATTAAAATAACAAGGCCCTGGCTGGCGGAACAGTGGATAAGGAGCTGGCCTGCGAACCAAAGGTCACTGGTTCGATTCTCAGTCAGGGCACATAATAACTAGTTTGCAAGCCAGGTCTCCAGCCAGGTCTGTAGCTGGAGGTAGGTGAAAGGCAACCACACATTGATGTCTGTCTTCCTCTCTCCTTTTCCCCCTCTCTAAAAATAATAAACAAAATCTTAAAAAATAAAAATAAAATAAAAACATCTCATTGAAAAAAAACACATGGCGTTGTTTTTAATACTAGGTGCTGTTGGCTAGATTACTAAATATCATCATTTATTACATTTTCTGACCATGAGCGGGTTTAGATGCTGGAAACCACACAAATCTGTGATTGGCATGCAGGGAATGGTGAGAGGAGACAGGACAGTGTGGGCAGAGCTGCGAAATGGTCCAGTCTGGGGAGGCCTCCAGGGCCAGCTGGGCATGGGGCAGGCTGCTCAGTCACTTGTTGCTGGACAGTCTGTTGAAGAGCTTCTTCCTGCTTTTATCTGCAGGGAGGCTGTACTGAGGGTAATTGAAATCCCCCTGTTACAGACTGAGTCCTCTGGGTAAAGGCCTGTTGTCCTCATGGAGCCCCACTTAAAGGCCAAAAATGCCTGAGAGTGTAATGAAGAGGAAGCACTCAGTATGTGACCCAGTTACCTGACCATTTGTTTGGGATTAAAGAAAGCACTCAGGGCTGTGGGAGGAGTCTGGGTGGCTGATCAAACCAATGCCACCAGGGAACAGGCTACTAGGCAGCTGGGGTGTCTTTTCCTTCTGTTTTGCTCTCACTAGTGCTACATCTCCAGTGAACTGTTTTACAAAAGCCTTTCACTCCATGAAGCTGCTGGAGGGAAAATAGTTTCACCCTATTCTGTGATTATTTTATGGCAGTAACTTCCATGAATTACCACAGCTGCTTATTCAGTTAGATTTACAATTAAGTTACATGCACTAGGCCCACAGAAGACAGAACATTAAAGATAGTTATCCTGATATCTCTGATGAGGAAACCTGTACTGAAAAGCTGAATGAGAGTAAGGACCACTAAAAAGTTTCAACTAACCACTCTACGTACTGGCAAAACTGTTGCCTTTAAGTTGAGAATGGCACCTACTTTTGACTTGTCTCATCAGTGGTCAAGAGAGCCAAGAAAATTCAAAACGCACTTTGGTGCTCACAATGAGACACTGCACGTACATACATACATGCCTTGTCTGTTAGGTGAGTTTTCTAACATAAAGAATATGATTTTGTATCAACAACAGCTGTGCCATCTCAAAACAGTCTCAGGTTTTTAGCTTAAAATAGGACCTAATTAACATGAAAACCAAAGTACTTCAGGTGGTTATTGTGGTACAGAATAAAGAGCTAGTCACACACCTGGACTAGCTCTTTGAAAAAGTTATTATTAACTCTTTCTTGCAATATAAAGGGATCCTATGTAGGGATCACTTTTGATTAAAACAGTGAATACAATGATTATTAGAATCATGAGATAAATACTTTTTGAAGTTCTGATGACTATATATATATTTAAAGCTAAATAAGTTTTATTAGAAATATCTAAGAATGTTTGAAAAAGCATTATTTAAGGAACCTGATATGCAACATTGTCCCACTTTAGTCCATATAGGATGACAAGTAATGAAGAAGTAACCTAGCTCAGAAATCACAACAAAGATGAAAAGAACATTTTCTAACTTGTTGTAAAAGCGTGACATTTGTTACTAGCCCACAGTAAAACTCTATTTTGTACATGGGAATTTGTCCTCTGCCGTCTCCACCTTATCCTTCCTGTTGACGGCTTCTGACACTCACTCTGCCTTTAAGAATTTCCAGAGAAAGTGTACCAAGAGAGAGAAGAAAACTAAATAGAACTAACCTATTAATGAGGACCTTTGGCTTAAAAAAATAACAGAAAACTTTAAAACATGATAAAAATGTACATTTCAAGCAGATTCTGTTCCTTGATGTTGCATTTGAAAGAGAAAAACTGTCAACATGTGATTAGAATTTCTTCATTATAATAGCCCTACCATTAGAATTAATGGTCACCCTGTATTACTATATAGATATTTATTACATTGGGAAAATAGGGCTTTCTTTTGGATTTGAATAAAACCATTTCCAAAAACTTTACCTTCAGAATTTCCATCAGTAATCTCCAGCAAGTACTTGAGTATTTCTGAACCACCATTGTCCTTTGGAGGATCTGGAAAATAAGCAAGTGCCATGTTAATTATGAAAGAATACTGATTTTTATTGGTAAATTATCATTAAAACCCATAAAATCATTTAATATTATACTGCCTTAATTTTGTATTTAACCAAAAGGCACAATTAATATTATTTCATGCAATTCCTTTCTGGATAAACAGAAGAAACAAATATACCAAGAAACCTTAAATGCTATCAGATTCAAAATTTTAGAAGTGGCAGAGTATTTAATGCAACATGAGCAAAACTCAAGATATAAATTGATTTTTCTAAGATTTATGTTGATACATTTACTGAGAATTCTGAAACCTGCTCTTTCATATTTAGTGATTTTTACATAAGATGCAATATTGATATATTTCTTTTCATTTCACTTTTCACTGACCAGACTCTTTTCAAAGGAAAGAGAAGTGCTAAATTCACTGCCAAAATAAATACAACATCAGAACATAATAAATCTGTACCATCAGTTTGTTATTAATCATACTTTATGATTCCCAAGTGAAACTAATATAAAACCAGTGTTGTGGATCAATCAGAACATGCACTACAGAGGTGGTTTGCTGAAGAGGTTCTGTCTTATGACCACAGCCCTACGGCATTTTGGGTATTTAGTCCACTCGTACCTATGTGCAAGTTTTCTTTTCTGAGCAAAATCATATTTTGCAAGACTATATAGAATTTACCTCTACAGTCAGTCAGCCATCTCTATATTTTAGATGTACTCTCAGATCACTCACATGGAGATCTAGAAATTTTACTTTGCTTCCCCTTTCACCTGCTATTTCCATTAGTGTGTTCAGACTTCATACCAAATATTTAAAACAATAATTATAAAGTTAAATATTATAGCATATGGCTAATAAAACAAATATTTGGTGTTAACAGAACTTTCTAAGATTTTTTGAGAAAAAATGGCTTTATAGCCTGGCAAGAAGTACATCCAGATTTTTATAGTTTCTCTTGATCATATTGATTTTCCAGAGAAATACATACCATAATAATTCTATCTCAAAATTATTAAGTAATTTAAAAGTTATATGTCTCAGTGGTTGGTCTCCAATAATGATTTAATAATATTTTTAATTCCCTTTACAGTATTTGGCTCCTACATGAAACCTTACTTTAAATTTCTACTGCTATTTTTGCCTTTTGGGTAGCTAACATTATTATGACATTAGTGATAATTATATACATGTCATGAAAGATTTTCATGCTATTGCCAATATTTATCAACATTGTAATGGCATTCATGTCCTTGAAATAACAGAAGCAGCAGAGGTGATCTACAATCTTTCTGATGCCCCAAACCACTATATAATGAGCTTAAATATAAAAACTTCCTGAAGTTGAAGACCTTTGGCTGGTCACATACAAATGACAACAAAAACTAAAGTTTTCCTAATTCATTTTAACTTATAAATTGTGTACATCAAAATTTATTCATGGTAAAATTTTGAAATTTATCAGGAATATTAACTTTATAAATTAACTTGTACATTAAATATAACTTTTCCAGGGTAAGCTATTGAATGAACTACATTTTCAAAGATGACTACCTTCAAATTAACAATACTTTAAAAATATAGGAGGAAAATCAGAAAGTGAGATACTTCTAAAATTGTCCAGTTTATTAATTTTTGAGGTTCTCTGGATGTTTTTCACATATATTTTCCAACTGTGTAAAACTCCCGTAAGTATTGTAATACTGCCCCTCCCCATTTTATTTCAGTTTGTCACTAATGAAATAAATACATGAAAAAATATTTGCCCCAAAAGAAGCTAGAGCAGCAAAACATACCCCACTTGACACTAAAGCCATGCGATGTAACTGGGCCTTGAATGAGGGGTCTTGTAGGTGGTCCAGGCCTGTCAGGACTTGTCGTACAAACCAAGACTTCACTTGGACAACTTTTCCCTTCCAGATTAGAAGCCGTCAGCTATACCACAACCAAGAAAAACATGCTTGAGATACAAGCTATTAAATCAATGGTGGTTTATTTTAACAGGGCAAGATCAAAACATACGTTTCTCTCACTTGCGTGCACACACACACACACTTTCTCAATCTCAAACCACTGATTTGTGTTTATAAAGTACTTATTTTCTGTCTAGTTGGCTATTAACAATTAAAAATAAAATAAGGTGGGTTTTAACCTAAGACATTTTTACCCTTTCAAGAAGACATAAAACAAAGCCAGTATATCATCACCTTATTCTTAGGTTTTGTGGAAGGCAAACATGGAGGGGGAGGAGAAAGAAAACCCGAAGAACCTGGCTTGTTTAAGGGGAGGGAGAGGCCACCTTGTGGAGAAATGCCAGCAGCATCCCTGTGTCCTCATAGCCAGGGTTCCTTAAAATCTCCAACATGACCGTTTTCCTCCAACAGTCACAACCTTCACGTGACACTTCGACAGCTGTTTACTGAGTGACTACTACATGCCCAGGAACACCGTTTGACCCCCAACTGAGAGAAGGGAGGGTGGCATGTTCTCTCTCCAACGGCATGCTGTCCTGCTAGGAACCCAGTGCCCCGGGCAGGGTCTGCCCGCCTTGCTGAGCAGGCCTGCTTTTCTCTCTCAACAAGGCAAACCACGGGTTGCGGCGCCGGCACGAAGTTCCACTGTGGCATTCACGGTGGTTGCTAATTACCCAAGCAAAAGCCACAGTGGGGAGGCAGTGGGTGAAGAAAAGTAAGAATGGCTGAGAACAAGACAATGGGCAGAAGAGCAAAGGAAAATGAAGAGAAAAAGAGAAACCTTATGAAAAGGAGAAACAGCAAAGAGAAGGGGGGGCTGTGCAGATGAGAGACAGGGGACCCGAGCATTTGGTTTGGGGCTGCCTGGGTGAGCCATCCGGCCATCCTGTCAAACAATGTATTACAGCACATGATGACAGTTTTCCCTCTCAAAAGCAGATTATAAAATTAAAGCGTGGTGTGCATTTTATAATGTTACTTTAAAATGTAAGTGCACTGAATTAAAAAAAAAATGTTGACCTGTCCAGTCAATTTCAAACAGTAAGTGGGTAAAAGGTAAAACAGCTTCTTTTTTTAAGCAGTTCAGGTAGTAAAATAAATGACTCACTCTGAATTTATACTGTGTGCTTCTTTTGAGATTTTTCACAGTACAGGTTAAATCCTCTCCAGTGTATTTTGGGTGGAAAATGTTATCCTGAAAAGACAAAGCCAGGAAGAAACATCAGTACTATAAAATCTGGGCATGAAATACCTGCGTATTGAGGATGTTTATGTTGCCTCTTTCCGTCATCACTGGTGGGCCAGGGGTCGGGCAGCTACTGCAAAAGTGTCAGAAGCCCTTGGTGGCTGCAGACAGCATGCAAGCTTTAGGTAACAATTTCTCACTACCACCCTGTAATTTCTCCTGAGTCTGTTCAGTTGGATCTCAAGGCTGATGCTAATCTACATGAGAACAGCGCTCTTGGAGAGAATGTAAAACTTTGCTTTGGAATAGATGCCACTCTACGATATTTTCTAAGAGCCAACTATCCCTGGTTACTCAATATGCATCTTAAACAGAAAACTTAACCACTAACAGGGCTTATTACAAAGTAGTCCGTACTTTAAAACTTTAAAAAAATATTTAACAATGTTGTCCTGAAAAAAGCCCATTGATTGAGCTGCAATGTGCTATGTGCAATAAACGGTGGCTGAGATTTCTGACCACACAGTGTCCTCTTCTGGCCAAGGAAGGAAGGACAGCTTGGATGGGGAAGGCCTGATCCTTTAAGAGAATAAATATGCCCACTAACTGCCAGATGTCCAGAATTCCTTCAACATTACCCTCATCCATCCATCCATCGTCCATCCAGTATCACTCAGTACCTTCTACGCACAAGCCTCTTTTCTAGGCTCTAGGGGTTCACTGCTGCCTAAGAACAGATTAAAGTCTTGCCCAAAGAAACTTACATGCCTGATGGAGAGAGTGACTAAAACAGAACAAAATCTATGTATAAATAGGAAGCATATCATACAGTGTTAGGTGCTACGACAAAAAATGAAACTGGGTAAAAGGATAGGATGGTGGACCTAGTAAGATGTTGCTCTCTTAAGAAGACTTCTCTTGTAGAAACAAGGCAGCCACACGTGGCTCTGGAAACTTAAACACAAGCAAACATGCCATCTCTGTGCCACAGCCATATTTCAAGTGCCCAACAGTCAGGCGGAATTAGGAACGACCTCACTGGACAGCACAACCATAGGACATTTTTATCATGGAAAGAAAGCTGGATCAGACAGCGTTTACAAGGCAGGAAAGGGCTCTTCCAAGAGGAGCCGTGTGGGACGAGGCCTCAGGAGATGAGGGAAGTGCGTCAAAGCCATCAGGCCCTGCTGAGTGCCCACTGAGGCCACCACAGCCTAGGACCCGTGGGCACTGTGGGCGCTCAGGCGTTTCCCCTGGAAGACAGGTGGCCCTGAGATGGGAAAAGCGTTGAGCCCAGCACTGACAGGACCGTGTTTTATCTGACAGGCTCACTCAGGCTTCCTGGGGGGGCAAGAAGAGTCCAGTAAGGGTGAGGGTGGGAAAATGCTTAAGACGCTACCACAATAATCCAGAGGTGAGACCGGGGGGGCTTGTAAAGGAGAAGCAGCCGTGGAGCTGTTGGGCAACAGTGAATTTTCTGAGCAATTCCTGAAGGAAGATTTAAAAGGATTTGCTGACTGATACACATGAAGTCAAGGATGACCGACTCCAAGGGCTTCTGTCCCCAAATAGAAGGGTGGTGATGCCATGTCCTGAGATGGGAAAGGGTGGGAGGACAGGCCGCCGCTGTGGGGACAGAATGAAGAGCTGGGCTTGGACTCTGGGAAGCTCGTCTGGTTTCACGGAGTCCTGTAGTTAGGCCACCATAACTCACACCGAACACAGGCAAAGGTACACAATCAGCACTTACATTTTCATCCTCCTGGATTTCCAGGGTGTAGGTGACCACTTCCTCCGGCGAACAGCCTTCCGGCTTGTTCCACTGCAGCGCGACCCACGTGACGCCAGCTCGGACCAGTCTCGGCGCAGAGGGCATCTGCGGAATGTTCCCTAACGTGTAGCACACCACCTCCTGGCTGTAACCGCTGCAGGGGAACAAACCCAGGCCATGTAGGTTTAGGGGCAGGAGAAGCGCCCACGCACGTTACATGAGGCAGGAGAAGCCGGCCTACCGCCCGCCCAGCTGGAGTTGTCAGGTCCAGGGCCCGAGGGGGTCCGTAAGCAAAGGACAGCGCTTTGAGATAGCTTCCTGCCACACCTGTCACCTGCCCATGTCCCTCTCCAGCCTGCTGCTTATTAACAAGCACCCATCACAGGACACAATGTAAGAACTCATTTTCCCTCAAAAGCACAACTTCGTGCAATGTTTACCAAGCTACGAGCTACAGTTATCAAGGAGCCTTCGGATCAGTAGGAGCATAAATAATGTCTGTCCATAAAATTAATATTTCACAAGTACATTTACAGTGCTATTTAACAAACGTTTGTGGGTGTTTCCAATTTACACACTCTTGCACCCTGGAAGCCTTTATTGCTGTCCAGTGAACTCTAAAACGACAGTGGCTATCATGGGGAGAGAGAGAGAGAGAGAGAGAGAGAGCTGTAAAACCTCATGATGCTAACAAGTATTTTAGGTTCAGAAAAAAAAAGGCTGGGGAGCAATGTGCCAAACCTTTAGGATTTTCAGTAAGCAGTGATAAAAAAGACTTTCCCCTCAACCAAGAGTTATCGAGCAAGTGCCATTGAAACAGGGTCTTTTCAAAGCATCTGCAATCCACCGATGCTTCGCTGTGCACCTGTTCTTGTCTTTCTCCTGCAGCCTGCAGGCTGTGGTGTCCTGACAGCTCACCTCTCCTCCATTCCTACCCGTATCTGACCTCAGCTGGACAACCGTGGCTGGCCCAGCACTCCTGTGTGCCAGGAAATACATATAATTGAAAAAGGGAACAGAATGACTAGCTTGCTAAAGTGATGAAAGAAAAAGGCACGTGACCTGAAAGAATGCAGCCCCAAGAGGGATTCCTTTCAATACCTGCACTGTTACCTTCATCTCGGTTCTCAGAGGCCTCACGGGGCCTTTGCGTTACAGCTTCCCAGACTGCCAGGGGGCCACCCAGCAGCATCGTCACCTCAGGAGAGGCCTTCTACCCCCTGATTAAGATTCCCTCTTAGAAAAAATCTCAAATTGGTTCAGTGTGGAGGCAGTGGGCATCCTCGTGCCTTCCGGCAGCATGAGAGGAAGACACGGAAGGACCCCACGAATGAGGACAAGGCCATGTCGTACCTGGTACCGATGTCATTCCGGGCAGCCAGTCTGAATGTGTACCCCATTGCCGGACAAAGTTTTGTCAGCTTGCAGTGCTTTTGACTCCCAAAGAAGCACTGTCTGAATCCACTGTTTCTTTTTCCCTAAGGGAAAAGTGAAACAACGCACATCAATTCAAAAATAATAATAATAGTAATAACCATGAGAAAATGAAGGTACACTGTGAATAGTCATTTAACGTCCTATTTGGATGAACTAAACCAACCGCAGGAAAGGTTCTGGCCAAGTGTTGGGGTTGCATCCTTAACGCAAAGGCACTACAGAAACTTGTGTGAGATGGATAACGCACTGCATTTGTGATATTTCTAAGGTGGTTTCGGTGAGCAAAATGAAAAGGTCCTCCAAGGCCTACAACAATGTCCAATTTCTCAGATCTTCTTCACCCAGGCTGGGCAAACCGCCCCATCTGACCAACGGAGAGGGAGTCCGCAGCCCTGGAGGGACCTCTAGCTTGGGAAAGGCAGGGTCCTTTCCAGCATCTGCCAGGCAGCTGGGAAGCATCCACGCAGCGTGGCCTGCCACGGAAAGCCTCCCCGGCCTCCCCTCTCCTCTCCCGTGTTGCAGCAGCCACCAGGCTCCATACTTGTACATTCCAGCAGTGGTGAGCTGTTTGCTGCTGATCCCTAAATATTGGTCACATGCCTCTGAGTCATCTCATCCACATCTGCTTTTCTCGTAACAGTGCTTCGGACAATCTGGGAGCTCAATCAAAGCTTGCAGGGGTGAAATGAATGTCTGATAAGCACTTGGAACATCAGTTGAACTCATTTATATGTATTACAGCTACTCTTAAGTGTCTTATGAGACTGGAAATATATTTTTAATGCCTTCCTAGCCTTCCATGATGCTTCAAATTCCTTGAAGTGAAAAGAAAACACTCCAGTGGGCTCTCTTAATAGACCAATGAGTAAGAAGAAAGAAAGAAAAAACCCCAACAATAACTTGACTGCACTGTGCCATGCTCAGGGGCATGAAATACTCACATCAGCAGTTTGCTAGAACAAATATTTCCTACCCATAGCCCACAGTGTTTTATCTATGTTCATGCAAAATAAACCACCTGTGAACACTGAAAGTATCTTAGCATTCTAGTCAGGGCGTAGTGCCCTGGGCCGTTAGGAATATGCTTGAAGTTCTCAATTTATTTTATAAAAAAAGAAGAAAGCACACTTTTTTCCAAAGCAAATTCAAACATTTTCTTCCTTTAAGCAGACCTCCAAATGCTTACCATTAAAACACATTCCAGGTGAATTTTAATTACAAGTAAAATAAACATCCAAGTAGCTTGAAGGGTCACTAGGGTGAACAGATGAAAAACAACCATGCCACATGCATCCTCAAACTAACCCTTCCCACCCTCCCCTCCCTGAGCAAGGTGGTGCCTTACCAGGAAGGGAGGGGGAGTCCTAAACAGTCTTTAAGACCCAAAGCTGTTTTTCTCAAGGGTTTAGAAAACATTTAGGTACCAACAAGGAGAGCATAACATTTTTCCACTGCTCCTTCAGTTAAGTCACTGTGTCCTTCCTTCCATTTACCTTAACCTTGAGTGTTAAGGTTGCTGCAGATGATTTATTCATATAAAAAAGCTCTTTATACATACATTTGCATAATTGCATCCAGTGTCTGATTACACTCCATGCCCTGCTATGTTTTCTATCCCTTTCAGGCTGGAGTGTGATCTACCTTCTTTTTCCTCTTTCTGAGCTCAGAGAAAACACAGCAAGAAAGGCACATCCTGCCGCCACGGAAGCCTCACCCCTTCCAAACCCAACGCTGGCTCCCCTTCAATGCCTCATTTTTCCTATTTCTTTGTTTGGTCTCCTTTGCCCATTTCTGGCGCTCAGAACTACAGCCAGTAAATAAAAGTCAGTCTGTTCCTTACTAGGTTGATTTGCTTTAATATGGTGAAAACCAGACTGTCTGTGATTTAAATGAGAAAAAAGGAGAGGGGAGGCATCAATGATGAGAACTGAACTAGACTTTTTATCTTTTAAAGGGCCACAGCAATGGGGCCCACTAAAGAATGGTGTCTGTGTGTGTGTGTGGGAGGGGCAGGCATGCATTCTGTACCCTTTGAGACGTTTCCTATGTTGCTAACATTTTTATTTTTAATTTATATTTCAGTATCAGGAACAATAGCTAAATAAACTACAACTTGTTTAGACAAAGTATGCCAAATTTTCCATCTTACTGCTTTCCAAGATGTACTTAGTACAAGGTCCTTAAGAACATAAAAAAACAAAAACAAAAACAAAACAAAAAATAAAAAAACCCCAGAACCCAGGTTTATGGAAGCTTAGAATCAAGTTTTAGAACAAATAACTATACAATCAGAGGTGAGGAAAGGTACAAATAGTTCACAGAGTGAAAGAAGTTAGACTTATTGGTGAATTTTTAAGAGGCACTGAGAATAAAGCAAACACAATGGAAAGTAGGTTAAAATATTTCCAACATGAGAGAAGCTTTTGGGTAAAAGGAAATATTCATGTTATGCCATGGAGATTTTAAAAGGGCCACCTGGGAAGAAAAAAAATAACATTCCTAAAAGTCATTGCACGGAAAAAAGATCTGCAACTGAGAAGCAGGCAATGAGGATGGAGGGAGTCTCAGGCTCCTGCCACCCAATGGCTCCTGGAACCCTGGTCTCCCACGGACTGTGCCAACCTCTCGAATGGCTCTGGGCGGCTTAGGCATCGAGGTGCACATTCAAGGGTCGAGGTGAGGTTGAGAATCTGCTTGCAAACCAAGAGGAAGTCCAGGTTGCCAATTGTATTTACAAATAAAATATTATCCAGTTCTTCTTGTTGACAGAAATGGATAGGATTTTTTTTATTAAGATAATGATTTAGAAGATTGATTCAGACAAATGATAGGCATTATAAAATGTTTAATCACTTTATCAGAAATTAAATATGTCCATGACATTAATATCAATGAACTTTTACAGACAGCCAATCATAACTTCCAGATTTAAAAGGTAGCACGGCTTCAATGATTTTCAGAGATTATAAACTAAAATGTTCCCTGTTCTAATAAAATCTAATATAAACTACACAGGATTACTGAGATACACTATATTTACTTGGAAAGGACACGTACTTTTTAATAATTTAAAGTCATCCTTGTGCAGTTTCCCACTAAAACATGGTCCAAACAGAAATGGGTAATTGACAATTTTTAGGCCCACTGTCATCAATAATCTGGTCAAACACAGTGGCCCAGGCCTTATCCTAGTCAACCACTGCTGCTAGGCCATTTGTGGTTTGTCAGACAGAGGTGAGTGAAGGGTGGGGGTGGGAGGGGGGGTCTCAAAAGGCTCAGGAGCTGGTTGGTGCACAAGGGAAGAGCCAGGGCCTGGATGCCCAGTAGCGCCTTGATCTTATGTACAATGGAAGATTGGGGCACAGCATGTGAGCAATGAGGATCAGAATCTCCCTAAGATGAACTCTCCTGGGGAAGAGAAGAAAGCTTCATCCCAATTAGAGAGAAAGGGGAGAGGAGGCTCTGACCCTTGGCCACGCTGGAGCAGACCTAGCTGCTGGGCTGTACCTGACATGAAGCAACAAAACTCCAGCCTTGTTCTGGCCTCCTTAGACTGCCAGCATCCACACGCCAAAAAAGGCAGATTTTCAGGGTTCCCTGGCTTGCTTCCATTTCACAAAGTAGGCCATGCCTGAGCACACATTAGGTTCATTCAAGGACAAAGCCAATCTTGAAGTGCAAATCAGCTCCATGCCAGTAAACTTCACAGCGTCAGTTTGGCAGGAGATGCGGCATTCTGAACCTGGGTTGCTTTCTTTTGTTCCTCTTCTCATTCACCTGAGTTTACGGTTCCTGCTAATCGACTGTCACCCACACCCAGACCTGGCCTGAGAGCACCAGTTCCATATCCTGGGCCTCAAGACACACAGAACTGTATTGCAACCAGAGCCCAGGGACCATGTCCTCTCCTTCTGGTACAACTTGCTCTCCAAGAAAGCACTGGATTTGCCCGCAAGCTGGCTCATGCACACACAATATACCAGATCGGTCCTTCCTCAGGTCTCCAAGCTCCCCAGTTCTACCTCCATGTCCTTTTTCTTACCATTGAACAAAAAAACATAGCCTACCCTCTATGTTCTAGGCCCCACTGGGTGGGCTGTTCCCCGTTCGCACCAGGCGGCACAGCCCCTGTGCACGGTAACTATTTACCACGAAGTCCACCTGGGCTGGGCTGGGCATCTCATTTACCTTATCCGTGGCGAGCGAGCCTCTCCTTTCAGTTTGAGACTCGCATACTAAAGGGGGTCAACATTTCTGGGGCCAAGTCTCAGCCTCCTGACACTTAGAATAGCGTAAGCTCTATTAGCAGCTGCCTCTCTGTGGCTCCATCCTCATCCTCACTTTCTCAAAAGAATCAATCATGATTTTGGTTACAAGTCTAATCATAATGAACCCAGGTGTCCTGGATCCAACCATGTTCCTGCTAAATTCTGAGGAACGTCAATAACCTCCCATTTTATGTCAGACTTGAAAGGGCCCTGCCTTGGCCAGACAGGGTGAGAGAAGGGAGCGGAGGGGGTGTGTAACACGCATGTAATGAGCTCCAGGGCCCAGGGTGACTCTCCCTCAGAAATGCGTTCTGTGAGATGTGTTAATGACCGCAGGGACAAAGATGCTAACCCTACCATACATTATGTCATTGTTTAAAATGGTATCTGGAGTTAAATTATAAATATACACGGTTTTAAATATTTTGAGGGACACAGAATCCATTTTCCTATGTTATCTTCTGCCTTTTAATTATCTACTTGAATTATTTCCCATTACTTCCTAACATCCAGTTTAATAAAAAATAGCTATTAAATAAAATTAAAACCTATTTCTTAGTTATGCCCCCCACTCGAAAAAATTTTAATACTTTGCTGACCTCCTGTGAGTCTCCCAAATGTGACTATGACATGAGGCAGAGATGATTGGCAGGTAGACCGTTTACCTCATGGGTTCCTGCTCCTTATCAGTAAGGGGGCAGGCAGTGATCTCTTCCATCTGTTAACTGTGCAGGACAGTACCACTGAGTCATGTCCTGCTGGCTGGTGGAGCTGCCCTGGGCACAGGGTCCAAGTCCTGACCGACTTCTGCATTTCTGGGCACACTTTTATGTCTTCCTTCTTCCTCTACCCAGAACACTCAGAAGAGAAGTAAGGGTAGGAAAGAGTTGTGACGTACTTTCAAAGTTCACGACCTTGTATCTTGTGGCATGGTTACTCAAATACACCACATGCGCCATCCAAAGATAAAGGGGAACAGATTTATTAATGGCTTCTCATGACTAAGAGAGTCAAGAGAAGCCCGATGTCACATGGTGGTGATTTTAAACACGTCCAAAAGCTCTTTGATACTCTACCAGTGAGGAGCAAAATCTATGGCTCTTTCCCTTGAATGTGGGTGTGCTTGTGACTCACGTGTGACCGAGAGAACAGGAAGCTGTGTGACTTTCAAGGCTATGTCTGAATAGGTGATGAAGCTTCTGTCTTTCCCCTGGAAACATTAACTCTGGCAATTCTGCCTCCCTAATAGCTGCCATGCTGTGAGGGAGCCCCACATGAGGACCTACCAACACCACCAGCCAACACTAGACTTGTGAGTGAAGATCACGCTAGAAGATTCGAACCCCCAGTGAGCCTGCCCAGCTGAAGCTCCAGCCACTGTGGAACCCACACAAGACATTTCCTCAGAGTCCTGTTCGAATTCCCACCCATAATCCAGGGGCCTAAGAAAGTGATGGCATTAAGCCATTAAGTTGAGTTCATTTGTTCCGCAGCATTACATTCTTTTATTTTGATATCTGTATATGTTAATAGTATGGACTTTTTCAGTAAACTCTTAGAAGTTCCTCCTATACTACAAATAGCCAGGAGGTAAGGGAGTGGAAGCGTGCGTGCTATAACACATGTTTAGTGTATGCCTGAATAAAGGCTTCTATTTTCTACATACACTTAGTACAGGCTCTCCCTCAAAACCATCCAACAAAGTAAGACCTCTCTGAAGAGATTTTAAAAAGTATTTTTGTAGAAGATAAAAAGGTAACCAACTTCCTTGAGGATAAGGATCAACAAAAACTGTTAATCAGTGGCAATAATGTTACTTTGTTTTAGCCTAATTTAAGACTTTTCATAACGCTACCCCAAAAGTTATAAAGAACTATGGAGAGATTTTTAAATACAGACATGCCAAGTCTTTTGAGGATGGTTCAGGTATGGCATTACCCAAAGCCACAGGAGTGAACAAATTAAAAAGCTTTTCAAAGGGCCTTGTAACCCCTCTTTGGTATTTGTTTATAAACATGTAATGGAATAAAGTTCCAGTGGAGAAATCAAATTATAAGTGGGTATGCCTACTTGAAAACTGGTATCTAAGTATATAAAAAGAATTTGATTAATCTGCAACTAAATTTCAAAGTTAAATGTTTAAAAGTAACTTAATTTTGTAAAACTATGTAACTGAAAGACTAAAAACAAACAAATTTTTTCCAACTCAGTTTTCCTTCTTCCTCGATTTAGGTATCTTTACAAAGCTGTCCTCAGTACTTGGGAAGATGAATCAACTGAATGCGTTGTTTTCCTGTTAAGGAATGAACACATCCATGGCCAGTTCTAACATATAACTCACACATACTCCAATTAATTCAGGCTCCAGTATTTCCTGCCAGGAGTAATTCTGTTGCTGCGGGTAATGTGGTTGCTCTGGTTAACATTTCCAATTACCCTGGCACTAACGGCCCGGGAAGCTGCTACTTCCAAAGCTGGCACTAATAGATGAAGTTGGCTGATATTTTCAATTTCTTTCACATTAATAGACTGGAAATGATCCTTCCTGTTCCTCTTCCTGGAGCAAGAAAACAAGAATGGCCAACACAAGTGTGCCAGGGTCCATGGTGAACTGGCTCCCTTTGGTCAGGTGACTTCTCCCCTTCCTGATGTTTCCTGGATCTGTGGCCTCTTTCCATTGACCTCCTTCTCTTACAGGTTCTTTCGCAGCCATGCCCACTGCCTTCACAATCTGCTCTGGGCATATGCAATAACTGCCTGCTAAATGAGTGACATGAATTCGGTTATCAGCTGTCACGTGCTTGTGGCCTACGGCTGCTAGATCCCGACATGGGCTGAGTGATTCTGGGCTGGGCAATCTTTGTAACAGGCACAGTTCAACCTGTCAGAAACGGCAAAGATAAATCAAATAAGAAATAAGGTTGTACTGGCCAACTGAACTACTGCCAGGCTTGACGATTTAGTCTGCTAGTACGTCTATATTTAGAAGTTGTTCCAGCGCTGGCCGACCCTAGGCAACATCAAAGATAAATGTTGGCTTGAGAAATAAAAGAGCATGTATGTGCAGCATAACCATATATAAGAAGGGGTTCATAACAGGGAGGTGGAGACACTCCACATCTGGGCGGATTCAAAAGTTCCTTGTGCCAAACTTCCCGCTCTCCTCAGGGAAGCCTCTTTCATTTTACGGGGCACTCTGGCACAGAGGAGCCTTCAAAGGTAAGAAGGGGGGCTGGGACAGTTTGTGGCCTCAGGCTATGAAATAAATACTGCATTCATTTCATCCCCTGGCACAGCAGTCTTTTCTATTGGTGAGAGAGGCTTAGCTACCTGAAATAGGCAAGGGTGGCCAGGTCCTCCGACTTGGAATTAAAAAATCCTAATTTTCCTGTACGTCTTTCCAAATATGGTGGTTCATCAGATGTCAACTGCTTTGCTAAGATCCATGTGTTGAGACTGTCACACATGGGAAAGGGCCTTCCCGAAATCACAAGGTGGTGATTTCGGCAAAGGCAGCCTGCCCTATTCACAAGTGAACCAAGAGGTGGACGGGCTCAGCCCGTCACCCAGCCCAGGCCCAAGGTGGCCGTCTTCCAGCCAGCAACCAACAGGCGCAACAAACGTGAGCTGGTAATAAGAGGTGCCAAGGACCAAGACGGGTATTTGTAATTTAGTCTCGGCTGGAAGCGCCCCACAGATTCCTCAGCCCGACTCATAGCTCCATCCTGTGGCAGGGGTGCAGAAGGCTAGGGTCGTGAAGACCGAGCTTTTAGCCCAACTTTGCCTTTGGTACCTGTGGGACTCTCGGTGCTACTAAAGCCTTCCGGGCCTGGTTTCCTTCATCAGGATCTAGAGGGGGGTAAGCTATTGCCCTGGCTCTCGGAAGCACTCTCGGACAGAGCAGTGAAGGCCTGTGACGTGGCAATCCTGAGTCCCTAACGGCTCTGCCAGGTCCCTGGTTTGGCTTAAGGCACTTATGTGAAAGATGGATTCTGAGGGACAGAGTGCCCAACCAACCTGAGACTCCACTCCTCAGCTTCCCTGGCACAACGAAAGAGCGTGCGCACCCAGGCGAGTGGCACCTTCCCCTACGCTCCAGCCAGGCACCTGTGTGCTGGGTGGGGGAATGGAGGCAGGCTTTCCTGGGCTTCTTCTCTAGACAGACGCCACCTCAGGCAGTGTGGCGCCACAGACAGAGCGCCAGCTGCCTCATCCTCCGCAGGCTCCCCTCAGCCCCGCTGTGAGACCCACGTCACTTTGCTTCCTGACGTTCCAATCTCCTCCAAGGATGGCTGCTATCTAACCTGAGAAGCCATGGGCAAATTCACTTGGGCAAAACACGTTCTGAAAGTTTAGCAATACTAATCAACACCTAAGTCAAATAGTTATCTGATTAATAAACTAATTATCTAGTACTTCCTGTGCAGCCAGCTCAAGTCCTCAAACGAGCAAGGTTGACTCCTCCTGAACTGGGTGTCCAGGAAGTGACAAGTCTGGGGCCTGCCACAGAGGTTTCCACAACAGGACTGCTGGGTACCACCTGGCTTGCTAATGGTTCCGGGGGCGGCGGGTAGGGGGAGGAAAAAGGCTCTGCCTGCTGCTGGCCTTTTCTGCTCTCTCCATTTCAAATTATACCTCCCTTCATTTCTATAGCATTTAATTTATTCCGAGTCCACTGTGCTTTACAGCTGTGTTGGTTCGTTAGTCACCAGGGAAGCGACACATGAAATTCCTTTTTGGTCTAGCTGAGTCACATGTGTGCAAGATTCTTGTGAACTCCACTAGTACGTTCCCACAAAGCTCCTTTCCTGATTCTTTCCTATGTTCCCTACATGTCATGTCCGGAAATGAGGTTAATGGCAAATGAACATCTATGTATAGCACTGACGTCTATTTTTGTTTTGTGCAAACCAGAGACACTAATCTCAGGGTTCCTGTTCAAGTTCCCAGTGGAAGAATGTCATATTCCTTTCATTTATTCCTTCAAACTGCTTTTCTAGCCTAGGTCTTAACTTATGCGTAGGTGACATAAAAGAATCATCACACTGAAATCTCATTCAATTTTAACCTTCCTATGAAATAAGTAACATAATTTGTTAAGAAGCTGAGGCTTAGAGGTTAAATTATGATATTTGCTTGACTAGTTAGAGCAGAGACAGCTAATCCTCATCTCTTTGGGTGAACACCACATCATTGACACGGGCCATCAATATACGTGCCACAGAGGCACAGAAAAATCTCAGGCAAGAGCATCTGCTGAGAAACTAGCTGCAATAGCACCAGTTAGCATTTCTGCACGGCATGACTTAAAACAATGTCTAACAGTAGAACTCACAAGTGTCCACAAATTCTTCCCGTACAGAATTTGTTTTCTAAAATGGAAAAACAGAAAGTTCCTACTTGACTGTGAAGTTTGCCCTTTTACCCAAGTTTTCAAAGAAAAGGACAGGTCCCCATCTCTTAAAACAGACTGGGCAGGCATTTATGTGTAAATCAATCCAGAGGTTGGTAACTGTTTTTCATAAAAGCCCATCCCTACTCCGGAGGCCTCTATATCCTCATGCTCCCCTCTTAGCTTCTGCTAGAGAAAATTCCCACCTCAGTTGTGCCATCCAGCAGAAAAGAACAGAGCTAACTTGGCCAAGTTAGCTTGGAAGGATGCCCAAGGAGGGGAGAGGGGCAGGTCAAAGGGAGCTCAGGGTGGCCCACGGGGCAGTGTTCTGTAAGCACTACCTCCATGAGAAACCTAGCATCTAAGCATTGTTTTACTGTTAAAATGGGAAGAAGCTTTTTTCCTATTCATAATTCTGGATTAAACCAAAAATTCGTGAAAGAGTTTTATTGCTTTAAGTGAGCACTAGGTGTAATACTAAAATCTAGAAGAAGAAAAATACATAAGGTTTCAGACCTGCTCTCTGCCAGCCTTCAGAATAACATGACTGGAAATTAAACACCGGGGCCGGGACACATTATGATCAGAAAAAAATAGAAATGTAGTGATGACTCATCCAACGGTCAAGTAGAAAACTGCCTTGAAAATGGCCTTCTGCTTTGCTGCTCATAACAGGGAATCTCCTGGAGATGCAAATAGTGGCTGGAGATCTACAATACTTTAAGGCCAGACAGTAGGTTCCAAGGCTCTAAACACAACTCATCTGAGCCAGGGCAGCGTGGGGTTGTGGGCAACAAAGGCCACACCTTTCCAAGTTATGAAAACTGCTGTGTTTCAGGGGAAGACAAAAACTGACACCACAGCTGAACACCAAAGACACCTGCGTGTTCCAGTCTGAGTTGCTCATCACCATCTCCCAGTCCCACTTACTCCCCACCTTGATTTAAAACTAAGGGATGGCCTAGTTACAATGATCAACAGAGAAAAGTAGGCGGCTAACCTTCTTGAAGAACTCTCAGTGAGTGATTACTAAGTGAACTCCACAAACCAGTGATGTGACATTAATGGCAATAAAGTTAGGGGAGATGGAGTATCAGTGTTCTCTCATGCTGTAGTTTCTGTTTTCTGTTCCCCATTAGGGCCCCACCTGCCTTCAGAGCCCACGGCTGTTGACTGAGGTGGCTCTTCCTAAGGTCAACCAGCACAGCAGTCCCAGTCCTAGCAGAAGCAGAGGCCTCTCTGCAGCACTCTTTCCTTCGTGGCAGTTATCTTCTAAGAGGCTTGACAGCTGGATCTGATGCCTGTGCTCTTACTTTACCAACACTTGCAAAACTGTACACTAATTGTTTCATTGGAATAGTGATTAAATACTGAACAAAAAAATATTGTATCCTGGGAAGTCTACCCAATGCTATCATATTGTACTAAAAACATGGGGGACCCTGGCTGATGTGGCTCAGTGCATTGAGCACCAGCCTGAGAACCCAAGTGTCACTAGTTCGATTCCCAGCCAGGGCACATACCCAGATTGAAAGCCAGGTCTCCAGCCAGGTCTGTAGCTGGAGGCAGGTGAAAGGCAACCATACAGTGATGTTTCTCTCTCTTTCTTTCTCCCTCCCTTCCCTCTCTCTAAAAATAATGAATAAAATCTTTTAAAATAAATAATACACACACACACGGCAACACCCAGGCATTGATGGTGACATATACATGGATGAGACCACCATGCCTCAAGCTGTAATCCTCAGAGCAGGGGCCAGATAGGATGCCACTCATAAGCACCCTATTCTTTAAGTAGGACCTATTTCCCCATCAGGTGGTGATTTGCTTCCTTGTGCGCCCTACAATTTTGCTGCCCTTTGAGTTTGTTCCTATATCCCCAAGAAAGACAGAGGCCATGGGAATATGGTGGCGGCAGATGTCCTGGGGCCAAGAGCTGTGCTATGGAGAGGGCTGTCTGGGTGGGGAAGTGACGCCAGCACGACAGCCCCTTCCCGCTCTCCGGCCCCAGCGGCTTCCGCTAGGGCAGGGCCTGGAAAAAGTCCTGGTACCAGGTGCACCTGGCACCGAAAACTCCCAGTGGGTTTCGGGGGGGACAGCCACAGCCTCATGTGTTCACACCTCCTGCAGTTCTGCTGTTCTCTGTGCATATATTTGCCTTCCTCTTTGAAGCCCAGTCCAGAACATCATGGGAATGTGGAACCAAAACTCAGACCAAGTGAGTGTGCTGCCCCCAAGAGTCTGACCCCCAGCTTAGCTGCACATTTTAGAAATAGACTGTGAGACTGCTTTGTTAGAAAGTTGACTTTTGAAATGACAGGATAGGCAGTGATGAACTTGTTACTGTTGCTGGTATTCTCATTGCCAGGAAACCCAATGATACCACTTTTTAAATCTTTTTTAGGGAGATGGGGAAGGAAGGAGATAAAAAAAGCAAAGAAGTTACTAGATGAAGCAATTTGAGAAGCTAAGTTTGTTTCTTTTTTATTTGTCTGAAAGTATAGACAGATAGCATGGCATTACCTTTTTTAGCTATCAGAACGAGGACATCACCTGTCCCACGTCAGAGGTCCCTCATATAACAGGAACAGTATTCCTATGCTAGGCATGTGAACTGAGAGGTATGCTCCATAAATGCTGAAATTATTAGTAAACAGGCCAACAATGAAAAGGATCCCAGAATATTCTCTTGTCAGGAGGGACAACCCTAATAACCAGCTTTGAGTTAGCATCAATGGTACGTGTACATAAACTGAAAGACTAACTGAGGATCACAGAAGTCAAGTGACTGGCTTAAAACTTGGAACAGATCTCCATCTCCTGATCATGCTGTTCTTTCCATTATTCTGCTTCTAAGGGGTACTTTACAGAGTTTGAGGTCCACAAGTTTTTAGAGTAAGTATCATGCCATTGGACATAAAAGAATTTCTGTGGTGACAAATGGCCTATGGTAGGTGAATGTCAATTAACCTGAATCTCCAGTAAAGCTCATCAATAGGATTTACAAGGTAGGAGAGAAAAAACAGAGCAAAGGGAAAGGCAGAAGAATTAGGGTGGGAGGAAGGGAAAGATGGAAGGAGAGCCAGAAGAGGAAAGTCAAGGTTCCCAAAGTCAGAAACAAACCATTTAACATATTGTGGCCACTAGTCTATAGTGGGTCCTATTGATTACAAATGGTCATCAGAAATAGCGTCCCCATTTCACCTGAGGCTGCGGCACATTTGCTCCAATCTCAGAAGCACTTCCAATTTGGATGCAAATGGAGGGAGGTCAACAACTGAGTCAACATTACTATTTCCTGTAGCACCTGGGTTGTCCTTGGAGGTTTCCCACTGAAGGGTTCAACCTCTTTGACATTACTTATGAAGCAAAAAACAGACGGGTAGGGGACACACCCCGCCACACACACACGCTGCCCTGAAAAGATATCTGAAATGCGGGGGGGGGGGGGGGGGGGGGTGTTGTTGCTCCTCTTTAGTGGTCAACTCCATCTCAATATAAAACCTCAAAATATGAGCAAAAACATTAGGTCAGTGCAGTAAAGCCACACACTTATAATAGACCCATTCCACTTTCACTCATCCTTAGGGAGGAAGAAGAGATGGGAAGATGTTAACTATGGACTCACAGGTCAGCCAGGTTCCTTTCCAACTTTCCTGGCAGCCTATAAAAATCTCTTCCCACAAGGGCCACAGAGGTGGTTTCACTTTCCAATCAAACCACCTTAAAATGAAATCTACCTAATCTGTAAAACCTAACAGTTACGTCTGAGATTTCACCAATCTGTACATAGAAACCATTCACAAGGATCCTAAGAACAAAAGATCATTGTTTTTAGTAACTTGTGACTCTGGCTGGTCCGATGCAACCCAGATGGGAAACAGCTTCTGCAAAAAAGTGATGAAGGGCCCCTTTTTCCTATCGAAATGTCATCAGAATTTCACCCAATTTTCATTTTATACTTGGGTTAAAATGATTTTTTCCATACTTGACAGGTTACTTTTTGTCTAAGCCTAAGCCTGTGTTCTAAATCTTTCAATCCCTGAATGTTAAGACTAGGTACCTTGCATTTCTCCCCCAATCCCACCATTTTCTACTCTTAAAATCCTGACTCTGTTTGCTCAATTACAGAAAAATAGACTAACGCAAAGGTAAATGAATGAATAGACCTAAGAGCTACTGGTACAAAAAGTACAGTTGCTTTTCAGAAACGAAAGTCCTCTAAGTGAAGTGTTTCCTGCCCGAGGTTCTGTTTGTAGCTTAGCAAGGTCAGAAATGCACTTGGTCACTATTCAGCCCAGAGTGGCCTCAAAGCAGGCAGATTCCACCACGAATGCCATTCAGAGAACCTCTGGGGACAGAAACAGCAAATGGGGGCACACCTGTTATAGAATGTTCTGCCCCATAGGCTGCACATGGGGCGAGTGAGAACTCCAGGTGCTGCTCCACTCTTCCACTGATGGCACTAACAGCGCAACACCCATGTACACACGGCATTCAGATTCAAAAAGGAAAAACAAATTATGCTTCCAGGACCACAGTGTGGTTTAACTTAATACTGTTTATATAGGATGGCAGTGAGTAGTCAAGATGACAAAGAAATCAATTCTTAATGCTAATTAATGAACGGCCAGACACTGGGAATTCTAAAATAATTAAGGTCCTGTCTTTTCCTTCAGTCACATTTCTTGCAAATATGTCTTCATGCACAATTTCTTTTTTTGAAAAGTCCTTACCTAAGGATATGTTTATTGCTTTTAGAGAAAAGGAGAGAGAGAGAAACATCAATAAGTTGCCTTTCATACATGCGCCCTGACCAGGGATTGAATCCACAACCTAGGTAATGTGCCCTGACCAGGAATCAAACCTACAACCTTCTGGTGTATGGGAAGATACTCCAACCAACTGAGCCACCTAGCCAGGGCTTAATGTTCAATTCTTTATGCAACTTCAATCCAGCTTTATTTTTTCAGTCAGTAACTATTGGCTTAAATTTTTCTCTACTTACATTCTTTTTTCCGTGTTTAGCACATCTTTAAAAAGAATAAAAAAATAAAATAGTATTTGTTCAGAAATTTTATTTTTGAAACGGTATTTTAGATGAATATGAAAATATGCTTACCTCATCCCATTCCAAAAGGTAGTTGGTGATTTTTGAGCCATTGTCAATTGGTGCCTAAAAACATAAGAAGAGGAATTAGAGAAACTTGTTCACCTACATAAGTACAGCACGGACCACTTGGTTCAAATACAAGTCTAGGCTGGCGCTATTCTATAACCCTGGATAGCTCCTGTTTCCTTGGTCAAATGTTATCAGAAACAAATTTTAATAAAATTCAGCCATAAAAAAAAATCCTTCCACTACCAATAAATCATTTCCACAAATGGCCACGCCTGCTTTCCCTACCATAGCCACCTTTACACCTGTCTCCTCTGGGAATAAAGCTTTTAAGAGGCAACTTTAAACTTAAGGGTTGAGGAGAAACAAGGCGGCAAAGAAACACAGGTACTACTTGGGGTCTGCCAGAGTAGAGCTGACCCAGCTAGGGTCAGAATTAAGAAAACTATGTATATTTTTAAGAGCTTAAGATTAGGAACCCTTCTGTGGCATTAAGATCCACCCCCACCCCTGGCAGTTTTAGACAAAAATAAAATGAGAAAAAATGGCATCCTCTGACTAGATTACCTGAGATTTTTATGTCAGCAAAAACCAAATACTTTGGTTTCCTCTTAATCTACAGCTTTGGATTGTGGAAGGGGAGCAGAAAACTTTGAACAGTGTTTTGCAGGATTAGAGCTACCAGAGGGGAATGTGGCATGAGAGTCCCTTTACAGCTCCAGGGCAGCAGGACAGAGATGGGAGGGAGATGAGAGATGAGAAAAAGATGTGAAAGGGATGAGAGAGGAGGACGGAAGGAGAGGGAGAGAGAGAAATGAGAGCTGAGAGAGATGAGAGGGAGGGAAGGAGAGGAAGGAAGGGAGAAAGGGGGAGGGAGAAAGGGGGCAGAGCCAGGGAGATAGGGGAAGAGAGCAACCAAAAAGGGTGGGAGGCAGCCAAAAGAGGACCATGTCCCCACTGCAGAAATGCACCTGGGCCTGGCTCCTCCCCAGGGAAGAGCAGAGCCCCATGGCTGCAGTGTCCTGCCTCTAGCAAAAGGCCGCCTGGTCACCAGAGCTGATCTGAAGCCCAGCTCAGCTGTGTGTCATGTGTGGTCTGATGTGAGTTGCTTAATGTCAATGTTTAATTTCTTGTTTCAAGAATAGATGTGGCCCTGGCTGGTGGCACAGTGGATAAGGCGACCCAAAAGTCACTGGTTCACTTTCCCAGCCAGGACGCATAACCAGGTTGCAAGCCAGGTCTCCTGCCAGGTCTGTAGCTGGAGGAAGATGAAAGGCAACCATATATTGATGTCTCTCTCCCTCTCTTCCTCTCTCCCTTCCCTGCTCCCTAAAAGTAATCAATAAAATCTTTTTAAAAAGGGACCTGGCTGGTGACTCAGTGGATTGGTGCCAGCCTGCAAACCCAAAGGTCGCTGGTTCGATTTCCAGCCAGGGCAACGTAATCAGGTTGTAAGCCAGGTCTCCAGCCAGGTCCGTGGCTGGAGGCAGATGAAAGGCAACCATACATTGATGCTTCTCTCCCTCTCTGCCTCTCTCCCTTCCCCTCTCTCTGAAAATAGTAAATGAAATCTTAAAAATAAAAAATCTTAAAAAAACAAAATAGATGTGTGTGATAAGTAAATGGAAGAATATATGTAAATCAACTATAATCTACCAGGACTTACAGGAAGCACTAGTAAACAGCAGCGGTTGCTTTAGTATTACTAATATGACATCTTCAGGGTCTCAGCAAATACTAGTTAAATTAATAAAGAAATGCTTTTTCTCTCTTCTTTCTTCTGAGTCATATAATTCCAAGTCCCCAAACTCAAATTTCAGGTATGTTTCAGGTTGCGTGTTCTATTAAACTACAGTTTTAGGCTTTTGTGGACTCTATTTAGGAGACACACAGGGATACATTTAACATTCTAAATAATGTATAAAATTAAAGTTTTAGATGTGGAACCATTTCTAAAATAAGAATTGCATTTATAACAGCTCATACTCCTGTAGGGAAATTGTTGTATAGTAGTTTCTTCTACAATACCCTGTCTGACCGGAGCCCCTAGACCCGAGGGTGGGAACATTGCCTTTGCTTTTGCTTCTCCCTTTCCTGCTGACTAAGAAGAAGACACTAGAAGATCCTGAGACCTCTCCGTGTCCCTGCAGAGTCAAGGACAGGTGGCAGCCACAGCAAGATGCCCTGGCCCCATGTCCCCAGCTAGAGCACTTTGATCAGGAAATCTCTGTTTAAGAACTAAATTCAGAACTTTTAAGTGCGGACATGACTGAATGGAACAGGAGGCTATTTCTGATTCACAATTAAAAGGAAAAAGGTGAAAACATTTTCCTTTTACTAAGAAAACTTTTTCCTCTAGTTTCTAGTCTGCCTGAAGCCTGAGGTGCATGTAGGTTTTAAGCAGAGTATGTATCAGTGATTCCCAACTTTAGGTTTGTAATACCCTGAGGTCCCTCTGATATTCTTCAGAAGATTTCTCATATTTTCCAAACAAAATTATTGTTACTTCTTCCCTTAATTAAAGATATATTTACATATGTATATGTGTAAGTAAGTATAGAACACATTTCGACATGGGTGTATATGCTCCAAGAAATTAAATAAGGATGACCGACTGGGTGTTAAAACTCTGAAAAGGTGGGGAATCACTGACCTGGATTATCCCTGGAAGCCAGGAAGGAAAATAAAATAGTTCAGATTCTAAGCCAGATTTAACTTTGCCTTTGTCCAAATCACACGTGCAGTGTTGGCCACTGACAATGAGAACACAGCTGCCTGCAGGACGAGGGCCTGGAGCAGTCCAGGCTTTGCTGCTAACCACTACTCTCAACAGCTTTTATCGGACCCCTAGATAACTTGGACCTCCGGTAGAGGATCAAAAAGACAAAACATTTCTTCACCAATAATGGATCTCATTAGCCACCTTGTTTTGTTTCCACAAATTAGTGTTCTACCCAAATATCATAAATCTGTATTATCTCTCTTCCTACAAATTTTACATTTTACACTATATTTTAAGATACCCAGATACAGAAACAGTTACTATAAAGATTAATAATATAATCTACCATTTTCTTGCAAATACACAAGTATGAGTGACTAGTAAGCTAGCAAACCACGTTGAGCACCTCTTTTTAGAATGAATTATTTGTGACCGGTAAATTGTATTTCATGAGACCTATTATGTAATTTGGATTTTTAAAATATAATTAGTAATCCTGATTGGTTTAAGGCCTAAATAAGTAAAAATTAATGAAATCTTAATGATGTTTAGAATACTAAACATCCTAGGCAGTATCAAATATTGACCATTTCAGAATCACCACTGAAAGAAGCCAACAGAGCTGTGAACCTATGTTATCCATAAATCTTTACAAAAAAATTTTTACTAAAGTCCTCCAATGTTTATTGAAATTAATTAGAAAATAATGAAAACCATTAAAAAGTGATGAAATTTAGATATCTGAAATATTTATATCACATAACTATTGCTCATGAGTCTAAGAAATTTACCAAACTCCCTTGAACAGAGCTAGAGCTTGGCTTCGCAGTCCCGTCCCCGACTCCCTTTTATAAACATGGCAACTTTAGATATTGTTGTAATGTATTTCACATAGTTACTATGGAAAAACCAAACAGCGTCACCGAACTGGAAGAGTGCTAAACACGCGTAAATAGTTCAGATGGCTGCAGGCTTCACTATCCCCGACACCGGACTACCCACCTTCCACTGCAGGGTGAGTGTACTTTTGCTCCTGTGTGCCAGCTTGGGTGGGAAGGGGCTCTCAGGTGCACAGCTGTGGGTGGTAAAGCTAGCAGGCTCAGAGCAGGATCCCTTTACGGAGTTGTACGTGGCGTATACCCTGAAAATACAACAGACAAGTACAGTCAGTGGCATGGGACCATCACAAAAGAGCAGGGCTTTCCAGAAAGGAACAGTATCTTCTTCTGTAGTGCATACCATGACTCTTGCCCTTATCTGGTGGTCTTGCCCAGTGCATGTTATAGTCAGCATTTCCAGGGGATAACCACCCAGCAGGGAATATGGCTTTGTGTGTTCTCTCCCGCTGTTAATGGTAAGAACCAATAGTTTCACTTACGATAGGCAAGGTCTACTAGCTGAAGACGACTATGCTAAATCCCTAGAAGTCTCCGAATACCCAACCTGTCACTCTCCAGTTGACTTACTCTGAGAAATGGCTAAAGGTAGAGAGCTGGTGAAAAGAGACAAGAAGCTGAGATGAGAGTCTAGAGGTTAAGAGAGGCAGCATAGACACATAAGCAACAAGGGCAGAATTGAATAACACTGCCCATGTTTTGGTAGAAATTATGGGCATTTCATACATAGAAACATGGTTCCTATTGCTGATTGCACCTCCCTTTAATTCAACAAAAACAATGTGCAGGTACAGTTTACCGATGCGAAGGATTTAACTCCTGCACCTGGCGCCAAGATTAAAGATGGATACTCTGCACATTACAATGCCTGGCCCAATGCTGAACATATGTGCTTGATAACTCCAGAGAAGCTGTGAAGAAAAATGGGCTATTATAAAACTACTCTCCTTTCAAATAGCATAAAATAAAGTTATGTTGATTTTTACCACCCTACTTTCTATTTTTCCATTTTTTTTACATATTGGGCATTAAAGAAAATTGAAAACATATTATTGGAAAAAGACAACAAAGAAATATTTGCTGCCTAAAAGAGACACAAGGACTAAGCTATTCAGAGTTAAAAAATACTTATCAAATCCTTGATCGTTATGACCGAAGGGTGAAGTAAATTTCCCAATGCTACAGTTAGAAAGTTGGTACTCAGCTGTGGAAGCCTAACTGTGACATAGTACTGCCCACTCGCTGTGCTTCCTCATCCTGGAGTCGAAGTTTCCCTAAACATCCATTTTCCCTCACTCTACGAGTGAACAAGAGCCAAAGATGGCATTATGAAAAATGGACCCTAATTAGGTGTATGATTTGCAAAATCCTTTCTTCTCAAGGTCGATCACAAAAGATTTATGGAAGCCATCGAAGGTCAGAGTGCCAAAAGGCATACAGGGTTGGGCAAAAGTAGATTTATAGTTATGAGCATGCAAAACACAGCTTTTTCTTATATTATTATTTATTAACTGTTGTATTATTTTCCATACACATGATTGTAAACCTACTTTTGCCCCACCCTCTATTAGTAAAATCCTAAAAGGTAAAATACAAATTTACTAAACATTTGAGTTACTTGCCTTATGGAAAGACAGCCACCACGACACTGATCCAAACAAAGAATGCTTATCATTAGGATAAAAGAAATGGTTTGCATTCTCTATAGGTAGACACATGATAACATAAAACTGAATAGTGGATTGGGCAAGATCATTTCCATGTACCAAGACTGGCTCCCTGGGAGTTCACTTAAAATGAATCGTAGAATGTTCCCAACAAGGGATGGGTTCTGGCCTGAACTTTAGTAGATCAAAATTTTCTCAACCAGTGGCTTATAGGTGGCATCTGATCCAAAACAGTGATTTTAATTATTAGAGTTGCCTGTGAATGAAAGGATATAGGTAATGATCATCACAAAAGAGACAAGCAGACATTATGTATTCCTAATAACAGAGCATGCCACTACCAATGAAATGCTTGCCAAAAAAACCAAAGCTATATCTGATGAATCCTCTTCCCCATTAATAGGAAACACGACATATTAAGCAACACCATAGGAATGCAATCAGTCTACTTTACACCGCAGAAAATTCTATAGGATACACGCACACACACACATGCACATGTATGTATATATTATAACAGATAAATTGCAAAGGGAGAGAGAAAAAGACACAGAAGGAAAACCTATAGATTGAAAGAAATTTGCAAGATATCAGCCAAACAGAATACTCATATTTATACCATGTTTGAATTCCAATTATGTCAAACTGGGGGGGGGGGGGGGGAAGACTTCAGTTTTGGGATAGCTGAAGAAAGGAAAACAGTCTCTGGGATTTTAAAGACATTAAGAAATTTATCATTTTTGTTTTGAATGGACATGTGAAAATAGTAATGTGGTTTACAGGTGAAATAATACAATGTCTAGACTTTATTTCAAAATAACTCTGTGGGCGGGTAGGGGGAGATGAGGATAACAAGAAAATAAGAGGCTGTTGATGGGTATATGACAATTTATTCAAACGACTGTCTATTTTTACCATATCTGACATTTTTGTAGTGAAAAGTTACAACAAAAATTAAGCCAAGTCTGAAAAACACCTCAGATATTTCTCATTTAAAAAAAGAAACCTCTGGCTTTTCTCAAAAACTAGAAGGTCTAGTCTGAGATGCACACCTGCATGGTAATAATCAGATAAAAGCTGAGAACATGCCCCCTTAAGATGAGCAGATACAGTTCAGTTCAGGGAACTCTCCACTCCCCACTGTCTCCTTGGCACTGAGGCTAATTTTCAGCTGCCTTGTATCCAACCTACTCCTCAGTTTGCAATCACTAGGCCTTTGTAAATTACATTCTTGTAGAAATGCTCCTAAATGTTCACAAAAAACAGCTGACACCAGCAATCCACCCAGACAATAGTGCAGAGGAAAAGGAGACAGGGAAAGGGCCCCCAAAGTACTATCCGGCCACAGTTATCTGGGGAGATTTGGACTCAATTTGTTCTTTCTATTTAATGAGATTCTTGGAGTCAGAAATCCATTCTTATCAGGCGAGAGAAACACGAGTGATGGAAGCTCCTGACAGCCAGGTTGAGAGGATGACAGGATAAAAGAACCTGAAGGCAGAAGTAAAATTTTGAGGTAGTTGAAAATGGGCAAAACTATGGGCCACATGGAGTTATTTCCCTTGTCCTTAAACTCAAAGCAGTGTTTAAATTAGGAGTCAACATCTATCTGCAAGGTAAACAAGATCCATTTCATACGGCTCTATAAATGTGCTGCATACAGTGCCTAACACTGGACATGATGTGTAAGTATCATGACTATTTCTGTCATTTGGAACTGTTTGTAAATAGGTAGCAATTAGTGGTTTTTACTAATTACTTTTACTTAAAGAAAACTCTCTGGAAACAGGGCTATATTGCCAAGACTGTTGCAATCATGTTTTCACATAATGGTGATGTGTTTTTTCTCAATAGCATGTGACAGGAAGATGCATGAAGCACAATTAGTTTCCTAGGTTAAGTAAGCAGCAAAAAGTTCAGTTCCTTTTTTAGTTAGCCCAGCAAAGAAAAATGCATTTTTCTAACAATATAATTAGTCTTGTGTTAGGTTTTCACATTTGTTTCAGTTTAAATACTGACTAAATGTTTACGAAACAGGTGCTCCAGGAATTTCAGAAATTTGCTTCCAGCTTCTTTCAGAACATCTGTAACATACTAGGAGCCACAGTTGCTGGTCAATAACATGTATTTCATAACTCTGCACTGAGCTGGTCATCCATATTTTTGGAAATATTTCATCATAGATTTTTCTGGGAAATGTTATTACATGATATCATCTCTGGGAAACTTCTTTGCCAAATTATTTATGCCAATGACTGGAAAACTGCTTCAAATTTCATCATGAAATTGCTATCCGTTCTATCACTCAAATTCCTGATTATCCTATTATTGATAAAAATATAAATTCTTGATTCCCATAGCAAAATGGTTATTTATTTCAATGCTAGTATTAACTATAAAATTCTCAATTTAAGAAAAATATGCTTTTCCTTGTATATGCATAAATATTTATTTGTATAAGTGAATATATAAATGTTTATGTAGAGAACTGTACACACTCCTATATATTATAAAAATAATGTTTATATATGTATGCATATGCGTACTAGATTTTTCTCATCCCACCTCAACACACACACACACACACACACACACACACACACACACACACTTTTTCTTGTATATTCACACAAGATTTTGTATTGGCGATTTTATATAGTACATAACATGCCCTATACGAAAGCATTGAATAAATACACTTTCAACAATTATAAATTGATTCCTTTTAAACATTCAAAGAACATTAAAGTAAAAAGAGCAATGTGTGCAAGAACTGAGTAACAAATATAAAAGTGGCGATTTTAATAAAAATCTAACCCAACATCCCAACACCTATCATTTTGCAAATCAACATAAGAGGAGTATTAATTTGCTCAATCGCCAGGAGAAAAATGATAATTGAATAGGTATGTAACCAATAACACACAAAACTTTATAGCAAAAAGTGAGAAAGAAAAACTCCTTAAAACTTTTAATGTCTTAGGATATAGTTTTCTAGGTAGAATTTGGCCTAAATGGCATGATAAGTGCAATCTAAACAGCCACAGGCATGTGATTTGTAACACTGTCCCAAGCATGTTACTGAGCTCTTAATAAATTGTTCTCAATAACAGTGAGGTGGCAAGGGGAAGCCAAAAGCTGCATTGCCTAGAAACTGAAGTCAAGCACCAGACAGCTCAGCAGTACAGTGACGGAAGGCCATGAGTGAGAGACTACTGCTTAAAAAAAAAAAAAAAAATGGTTTACAGATGTGATTGCCAAACTCCGACCATACTAACAGTAGGGAGGAAAAAGTTGAAAATGAGAAAAAACGTTATATAAAGATATCAAGGAATCAGTGTGAAGCAGACAACATCAGGATAGCAAAGCCAGAAGCAACAAGAAATAGAAGACCAGAAGCCCAAAGTGAGACTTCAGAAGATGACTTGAGAAAGGAACCTTTCACTCTACTGCAGAGTAATTGAGTAAAGACTTCTGCGTGCCTTACTCAAAAAGTGCAACATTAAAAACTGAGAGGAAAATGTAGGGGGTTTGGTGCTGCTAAAATAAATATGTCCATTTTCATCACTGGCTGCACAGACATGCACCAGGGCAACACTTTCTGAATCATTAATGATTAAGCCAATGAAAATGGCAATGAACAGAACTGCTCATTTTGCAGCTGTACAGAATGGAATCCTTTTGTAGCTTCTGTTACGGATATTTAGTGAGCATTTATTTCCACATAGCCTTTTGAGGCCTTATAAGATGACTATTAAATTTAAAACTATATTTGAGGGTACTGTATTTGACAAAAGTTTACATTCCTAGAACTAAAACTTTGAGAATGTTAATTTAACTGAGCCATAAAAGAAGATTTTGCTTCTTTTTGTCAATGCCAAGCATGGTATACCTTTATCCCAATACAATAGTGAGTGATATAGTCAAACTATACACAGGTTCAAAGAACCTGCACCATGGAGTTTTTGTTTCTTTTCAGAGCGTGGGAAACCTAAAACCTTGGAAAAACAAAATAAACAGAACACACATGTATACACTTTATAGGTTTACAATAGATTTGCATATTGTTTCATTTGCTCTCACACCATCTATCTGAGGCTGGTATCATTAGTATGACCATTTTATGAATAAGAAAACAGGGCCATAGATGTGTAAATGGCTTGACTAAGCACATGCCTTTACTAAGTGACCAAGCCATTAACTCTAAATTCCAACCCGTTTCTGTGATGTATCATGCTGCCTTGCCAAAGCAATTTAAGGCAGAGGAAGAAGCTAAATCTGAGTTGGAAGTGTTAAGATTTTTCTCTAGCTTGAAAAATGAAAGACTGTTTAAGGAAAGAGAATGAATGATCTGTATGGATTGTGCATTAGGCAAGACAAAATAACAAATTTAGACAGTAGACACTCATTTTAGGAGATAATATTTTAAAGAAGAGACCATGAATTTTCAGTCTCTCTAGCAGACAGCTAGACCAAATAATAGTTTGGTGGTGCCTCAGGCTGCACGTGTGGCATCATGCATGTGTCCTACATGTTACATCTTGGGGGAGGGGGGGTAGGTGTATCAGGAGAGAATCTGGATCCAAGGCCTCTAGATAGTATCCACCCCATACTTCTATTCCCTTGGGGAAATCCATTAATTATTCCTTTATTTCCCCAGAAGTTCAAGGTTTCAAAAGACATGGCAGGGAGGGGAAAAAAGAAAAAGAAAAAGATGATCAATCATTCAAGATTTAGCCTTAGTAAAAGTGGTTAAAAAAAAAATGAAGGGAAGCAAGAATGGATGCCATTACTGTAGTTCTCAGACAAACAGCACAAGAATTCCCCAGCCCATATGATTGACTGACTACATTAACAACTGAAGGAGACAGTCACAGACTGTGGATTAATGGTAGTCTTGAACAGACTGCTGAGGGCCAGAGTAGAGCACCATCTGACATCACCAGAGGTAGATCCTGAAAGGGAAGACAGTGCACCTGTACAGCAACATATGAGACGTGGTGGGCGGAGTGACTCACCCAGCCAGCCAGAGGGAAGGACCCACAAAAGAACAACCCAACAATAACCAAAACCCAATTACACAGAGAGAGCCCACATAACCATCATAAAGAGCATTCCAAGAGCATCGAGTTGAGGAGATCAAGAGATTGCACCACAGAATTCCACAGATCACCTACCACAGAAGCTCACACCATAAAGAATGGGAGTCAGAGAAGATCAATCTAAGAAACAGATACAAACAAGAAGAGTCACCTAAAATGGGAAAAGAAAGAAAAAACTCTCAACTGAAAGGAAAACAAGAATCCTTAGAAAGAATGCTAAGTGAAATAGAGGTAAGCAAACTGTCAGACAGGAAGATTGAAATAATTGTTATAAGGATGCTCAGTTAACTCAGTGAGAACTACAAAGAATTCCAGGGAAGTTACATGGCACTTAGTGTGAACTACACCAGGAGGAAAAAGGACATAGAAACTATCAATAATATCCAGGAGAAAATGAAGAAAACAATTTTTTAAATGAAGAATGCAGTGGAAGAAATTAAAATCAGGCTAGATGAAGCAGAGGATAGAATCGGTGATCTGGAAGACAAGGTAGAAACAAATTCCTAGATATGGCAACCAAATGACAAAGACTCAAAAAGAACAGAGGATTTAAAGGAGCTGCAGAACAACATGAAATGTAATAAAATCCATATCACAGGTGTGCCAGAAAAAGAAGAGGAGAAAAGGATAGAAAGCTTGTTTGAAAAAGTAATGATAGAAAGCTTTCCCAATGTGATAAGAGAAAGTCACACAAGTCCAGAAAGCACAGAGAGTCCCAATGAAGATGAACCCAAAAAGGCCCACTCCAAGACTTATCATAATTAAAATGCAACATTTAAAGAAGAAAAAATCTTAAAGGCAACAAGAGCAAAGCAACTTGTGCCATAAAAAGGAGCTCCAATAAGGTTATCAGCTGATTACCCAACAGGAACAGTACAAGCCAGAGGGAATGGCAAGAAATATTTCAAGTAATGAAAAGCAAAGGCCCGCAACCAAGAATACTCCACCCATCAGAACTCTCATTTAAAATAGAAGGCAAAATAAGTAGTTTTCCAGACAAAAAGAGGTTAAAAGAATATATCTCCACCAAACCAGCATTGTAAGACATTCTAAATGAATTGTGTTAAGAAGAAGAGGGAGGGAGTGGCATACAAAGAGAAAAAATGACAATAAATAAGTACCTATTAATAATGACCTTAAACGTAAATAGATTAAATGCGCCAATCAAAATATATAGGGTAGAGCTGAGTGAGTAAGAAAACATGTCTGTATATATGCTGCCTACAAGAGACCCACCTCAGAACAAAAACCCTACTAGGCTGAAAGTGAAGGGATGAAAAAATATATTCCAAGCAAACAGAATGAAGAAAAAGCTAGGGTATCAATACTTATATCAGTCAAAATACATTTAAAAACAAAGGCCATAAAAAGAGACAAAGAAGTACACTACATGATACTTAAGGAAGTAATCCATGAAGACATAACCCTTGTAAACATATGCACACATAGGAGCACACAAATATATCCGGAAAACCTTAGTGGACTTCAAGAAAGCTATTAACAGCAACACACTCAGTAGTGGATTTTAACACCCCATTATCAATAATGGATAGATATCCCAAGCAAAGAATCAACAAGGATATTGTGGCATTGAACAACACTGTAGATGAAATGGAGTTAATTGATATACACTGAAGTTTTCACCCCAAAGAAGTAAAATACATTCTTTTCAAATGTACATGTAATATTTTCAAAGATAGACTCATAGTAGGAAACAAAAAAAAGCAACAATAAATCAATAAATTTAAAATCATATCAAGCACCTTCTCTGAACCCAAGAGCTTGAAACTAGAAACCAACCTCAAAGAAAAAACTCAAAAACATTCAAATTCATGGAGACTGAATAATGTGCTATTAAGTAATGAATGGGTTAACAATGAGATCAAGGGGGAAATCAAAAGGTTTCTGCAAACAATGAAAAGGAACACACAATACCCTAAAACCTTTGGAACGAAGAAGGGAAGAAGGCAGTCTTGAGAGGGAAATTCATAGCAATACAGGGTTACCTAAAAAAAGAAAAATCTCAAATAAAAAACTTAACCCTACATCTACAAAAACTAGAAGAACGAAAACAAAGCCCATGGCTAGTGGAAGGAAGGAAATAATCAAGGTCAGAGGCAGAATTAAATGACACAGAAACCAAAACAACAACAACAACACATCACTAAATCCAGGTGCTGGTTCTTTGAAAAGATAAACAAAATCAATAAGCCTTAAACCAGGCTCATCAAGAAAAAAAGAGGGAAGACTCAAATAAATAAAATCAGAAATGAAACAAGAGAAATTACAACTGATACCACAGAAATACAAAAGATTGTTAAGAAATTACTATGATCAACTATATGCCAAGAAATTTGACAACCTAAGCAAAATGGTCAAATTTCTAGAAACATAATCCTCTAAAACTGAATCAAGAAGACTGAATAAGCCAGTAACTACTAGTAAAGCAAACAGTAATCAAAGAACTCCCTGCATGCAAAAGCCATGGATTGGGCAGTTTTACAGGTGAATTTTACCAAACATTTGGCAAAAAGCTAACTCCTCTCCTTCTCAAACAATTCCAAAAAACTCAGGAAGAGGGAAGACTCCCAAACTCTTTCTACGAGGCCAGTATTATCCTAACTCCAAAACCAGGTAAAGACACAACAAAGAAAGAAAACTATAGGCCGATATCACTGATAAACATAGATGCTAAAATCCTCAACAAAATATTGGCAAACTGGACCCAGCAATATATTAAAAAGATCATGCACCATGATCATGTGAAATTCATCCCAGGGATAGAAGGATGGCATAAGATTCACAAATCAGTAAATACAATACACCACAAAAGTAAAATAAAAGACAAAAACCATATGATTATATCAATAGATGCTAAAAGGCATTCAGTCAAGTACAGCACCCAAGTATGATAAAAAAGCTAAGCAAAGTAGGCATACAGGGAGCATTCTTCAACACAATCAAGGCCATATGCTCATAGGAAAAGCTATAGCCGATAGCACACTCAATGGGCAAAACTAACTTTCTCCCTAAGATCAGGAACAAGACAAGGGTGACTGCTTTCACTATTTTTATTCAACAAAGTAGGAGGGATCACAATACCTGACATCAAACTATATTAAAAGGTCACCGTAATCAAGACAGTCTAGTATTGGCATAAAAACAAACAGATCAATGGAACAAAACAGAGAGCCCAGCAATAAACCCAGGTTTCTATGGTTAATTAATATTTGACAAAGGGAGCAGGAGCATAAAATGGAGTAAAAACAGCCTCTTCAACAAATAATGTTCAGAGATTTGGAGAGGTACATGCAATATAATGAAACTGGACCACCAACTTACACCATACACCACAATAAATTCAAGATGGAAAAAAGATGTTTAGATGTAAGCCATGCCACCATAAAAGTCCTGTAGGAAAATAGGTAGTAAAATCTCAGGTACCCCATGCAGCAATATTTTCAGCAATATACCTCTTAGGGCAAGGAAGATAACAGAAAGAATATACAAAGGGGACTACATCAAACTAAAAGCTTCTTTTCAGCAAAGAAAACATTAGCAAAATGAAATGGGAACCAACTGTATGGGAAAATATATTTGCCAATGATACCTCAGAAAAAAGTCTGATCTCCAAAACATATGAACTCATATGACTCAACACAGGAAGCAAACAATCCAATTAAAAAATGGGCAAAGGACCTGAACCAACAGACACTTCTCCAAGAAGGACATACAGATGGCCCATGGGCATATGAAAAATGGTCAACATCACTAACCATCAAATCAATTGCAAATTAAAACTACAATGGGATACCACCTCACACCTGTCAAATGGCAATCATCAATAAATCAACAAACAACCAATGCTGGTGAGTTTGTGGAGCAAAGGGAACCCTAGTGCACTGTTGGTGGGAATGCAGGCTGGTGCAGCCACTGTGGAAAATAGTATGGAATTTCCTTAAAAAACGAAAAATGGTTCTGCCTTTTGATCTTGCAATTCCACTGCTGGGATTATACTACGTGTATAAGGATCCTGAAGCACAAATTCAAAAGGACCTATGTACCCCTATGTTCATAGCTGCACTATTTACAATAGCCAAGCGCTGGAAGCAGCCTAAGTGCCCATCAGTGAATGAGTGGACCAAAAATCTGCGGCATGTTTACATAATGGAATATTACACAGCAGGGAGAAAGAAGGAATGCCTACCTTTCTCGACAGCAAGGATGGAACTGGAAAGTATTATGCTTAGTGAAATAAGCCAGGTTTCAAAAAACAGATACCATATGTTCTCACCTATAAGAGGAACCTAATGAGCAAGACGAACAAAGGAGCAAAATAGAACCAGCGGCACAAAAACAAGGGAAGAGGCTGAAAGTGACCAGAGGGGAGGGTGGAGGGAAATAAGGGGGGAAAGAAGGGGAAAGGTCTAGTCAAGGAACAGGTATAAGTGATCCATGGATGTGGACAATAGGGTGGGGACTGACAGTGGGAGCAGGGGTTGGGGCAGGGAGAGCAACTCGGGGAAAATTGAGACAACTAATAGAAAACACACACACTCACACACACACACAACGAAGGGAAACAACAGACAGGATGGTAAAGGGGCCATTCTTTATGACATTTTAAATTTGTTTAAAAAGATACTGTCAGCTCATGAACAAGCAGAAAATTAATAAAGTAAATCTTTAGTAAAGCAATAACAATAAAATGTTAAAAGCTGGAGATAAAAAGAAACATATGTTAACAATGACTAATGGAGAATATTTACATGGCTCTCTATATAGTGTTACATTTTCTGGTTCATTGTTAAATAGACCACTTGACAGAATGATTAAACTATTTCTATTATCATCCCAGCTTTACAAATTATACAAATCTTTTTGTTTGTACAGACCATGTGAAAAGTTCAATGTTTGGGCTGAAGCTAATTGACTCAAAACTCAAAAGTTCTGATTTAAACAGGAAGAGATGGTTGCAAAAGAGTTCATCTAAACACTACAACAGCTAACCAGATGTACATTTTATGACTGAATGTGAAACACCTTCCTCTTTCATGTATTGTTTTCAATTTAGTTTTAAATACGTGTACATCTAATAATAAATTATATCCTGAGCATAGCACTATTTTCATACCTTTCTTATTGAGAAACCTGTGACATAGGGATTCTGTGGTGGACCAAGGTTAAAAAGTCAATTCATAGCAGAACCACACTAGAACTCAAGCCTCCAGAAAATTATTATGGTCTTCGTCTTAGGCTACCCGATTTCCACCCCATCACAAAGGGACATGTGGTGTCAATCAACCTTTGGGAAGTATAATAAAGGACATATGCCTAATGCATGCTATTTTATTACATAATCTTTATGTGCATGTATACAACTGAAGAAGATAGAGAAAATGTTGTTGTGCATCCTATTAGACAAAATTATAGTTCCTGGTCAACTTAAAAATGCAGAAAAATAAAATTTTAACTAAAATGTAAAACTTTTAAATGTTATGGATCATATTCAGAAACCTGCTTTTCTGCCAATGAGTGCATGGGTGTATCTATTTTAAATAATTAGATAAACTCTGTAAAAGTTCAGGTTAACACCTTCCATTTCATAGGTCTATGGTTGGCTGGGTTTTTTCTGAACATTAGCTATCCTTGCCTTCCACAGTAGTCCCGGTAGATTCCAGAAGAATCACAGTAAGATTTTAGGTTACATCAGACCATACAGATTCACTGCTTTGCTAAATTGGGTCAACTCTACTTAAAGACAATTTGGGATCTGCATTACTTTTCTTATGTCAAAACCAACAGTCTAAAGGTGTCCTTGCAACTTGGGGAGGACTCTTTAGTCATATAGGTTAAACATATGGTTTCTATTTATGATCTATAATAAACAACTGATATACCCACGGTAAAAAAACCATTTGTTTTATAGAAAGAAAATATTACATACTAAACCACTCCAATACATTATAGAAGACTATATAAAATAAAAATTATTGTTAAAAAAGTAGTTTTAAAAATTCTGAAAAATGTATCACCTACTTTCATTACCAAAGCACTTCTGTGTACTCCAACCACTATGCCCCAGTGCAGAGAAGTGTATTTAAGAATGAATGGACAATGAAACAAAGTATTGCAACTTATACAGTTAGGCAAGTGTTGCTAACCACAATTTAAAAAAAGAAAAAAATATATCATTAGAAAGAGGGAAGGGAGGGAGAAAGAGAGGAAGAGAAACATCAATATGTGAGAGAAATATCTATTGACCGCCTCTCGAACACCTCCAACCAGGGACCTGGCCCATAATTCAGGCATGTGCCCTGACCTGGAATTGCATCAGCGACCTTTTGATTTGTGGGCCGATGCCCAACACATTGAGCCACACAAGTCAGGGAGACCATAAACTTTTAAAGGGGGGCAACATAATTCATTTTAGCAATCTGAATTTTTCATTATAGTTTAGTTCCGACATCCTAACTCACCTCACATGATAATCAGTTGCTGGTCTAAGATCTTTCAGGTTATATTCTAAGTCTTCCCCACTGCAAAGGAAAAAAATCATTCATTAGTCAATGATATTAGTCTCAAAAGTAAAACAGGTTTTGGATCTGGGTCTTCCTGACATGTACCAACAATGATACAAAAACTTTAGATTTGATTCTGTCATTAACCATAAACAAACTTTCCAATTTGGTATTACTATCTTTCTGAACTAGAAAATTAAGATTCCTTTTAATTATGCTATGTAAAACATGAAGAATGGCAAGTTAAACTTACTAATAAAATTCTAAAAGGTATCACTTCTTCAAAGTAAACACATAAAAATAAGCAAATAAGTAAGCAAGCCAGTTAATATATCGATAAGATAAATGTACACGTAAATAACTGTACTAGCTGCCAACTGAAGGCAGTGCCTAGACTCACCTCGGCAGGGACCTCAACTACCTCAGCAAAATCTCAATCTGCTTCTCTCACATAGCAATACCAATAAATAGCTCTAATATAAAATAAAACTATTAATATTATCAGAAGTTGAGAGATTCTCAATTTGATCCTGAAGAAACAACATAAAATAAGGAATGGTCCATTAAAATATTTTTAAAGCTAAGGAGGCTGTGGAAGGGCATGACTGCAATTCTTTAAAAATGTCTGTCGTGAAACAAAGAAATGTCACGTTCCAAATCAAAGGCTAAAGAGACACGACAACTAAATGCAATATCTGACCCCAGACAGGATCCTGTCCTGGAGTGGGTAAGAAGGGATACAGCAGATAGTACTCAGATCAGCTGACACAACTAGAATACAGATGAGCAACTGATACAAGGATTGTATCAGTGGAAACTTATGAAGTTGATAACTGCACTGTGGCTATTTGATAACAGGTGAATCTGGGCAAAGGGAATACACATATTTCTTGATCTCTTTATTTTTCCCAAGTTTTATAGGTTTAAAGTTATCTTGAATAAAAACAACTTTTAAATGTTACACACTGGAGGCCAATCTCCATCCACACCTTGCCTGCAGCATATGGTTTGACCTGCACAGTACTTTAAAGTTATGCTTTCTAAATTTGCTGAATTAGTTTAACATTAGAAAAGTTTACATAACAATTCAGATTTTCAACATTTCTTAGGGGGTGGGGGGTGGAATGCAAAGAATCAGTAAATCTAGGCCTGCACTCCCTTCCAGCAACAACCTATTTTAGGTGGGGACAGGAACTCCGCTGTTCACCAAATTCCCAGCTCTGGCTTTTCGGGTTACCTGCCTAGCCCTTCTGGGCACTTGAGGCTCTAGCCCTGCCACCAGCAGCTTCTGGCATTGATGGAATCTATCTATATGTTTCTTCCTGGGGCTGGGGAAAATGCTGCTCTGTATGCCTTTACCAGTTCTGTACCAGTTCTGACTTTTCAAAACAGTGAGCCAGAGGACGAGTCAGGATTTAGTTGTAAGTACAGGGGGGAATCACTGCCTGTCTGTACTGTCTGACTCATGCTTTTGCAGAGTGGAGGCTAGACTGGAGGAGAGCAACAGAGGACGCTGGAAAGCGCTGAGGAAACTCCTGTAGAAGTCCTAGAAGAGACAGCAGAGCACTGTGCGCAGTCAGAGAGTAGGCAGCTAGAGGGCTTTCTCCCCTATATCACCCCTGGTTCTTCATCCAGAAGAGAAGGTACCTCTGGAGCAAGTTAGGAGTTAGGAACAGGGAGGGTTGGGGAGATACAGGTTTTGTGGCACTGATGCAGCGGCAGAATGGAGAGAGGAGCAGCAAGTGGGTTTTTTGTGTGTGTGGCCACATTACCCTGGGCTCCCATCATGGGCCATGGGGGCAGGGGAGGGGTCCAGCTTGGACAAGTCGATAAAACAAGACCAACTCTGATTTCCTGCTTTGCAAATGTGTCCAATGCCTACAGTTATGAAGTAAAGAAGCCTTGACCCTAAAAACTTTTAAAATCACATTTAGAACATGGCTGTAAATCATTCAAGTAGCTAATACCTGGGAGTCCATAAAGCAAAAGGAGATAGTCCCTTATTCTGTGTGTTAAACACTGAGGCATTTAAGAAAGCCCTGGCCTGAAATACTTTAATATTTACTACAGGCTAGCAAATACTGAAGAGGATAAAAATTAGGGTGAAATTCTTATTTCATACAACTATGAAACCATATTGTGGAATTAAAAAACAAAACTGGTTATAGGTCTGAGTCTACAAAGGGGTTATAATAGGAGTATATAACATGTAAAAACTAAAATCATGTTCATGCTTTTCCCTGATAGACATTAACAGAAAATTTTCATTAACTCTATACTGACAAGCCAGCAAAATAAAAAGATATATTTCACCAACACCAAATAGATCTGTAATAGTCATTTCTGATTACTTACTCTAGACAGAACTAACTCAACATTCTAATATTCACCAACTCTTAAAACGAATAATTTAAAGGAAAATTAGCAGTCTTTAAATTCTCCTTCATGACTCCAGTTTCACTGTTAAGCAGCAGAAAAACACATGAAAATACACGTCACCTGTAAATTATCTTGTACTTTCCATCTCGTCCTTTGTCTGATAAGGCAACCTCGTAACTGTAGGGGAAGGAAAGGCCACTGTGGGGTCCGCAGGCAAGTCCAACAGGGGGAGCCCAGGACAACACAGCTGCTCTTGCCTGAACGTTGGAAACCTGAGGAGGAAAAACAGAAATATTCAAATCCATACATCAAACTCTACCTCCAATGCAAGTTTTGTGATTATGAGCAGTGGCATAAAACGGACTCAGGTTCAATTCAAGGTAAACCATTTTATTTTAATGACAACACACAAAAGTACCCTTCCTAGGTGGTGCTCTCTTGTTAAGACCTAATGTCCAAAATACAGCTCCTGCAACATCTGTCTGCATAACACAAAGTTTCACCCAAGTCCTCTGTAATTCCTACCTGGGCTCCAAAAAATAAAACACTCTGTCATGTTTGCTATTTATTAAAGGTAAATTGAATACAAGATTTTAATGATCAAGACTGCTGTCATATTATGTGGAAGAAGCCACAGCCCAAGGTGCTTTCCAGTGGCCTCCAAAGCCTTGGTTGGTGCAGAATTATCCTGCAAAGCTAATATAATAAGTAATCACTTAATACTGTCAATTGGTTCTGCAACTTTAAGTGAAATGACGCATAACAAAACCAATTTTACCATAGATTAATTGATATAAAGAAGCATTACGTTTCTATGGCATTTCACCAATGTTATAAAGGAATGAAGCTGAACTAAGTGAAGTGAGGTTATTTGAGGACCCACTCACTGTACCTTACAATTCAAGTTCCTCTGAAGTTCTGTAAGCCCCCGGGATAACCCAGTGATGGGGGGGTGGAACCAGGCCCAGGATGACAGGGTAGAATCGGGTGTGAAGGTAGACAGTTCATCTCTCCATGCTCTGCTTTTATCTTTTTTTGGTTTAACCTTCACTTAAAACTTCATTTGAACACAGCAGCCTGAGACTCTAAAACCCAACCTCCTTCCCTTACTAAGGACTTGTCTGGGGCATGTTCTACACTGCCTGTCGGCCATCTCAGCAGGACTCAGCCCGGCTGCCCACAGCCGGACCCCGCTCCTCTACGGACCCTGCTCCGGCTTCCCTTCCACCCCAGGTCCTCACTCCCGGAGCTTCCTTAGGGGCCCTCCCCATGTTCATACTCTCGAATTTGTTTCAGAGGGTATTTCTGGAGAAACCCAACCTAATGCATGGCCTAATTCTATAAAACTCTATGAACAGAATTTTAATGTTCTAATTTTATAAAGGCTGTATTGTTGTTCTCTGGAGAACATTAAAAACCAACTAAGAGCTAATCTAGATGCTAAAGCTTCAGGCTCACACTTTATAGCTAGAGAGAGTTAGGCTGTGCATGGAGACATGTAAACTATTCAGTCTCCATCTTTTTGTCTTCCCTTTGCCACTTTCTGATCTATATAGAGAATATTAAAATGTAATATAAACTTATTTAAAAGTAGGAATAATAATTATGAAAATGGATACTGGGTCTCCCTTTTCAGTCTGTCACTCATTCCATTTTTAGCAGAGATCCCTTCTGTATCATTTCTAATCTGTACAAGTAGAGAATCATGACATGATTAACAAATTAGTAAACCAAACTTCTACTTATGCTTTAAAAGCCCAGCTAGGCCTCACTTTCCCCAAGTAGCCTTTCCTGAAGTATTTCACCCCTCACCACTCCTCTTTTCCATGGAACCCGGCTGGTATCTCTCTTACTGCTTACCCTGTTGATGGCATTTTTCTACCCCCACCCCCCAACTATGGGACACCCTAAAGACAGGGCCCAAGTCACATTCAAATCTGTGAACAGAAGTCACTTAGTAAGTGTTTGTTGAAAACTGAAAAATAAAAATCAAAAGAGTTTCTGATATAGGTGACAGTGGACTGCAGACAACGAGCATTACATACCTCTTTTTAAAAATTTGATGAAAAAAATGTCTGATGAGACATCGTTACAAAATTGATTGAGCCTCCCTTAAAAAAAAAAAAAAAAAAAAAAAAAAAAAAATTCCCCCTGGCTGGTGTGGCTCAGTGGATTGGTACCAGCCTGCGAACCCAAAGGTCGCTGGTTCGATTACCAGTCAGGGCACGTAACCAGGCTGCAAGCCAGCTCTCCAGCCAGGTCCATAGCTGGAGGCAGGTGAAAGATAACCATACATTGATGTTTCTCTCTCTCTCTTCCTCCCTCCCTGCCCTTCTCTCTGAAAATAATGAATAAAAAAATAAATACTTTAAAAAAAATCCTCACCCAAGGACACATTTATTGATTTTTGAGAGAAAGTGAAGGGCAGAAGGGACACCCATTGATCGGTCGCCTCCCACCCCCACTGGGGATGGAGTCTGTGGCCTTTGGGTACACAGGGCAGTGCTCCAACCAACTGAGCCATGCAGGCAGGGCAACTCAAGTCTTCCTGTGCTGGCTCTAGACTAGCAGTGCCCCTCCTGTGCCAGACCCGCCTCCAGGATGCCATCCCTTGTAAAACCCTGTGTCTTGGCTTTTGACTTCTTTGCTTTCTTGGCTTTAGCAAACTTCTTTTAAATCCAGTTCGAATGCTGCCTTTGCTTATTCTTTTAATCATCACACCTCACCCTGGGAGGGGCTGTGGATACCCAGGTGATTAAGACATGATCTCTGCCTTGGGGAGCCCCCGCCCTAGCGGGGACAAGCAGATAGATACCTGAGGGCCTTGTGGCAGACACACTGAGTGCAGGGGCCGTGGTGGCTGGAGCCTGGTTTAAGAAAGGCTTCTGTGCTGTCCTGCCTGACCTCCTGCTCAGAATCAATCACAATTTTTTGTGTGCCCGGGCTACATTTTGCTGCTTCCTGCATTTGGCACTGTTTGCACTAACTATACTGTGCTTTGCTTAGTTATTTGCGTGTTGTTCCCCTTGTTCATTTGAAGACAGCATTTCTACCACATACATGAGTATTTGCTGAATTCCTTCACATGCCATCAATGAGTAATCTTGCAGTAAGAAGTAATTTATTTGATTTTTAACTTAAAGAGTCATTTTGCTATGAAAAGTTGAGTTTCTAACTTAAAAGGTGGCTGAGCAGGTACAGGGAGGCCTTCCACCGAGGGGATAAACGGCTGCAGTGACTCCGATTCTATGACCGGCCGAGTGAATTAACCTTGAAACCGTTCAGTCAAAAGCAAGCACTGCAGATGCTGAACCAATATTCATCCGTTCACAACCCTTTCCCATCAGCTATTAAAAAATTACTATTTTCCTTTCAGGCTTGGTTAAATTATTACTTAACCTAACAGTGATGCACCGCACTTGGAGTAGCAGTTAAATATTGTTCGCCTTTTCCCGAGATTCCCCAAGTGGGCCCTCCAGAGTGAACCGACACCTGAGCAGATCTCTGTTCAAGCGCAGGTTTCTATTGACAGCCTATCCGACCCGCACTTTAAGAACCCAGCATCGTTTTCAAAGGACAGTGGCTGCTGGGAACTTTTTCCTCGAGCTCAGCAACCAGCCTGCCACCTAGATTACTACCTCGGCCATGGGGCCAAACCCCTCCTGTGCTCCCTGGCTGCCTCCCTTTCACTGATTCCCGGGCCTCAGGTTTCCTTTCTTTCGGCTGTGGAAGCTGAGAGAAAGGGGGCTTTGTCTGTGATAGAACTTGGAACTCACTCCCATTTCCAGGCTGGTGCCAGCAAATTACATGGTGCCTTTCAAGAGAATGCCACGGAAAAGGGGATCCTCCGCATTAGATCTGCATTTCCTCCCAGTGTGCAGGGAGGCGATAACCCTCATGAGACAGTCGGATCTCTAGGAACTCCCTGGCCCCGGCCTCCCTCAGAGCAGGAGTGCGCTCCCCCCGGCTTCCCTCTCTGGGCCAGACTTTCCCACCAGCAGCGACCACTGAGGCGATCTGGGGCGCCTAATCTGACCATCACAGTGATCTCATGGCTGCTGTCCAAAACTGGAAGTTCAGAAGCCACAAAACTAAATGACTTTCTGAGGTTTAATTATTCTACCATAAATAGGAGTCAATCCCCTTTGTAATGGTGATTAAAGTGGTCATTTCTAATTACAAAATTATTGGACAGGACCCAGTTTGACATTTGTCTCGGCCCTAGTGATGTAACAGTCTGTTGTGTGGGTCACTAGTTATGTCTGCATAGATATGATTTAAATTAAACTACTTTAAAGTATCTTCTAGGAGTCTAGAACCACCATCTACTTCTAAATGATTACAAACTGATTACAAATCATTCTTGTCTGTTTAGTCATTAAATAGAGATTCCAACTTGAGAACTGTTGTTAGTTAACAGTATCTATATCACACATTCAGAAATGACAGGACTGCATTATTTTGTAACTATTTGACAGATAATCCTTAGCTCTTTTACTTTCCTGTTCATCCCAGGAAGATATGATACACAAACAATATTTGAATCAAAAAAAAAAAAAAAAAAAAAACATTTAGTACCATGAAGTTAATAAATTGATATTGTCGTGTTTAAAAATATTTCTATGTAAGTTTGTAGCTTCTAAATTTGGTTTGGTCTTTGGATTTAACTATGTGGGTGGCCCACTGATCCAATTAGGGAAGAGGTGAAGGAAGTATTACCATAAAAATACTGGCTTTACTTCAAAAGCACCATCATGAAAAATAGTAACACAAAGGAAAATTTAAAAGGAATTGGTCAAAGAGGTCATCATTCAAAGGAGAGTAAAGGATATTCAAATCTAGGGTTTTCACAATCATCTAGTTTTGAAATTCCTTACATGCAAACCTAAAATCTCCTTTCAGACATACTGCTGTTTATCTTTCAAGGAATCCATTCTTGGAAGGACAGTTGTTCCTCTTAGTTGTTTCCTCACTTCAGGAGCCAACAATCAGTTGTTTCTATTAGCTAAATGTTAGCAGATGGAAACAATGTGGAAACTGCAATTTCAGGTTACATTTATTTACATCCTAAAAATAAACAGTCCAGCAGTATGTGGAAGATTTCATGTAGCACCACCGACTGAGCAGATTAAACCACACTAGGTTGGAGGGGGCTAGTACTAGCAGAGGTTAATTCCTATACCATTTAAGGTAACAGTAAGTTTATTTCTCTGGTACAGCAGTGGCTACGAGTAGTCTCCAAAGCACCTGACTGTTAGTATCAGGACAGACACCTAGTATGTTTGTGCCCTGTTTTACTCAATGACTAAATATTTGGATCTTTACAGTAGCTGGGATTTAAGTCAGGGTCCTTAAAATTCTAAAGGGACGGCTGAAATCCACAAGTCCTCAACACTGTTTCAACACATTAAACAAATCATCTGCAAAATCCCAAAGAAAAATACATGCCTTTTATTTAGAGGTGTTTCCAGATGTGGCTGAAAGAAAAGAAAGTAAAAACAACAATGCTTCATACAATGGTGCGCAGAGCTTTCCGCAGCTTGCTTCTTGCTCTGCAAGGTGGTTAGACACCCCTCCCTTTGCATTTCAGTGTAGCAGGGAGTTTCATTTTTCCTAATGATATGCTATAAACTATAAAGAAATACTCCATACTCCATTCCAAGTACTCTATAAATAGTATATAATTTACTTCTCAGTCCCATGTGGTATTTATCATCCTACCTTCAAAGATGGGGACTCTGGGAGGTTATATAACTTATTCAAGGTCACAAGGAGCGTTAATGGCCATGTTGGACCCCAACCCCGAGAGCCAGATGAAAAGCACAGGCCCCTCCCCTCCAGGCTGCTGGCCACGCTCTGGCACCAGGCTGTCCCCACATTCCACGGTGCTGGCTGAGCCTCGTCTCATGCTGGCCAGGCTTCAGGCATTTTTCTCACCTGCCAGAACCCAGCTGCAACCACAGCGTCTGCCACACGTTTACTTAGCGAATATTTGTTAGGGGTTCACAATGTGCCAAGGACAGTGCTAGGTGTGAGGAGCACAAAGATAAGTAAGACACACTCAGGTCCTGGCCAGTGTGGCTGGGTTGGCTGGGCTGAAGTGTCATCCTGTAGACTGAACGGATGTAGGTTCAAATGGACTGTCACCAGAACGAGGTTTCTATGGGGAATAGGGGATGATATGGTGGGCAAAATGATTCCACACCCCAACCCCTGCCCAAGCAAAGACGCCCACATTGTGATCCCTGGAACCTGTGAATACAGTACCCTGCAAGGTAAGTGAGTTTGCGAATGTCATGAAGGATCCTGTGAAGCACAGACTAACCTGGGTTATATCTTGGTGGGCCCAACTTTAAAAGTGAAAGAGAGTGTAGGAGAGAGAGGGACAGAGTCAGAGAAGGACACATGAGGACAAAGGCAACCACGAGCCAAAGAACACAGAGAGTTTCTAGGAGAAGGTGGCAAGGCAAGGAATCAGGACCGCCCTCAGTCTCCCAATCCTTTGGAGACCCATTTGACCTCACAGGTAACAATCCCAATATTTTGCCCAACATCCTAACAAGAGAGAAGCCTGTCTATGTGTGTGTGTACACATGACAGAGACAAGGCTATGAAGTTCTGTGACCACACCTGGGACAGCCCACTAACCTGTTGCTCGTCCTTCTCTCTCTGATTATGACTTCCATTTTCCTCACAGAGATTTTTTTCTTTCCTCTGTACTATAAATGTAAGCTTTTCCTATGATTCTGCCCTCAAGCCTTTCCACTCTCTATCTGGACTCCAGCCCTGTGTCCCCAAGAGCTACCGTCCACATCTCATGGGCATCCGCTCCCCCCCGCCCCAGCACTGACCTACAGACACTTGCAAATGCCCACTGGCTTATCCTCCTGGATACCCTGCAAGTAAAACAAACCTCACATGGCTAAGAACGGCACTGAAGATACAAGAAGGACATAGATGTGAACCTACTCTAGAGAACTCTCGGGCTGCAGGGAAGGCCACAGAACCAAGCACACGGAGCAGGAGCTATCAGATGCACACGGAGCGCAGTGAAGCTGCAGCAGCACACTGAACACTGCGTGGCGAGTCCCACTCGATGGGCGACTCAGCAGTGAAGGAATCTCGTGAGAGGACGTGACCTCTATGAAACCCGAAAGCCCAGTTATCATGATGATTTCTAACAGGTTATAACACCTTTCAGGTTTCTTTCTAGAATGGCTCTGGTATCCACACTCTCCTCGCCATGGCTGACGCCACAACCTGTTTCTGGCTCCCACAGCCCCTTGCCACCCGCGGAGTAACAGATTCCTGACCCGTCTCCCTGGATCCATCCCCCTTGCACTCCGATGCATTGGGCAGCTGTTTGATCCTCCTGAAAGTAGAACCTTGGTTACATAACTTTGCTCAAAAGCTCTAAATGGCAACGTGCTCCTTACCAGATTAAGTACAGACTCCGCAACCCCGTATCAACGCCCCACCCCTCTCTACAAGCACCCCGTTGTGCCCCGGTCAAACACGCCTCTGGCTTTCAGGATGAGTCCAACTGCTCTGTCCCAGACCCTGAGGCATGTTTGGACTCTTCTGTGAAAAAGCCTCAGTATTTCAAACACAGGGAGAATCAAGGTTTTCCCCATTCAGTTAAAAAACACTCCCAAGAACTTGGCTCCCTAATCTCAGATGAAAGGCTGAATCAACATTTTGAATTTTTCACTTCAATTTCACAGCACCTGGCAAAATCAACCTTAAAACCTCATAAGATCACCACTCCCACCAATTTTTTTTTTCCTTGCCATCACATTCAATATTTTGGAGTTGTTTTTCTCAACTAATTTTTAGGTATCTTTTTGAAATGTACCTGGAAAAATATTTGAAATTACTGAGGTTTTCAAATATCATTACTACATTTACACAGGTAAAAAAAAAAAAAAAAAAGGAAATTACTAAAAGAAAACTTCTGTAGACCTTAGGGGTCCAGAGGTGGGGAGGTAGGGCGGGTCTGTATCCTTGGAGGTCATTAAGAATACCTAACTGCATTCAGGATAGCTAAATACAGAGGACATTTCAGTGGATTATGACTAAACAGAAGATCTCTGTTCTGTATTTTCATGCTCCATTAATAGTAACACTATTTCATAGTTTATGAATAATCTGCGATGGGAAGGGGGCCTTTGCCTACTTACCATGAGGGGAAAGAAAAGCACACTTGAAATCCTTAAGAAAGTATCATTTATGCTGAGAAATCCAGAAGACATACCTGTGGTTTCTCTATTCCTGAAAGAATGTCTTGCACCCTTTTTACTTCCAATTCATAGTCTGCATGGAAAAAGAGAGGGGGAAAAGAAAAACAGTTAATACCATTAAAAGGAAGTAAGATCGTCAGGTTCCTTCCACATGGCCTTACTAACTGTTATCATTCAGTCAGTTGCCCATTACCGAGAACTTCTGGTACCACAAACATGATAATAAAATCAGGGATGGGGACTCCCTGGCATAGAGATTTCACTGTGGCTGTGCTAACTAGTCACTGTACTGGCTTACATACTCACAAAGCTGACTAGATCAACCCTGAGTTCCACCTAGTAAGTCAAGGGGCAGCACAGAACAGACGACCCCAAGAAGGAAAAGGAGGAGGAGAGGAATACCAGGACAGCTAGAGGCTGAGTGAGAGGAGGAGAGGAGTTTGAAGGGCAGGTGCCGGTTCATGCAGGGCTGCTAGTTTAGGCTTCTGAGTTCCATTTTTATTCTAAATTGGATGGGCAGCCACTGGAGTGTTTAAATGGAGGGACTGACATGGTCTTATTTTGGGTTTGAAAAGTTCTGTTTGTCACATGTGCATGACAAATGAACATGTGAGGGCAAGAGTGAGAGCAGAACCACCAGGCAGGACACTGTTGTGCTGTGATGAGCAGAGGGACCCAGACTAGGGCTAGTTTTGGAGTTTTAAGTGCTGAAGGATTAGATATGACAGGCAAGAGTGAGAGAATGAGAAGAAATCAGGAATCAAGAATAACCCCCAGTTTTTGGCTTAATCAACTAGATGAATGATGACTATCTTTTAAGAAGATGGGGAAATGTGCAAGTGTGGGTGAGGGGCAAGAACTGTTTCAGAAATGAAAGGGGGAATCGCTAGGAGTAGGGAGATTGGGTTGGGATAGGCAGGATATATATCTATATATCTATATCTATATATCTATAGATATATGATAGATGATAGAATTTAAACTTAAGAATCTTTCGCTAGAGGAACCTTCTGGCTTTCAAAACCTGCTTGATGAAACCTAACTTTGAGTTTATAGATTTAGTTAATTGTTAAACTTAGTTTATGAGCTCCATACTAGGGCTATATGATTATCCAGATATATGTTCTTGCCTTCAAGATATTTAAAGTTATGGGGGTGGGGTGGAAGTTTGAGAGGGACAGTGAAATCAAATAGACAATTACAATGTGATAGGTGCTCTAGTAAATGAAATCCAAAGGAGAGGATTCCATAAGCTTCTTAGGAACCAACAACTAGCTGAACTCTATGGACCAGCAGGATTTTGTTGGGCAGGGGTGGGGTGAACTAAAACGTGAGAGGTCAGTAAGCCAGGCTCATAGGAGTATATGTTCATTCCCACTGTTCATGGCTAACCTCAACACCATCTTTTCAAAGAATCCCCCCTCCACTCCCAGACCCTGCCTCAGACTCACTGCACTCAATTCTCATTGTGATGTCATTATTCCAGGGGGTGATGTCACACATGGTCTTTTTGATGTCACAAGGGGCCTCCGTGATGTCACGCAGCCCCATTGCGACGTCACGATTCTGATTGTAAAGTCACAATGCCCTTTCATGACATCACAAATCTCATTGGGATGTCACAATGCCTTTGATGATGTCACAATTTGATTGTGATGTTAAATGCCTTTGATGATATCACCATTCCGGTTGTGATGTCACAATGCCCTTTGATGATGTCACCATTCTGGTTGTGATGTCACAATGCCCTTTGATGATGTCACCATTTGGATTGTGATGTCACAATGCCCTTTGATGATGTCACCATTCGGATTATGATGTCACAATGCCCTTTGATGATGTCACAATTCTGGTTGTGATGCCACAATGCCCTTTGATGATGTCACCATTCGGATTGTGATGCCACAATGCCCTTTGATGATGTCACCATTCCGGCTGTGATGTCACAATGCCCTTTGATGATGTCACAATTCCGGTTGTGATGTCACAATGCCATTTGATGATGTCACAATTCCAGCTGTGATGTCACAATGCCTTTGATGATGTCACAATTCGGATTGTGATGTCACAATGTCCTTTGATGATGTCACCATTCCGGTTGTGATGTCACAATGCCCTTTGATGATGACGCTATTTGTATTGTGATGTCACAATGCCCTTTGATGATGTCACAATTCCGGTTGTGATGTCACAATGCCCTTTGATGATGTCACAATTCCAGCTGTGATGTCACAATGCCCTTTGATGATGTCACCATTCTGGTTGTGATGTCACAATGCCCTTTGATGATGTCACCATTCCGGTTGTGATGTCACAATGCCCTTTGATGATGTCATAATTCGGATGATGACATCACAATGCCTTTTGATGATGTCATAATTCGGATGATGACATCACAATGCCCTTTGATGATGTCATAATTCGGATGATGATATCACAATGCCTTTTGATGACATCCTAGAACCCCTTTGTGACATCATGCATTCTCATAGTGATGTCAACAAGGTCTTTTCTAAGGCCGCACACCCTCCCGGGAGGAGCATGTTAGAGCCCACAATCTGGCTGTGCAACGTCAAGCGGAATGTTTTGTGACATCAACATGGGAACAAGTGTCAATCCAGAGAGGCTGTGTGCAGTCACATCACAAAAGAGCTGTGTGACACCACCAGCTGAATACATGATGAAAGAATGAGGCATTGTGATATCAAAGGAGAGCTGGGTGACATTGCAATGAGGTTGTGGGGCATCACGCAGAAGGCTTAGAGCAATCACGATGAGGATGCATGTTATCAGGGATTTCCCTGACTCATTGCAGTCAATCTCATATACCTCTTACTGTCTTCCTATCAGCTTTCAAAACCTGAAAATTACATCTCTTATTTATTTGTTCCCTTGTCTTTTCCTACCAAAATAGAAGCTTCTGGAAGGTGGAGATTCTATTGGTCCAGAGCAAATTTTTTTCAGTCTATAACCAGATAGTAAATATTTTAACTATTTAAATGTTTATTAAAGTATCATTGACATACAGTATTAGTTTCAGATGTACAACATCAAGATTCAACATTTATACACCTTTTTGAAGTAATTGCACCATAATTTCAGTTGCCATTTGTCACTGTACAAAGTTTTAAGGATAATAGTGACAGCATTTCCTGTACCATAGCATTACAGTCTCATTCATGACTGACTTACTTTATAACTTGAAATTTATATCTCTTAATCTTAATCCCCTTAACTTTTTTTTTTTGCCCAGATAGCAAATATTTTAACCTTTGTAGGCCACACAGAGGCCTTTGTTTCCTCTTTGTTTCTCTGGACAGCTGACAAACCTTAACTTGAGGTGCGTACAGGAGCAGCCCCAGGGCAGGCTGCCCTTTGCTGGCACCTCCTGCAGAGCACTCCCTGCAGCCCAGGGCACCTAGCACCGTTCCTGCCCGGCCAGAGCCCAACAGACACGTGACTAAGTCCATAAACCAAGCCCATACGCAAAATATTAAGAATTCATAGTTGGCACCAAACTAAATTATAAAAGGATCAGTTCTTCAATTTTTCCCCATTGCTTTCTGTTTGGTAGAACATGATTACCTTTATTTTACTGAGAAAAAGAAATGGGCTAGGAGATATATATTTTCAAAAATTTTAATAGGAAATTTATTTCCAAAAGATGAAGTATGATAAGCTCACTTATAATCATGTATTACATTAAGATATAAATAAAGGATCATATTCAGATGTCAAAAGTGTATACGCTTTCACAATTTCTGGAAGCTCCTACTACTAAGTAAACCATAAATACTGAGTACCTTAGACCGGTACAGCAAAACAAACCAGAAGCACAGTTGCAATAAAACAACTGGTTTAGTTATTGAAGACAAAACTTCCTCAATCACCAGTTAGTCTAGAACTTGAAAGTCCCTATGGTTTCAAACATACTCATAGCAAGATACATCCAAACAGCTAACTGAAGGTCATTGTTTCCTTCTTTCAAGACTGACTCACTGAACAGGAAGCCAGACCCTAGCCTTGAGGAAATAAAGATTTAACCTAGAACAGGGATGAGCACCTACTCAACAAAGAAGGAAAGGATTAATGAGCTCTGCAAAGGAAGAGTCCCCAGGACTATGTACTACTATACTTAAGACAGGAAAGAAAGGAGAAAAAGGAAAACTAGAGAAGAGACACCCTCCCCAGCCAGCTTCCAAATGCTGGTCACAAAATAAGTAGTTAAGCTTTGGCAGAAAAGGAAAAATGGGAAAGTTTGATTAGAAGGAAAAAAAATCTGTATAAAACTGAAAAGAATGGGTTTCAGGTAAGAGTCAGTGGCACATGTGAAAGGTCCTGAGATAAAAATAACTTCCAGAGAGGGGTCATGACCTTCCTTGTTTGTCTCACTGTAATAACGACAGCTGACAGTTCCAAGCACATACATGCGCTTGTCAATGCGCCATCACCCTGCCCATTCTGACAACATCTCTTGCAAGACAGACGTTCCCTGCTCCAGCAGCAGGCAGGACTGAAGCCTACCTTGCACATCCCAGTTTTCATCTCTGGTACTGAGCACACTATATGCAGGTGTCTTGGTTTACCAACTTTGTTGACTTAGGAATGAGGATGAGGAACAAACAAGGAAACAGGTTCTCAAAGCAGATGTGTTTTCTCCAGAAACGCAAGTCTAGTGCATGGTCCCAAAGCAAAAACGTTTGACTGAATCATGGCAAATTAGGGAGTCATAAGGCAGAGAAGGTGGAGAAGGAAGAGCAGCGGGTTGAGACTGGTGGGGTGTTGGATGGAGGAGAATGGGAAAAAGAGAAGCTGGCAGCAGGGACCCTTCTAAGTCCCAGGACACAGTGTGTTGTTGGTGCATTTGAAACCCTGAAGAAGCTGTTAAATCAATAGAGCAAAGGTCTTTGCAGCTGAGGAGAAGGTACGTGAGAAAAGACAGAATAAAAAACTGGGTCATGAATGGAGACAAATAAAGGATTCTGAGAAGATCAAAAGTAAAAAGGGAAGGGCATGGAGAGGAAAGGTAGTTTCAGGACAATTGCTACCCTATTATCTCAGTGAAAGGCTGCATCAAAGCCAGTCGGAACTATTCTTTCCTTCAAGGTTCTAAACTGTGAATGTGGAGAGAAAAGAGAAAAATGCATTCCCACCACATTTATTTAATGCTTTTCCATTTTTACTGCCACAGACTAAGAGAAAAAAGTAAATAAATGCCAGGCACACAATTTGCACAGACTAGAGTGAAAATAAAATCTATTTAACTGAGTTAAAGCAATAGTTACCACATATAAAATTAATTTATATGTAAGCTAACACTCTAGTATGAAAATACCAAAACTCACAACTCTGCTACCTAAATAACGGAGTTAAATTCAGACCTCATCCTACCTTTTCCTACACAAGATTTAGCTGTGCCTTGGAGTAGCCTTTGAATTATTCTCACCCTTTTCATAAAACAATTTTGGAGCCCAGCTATGCAGAGTATAATTCTGCTTGCTTGCATACTTTTTCTGGTTCTGTGTCTTTGACACACACACACACACACACCACTGTGAGAGAGAAAAAAAATAATAGGTGATCCCTTCAGAAAAACAATACAGAAAAAGAATAGTTCTGATCAGTTGCCTTTTGGAGAGCTTTTATATCAAGTTAAAAAGAAAACTATGTCGATTCCCAGCCAGGGCACATAATCAGGTTGCAAGACAGGTCTCCAGCCAGGTTTGTAGCTGGAGGCAGGTGAAAGGCAACCATACATTGCTATCTCTCTCCTCCTCTGCCTCTCTCCCTTCCCCTTTCTCCGGAAATAATAAATAAAATCTTAAAAAAGAAATTAAAAAGAAAGAAAGAAAGAAAACTATGTTTCCTTTTATTTTCCCTCCTCTTAAGAAGTAGTGTGTGGCAAAGGAATAAGAGAGTACCCTAGAAGAGACAGAAATGCAAGGTTCAGATACAAGGCTGCAGGGCAAGGTTCTCTTCCTGCCTTCTGCCCTCAGGTTTTCAGCAGCAAGTTCATTAACAAATCCAGAGGCACATTTTATAGGCCAACTTTGTCTTCCTCCTGGTATAGAAGCTGCCATGAGGTTTAAACAGGTTAGAACCATCTCTGCACCCGCTTCAACCATGTTTGTGACCCCAGGTGAAGTGGACGGATATGACAACCCACCCGCTCACTATTTGAAAGGCTCCTCCTTGCAGTGGCAATCATAAAGGATCATGGGGCACTCTTGGGACAGTGCTCCAGGCAGGGAAGGGACATTTTAATTTGCAGATACAAACACACCTGGGGAGAGGTAATTTCTTGAGAAGGTGGTAAGGTGAAAGCCTCTAATTTAAACACACCCCACTGAAAACCACCCTATTTGGAAATGCTATGAAAGGGGAAAGAGGGAATTCAGCTCAGTGACTTACACCTTTTTCCCCCAATAACAAATCTTCTAAGAAATAACACATTTTTATTTTTATTTACTTATTTTTAAAGATTTTATTCATTATTTTCAGAGAGAAGGGAAGGGAGGGAGGAAGAAAGGGAGAGAAGCATCAATGTATGGTTGCCTTTCACCTCCCTCCAGCTGGGGACCTGGCTAGAGACCTGGCTTGTAACCTGGTTATGTGTCCTAACTGGGGAATCGAACCAGCAACCTTTGGATTTGTAGGCTGGCACCAATCCACTGAGCCACACCAGCCAGGGCCAGAAATACAACATTTTTAGCAAAGGAAAGGTTAAAAAAAAAAAAAAAACACACACATGCAAAGGAAATACATTTAAAAGAAAAAAAATACCCACACATGTAGCAGGAATACGTGTCATGTGAAATTTAAACTTTCCACAAACAGTGGTTTTTATGTTTGCTCCAAAAAGAATCTTAAGTTCAGACTGTTAGACTAACTGTAAGGCCTAAACTAATTAAAATATCCCCTTCTGTAAACAGAATTTACTTCTTTGGTTTGTTTCACATTTTTTCCTTCTTAGAACAGAAATCCAGCTGACACTTAGCTGCTATAGAATGTATTTAGGGTTGCAACAGCCCCTGCATTCCAGTGGAATGACATCAGCATTATTTTCTCTGTAACCTTCTGTCTAGTTCTCATCCACAGGGCTCACTTACAGATATGCCCAGCATAGCATAACATGCTCTCGCAGACTTGCCAAGGAGCTGATTTAGCTAATCTCTTTAACAAATTATGTGTAATAAACTAGGGGTGTGGAAAAATATGCATCTTCTGGTCATGCCCATTTTGGAGATAAGAGGCTTAAAATCAACAGCAAACACTCAATATAAAAACTAAATGAACAGAAATAAACACTTTTATGGGAGAAAAAACCCCTCAATAATGAGCTGCCTACAAATGCTGAAGAGAATGAATGGGGATGAAGAAAGACAATTTAAAAATGCTCTTTGAATCGCCTTTTCAATCAGAAAAATAAATGAAGCTCTCTCTTCATTTTTTAAATATTATTTATGCAGTGGAAAAAAGGCATACAAAAGTAGAATTACTGAAGAACCTCCGTTTGATGATTATGATCCACATTTAATGGTGTTAATGTATTAAAAATGTGTAAAATCATAAGGAATAAATTTGCAAAATATCAGCACAATGCAGTTCTTCCCAAAGACACCTATTCCAGAAATATCTTCAGATGCCAATCATCCTGATGCTAAAAATGCAAAGACAAACATCTCTAGCCATTTAGCTGGTTAAGTGGTTACTCCCCTTGAAATTCTGAAAGATAGCCAAGGGAACATCAGACTTGCAACACTAAAAAAACCCCAGCAGACAGGTAAACCTACATTGTGGGAAGTTGCTGTCCAGTCTAGGAAAACATTTTCAAGAGTAACTTGGGTTCCAAACAGATTCTGGAACCTCGAAGAAAGGAGAAGTGAATTTCTTTTGCAGGTAGAGTGCACGGGTGGACAGGCGGGACGGCTGAAGAATAGACATGGAATGCGGATTGGGGGTGGGGGGCTGATTTCCTCTGAGCTTTTGCTGCTATTTCTGGAATTCAGTAGAAAGAATGCTTTTCTTTCTTGGCCCAAATCGGAGCAAGTCCTACTGTTAACATCCACCTGTAGGCAAAATGGGTCTCGTCAGCAAAAGCTGTATAGCGCATTAGGTAACAAAAGGGACAAACAGCAGGGCTAGGCCTGGGTCCTTAGTGAAAAGGGAAAGCACCAGGTAGGAAACATGTGCTGACTCCCAGGTCAGCTCCAAGTGCACCTCTCAGCCACCTCCTGCGATGCCAAGTAAATTGGGTTCTACCTGAAACACCAGGAGATTCTATAGTCACTTCTGTCGAGTGTCCTAAGAAAAACTCCTGTTTCTCTCCCAAGGTAATACCGTATACATGACTGGAACTGGACAAAAGGAGCTAGTGTCTTTAGGGTTACCAAATGAAACAGGGGTGCAAACCACACGAAACTGGGTCACAATTTAGATACGCTTGCCTGGCCAGCGTGACTCTCACACCAGCAGTCCTGCCCCGCCTTCTGCGTGCGTGAACCACTTTCCCTGGCTGGCTAAGCACGAACCTGTGCCAGATACAGCTCTTTATTTCGGGGGGAGGCTCAAGTCCATGATTATCCAGCAAAAGCTGGGCCCTCCCTGGGTGTGTAACACGAAGGCAACTGCTTAAACACAGGATAGAATGACTTACAAAGGTAATTCAAGTTTATACCCGACTTTCTGCACTGGCATCTATAAACATTTCCACAAAATGTTTTTTCATTATGGCTTGACATGTCACGATGAAAACTTTTCAAGTGGCGTATGCAATGCTTTTGCAAGACTGTGTTAACTGACAGGCAGAATTCAGGGAGCACAATTTTGTAACACGTGAAATGAAAGAGTTTTATTATATCACCTATACAGCAAGTTTTCAACAGTTTTTACATCCATATTTTCTTAGTTGATGCCACATATGACTAAATTATATGCATTTGAAGATGATGATAGGCAGTAAATCTACGATGAAAGAATCCAGTGAAGTTCACCAGCTGATAAGGGGATCAAATCCAGAGCTAATGTCAAGGGCTAGGGTTTCAAAGAACTCATCAGCATTTTGGCATATGGAAAAATCATTACTATCCGGGAGACAACCTGCCTCACCCAGGAAATCAGCAAAGGTCCTTTGGAGGTACGTGTTCAAATGTATATAACCACCAGGCAGGTCACGTCAATGACTGAAAGAAGGTGGACATGTCAGGCAAAAGGGAAGGACTGTGGAAAACTGTGGAAAACTGAAGAAGCCCTCCCCCTGTCTAAAGGGGTAAGCTGCTAAGTATTCAATCATTTATTACCAAAAAGGATCATGGGTCTAAAATTGACAGATACTATTTTTCCAGGGAACTTAGAAATGAAATGTTTTTTCAAGAAATTGACTGACTTGTAATTATTTTTATCTATAGAAAACTGAAGTAGTGCTATGAACTCCCATTTGCCCTTCACTGATATTGACAAATTGTTAACATTTCGCTATACTTGCACGCTAATACAGCAGATCTGACACTGATAGAATACAATCTAATCTACGTTCCTTATTCAAATTTCTCCAATTGTTCCAATAACGTTTTTAATGTTCCCATCCAGGGCCCAATTTAGGAACATATGTTGCATTAACTGTCGGGTTTCATTAATCTTTTTTAATCTAGAACAAAAATCCCTTGTATTTATTATCCTCCTAAGGCTAATATTTTTGAAGTGTCTAGACCACTTTTCTTATGGCATATACCACTATCTGCATTGTGTGTCTATTTGTTCACAGTTAAACTCGGACTGAAAGTTTTCAGTGAGGATTACCTATATCACTGTGATTTAATCCCTCGTTAACAGTGTTGTGTAACATACTTCTCTGCTGTCCATGCACCTTCTCCCTCTTTCACATAATGGCTACAGCAAATACCGAGGATCTTTGCCCGAAGATATTACATGATGGTTGCAAGGTAGTGATGTTCCTAATTCTACCATTCCTTCCATGTCTATCAGTTCCTTCTCCCACTTTACTTATTAACTTGCGGATGCTTGTTTTTAATTCAATATAATTTATAATACCCCAGGTGCAATTCTTTTGGAGGCTAAAACGATCCCAAAAGTAGCCAGCAGGAAGCCCTTTAAGCTATTTTCTGTGCCTCTCTGTCCACTTCCTAGAGACTTCTGTTTGGAACACCTGTTAAATATTCTGGTATAAGCCACTTGGCCAACAATGGGAAACTGTGCAGACCACAGGTGAGAGACTTTAGTAGCATCAAGTAGAAGTTAGCCAAAATCACCCAAAGAGTCTAGTTAAATGTGACTAGAAGAAAAAAAACAAACAAACCCCCCCAAACCTAATATTTCTGAAAGTCCTCTATCTTTTAGAAAGTAAAGTTAAAACAAAACAAACCAATAAGCCATGAGCCATCTTATATGACACTTTAATACACAGCAAACTTGAACTCTAAAAACTTAATAATGAACCATGGTAAAGTAGAAGACCATAGATCATATTTGGCTCTTCTTGGATTGTGTAATTTCTATTTTCAATGTAATCTGACCATCTTTCATTTCTTATTTCTCCTAATGAACATTTCCCTTTAAAAAACAGATAATCAGATAATCAAAAGAGACGGCACCATCTGCCCAATCCAAAACAGAAAATGGACTGTGTGTGCTAAATGCATCAAACTGTAAAATAAACTAAAATGAAGCATTATGCTGGGCCAGCAAGCAGGAAATGTCTATATGGATGTTGCTATGGAAGAGAGATTTTTCTTTGGAATTAATTGCCTGAGGACCAGATATCCCACAAATCCAGGGTCAACATGAAAAAAGTTATGAGTTGGTTTCAAGCAAATTGCTCTATACCAAAGTCATATGCACTGGTATTGCTGTCTCATTCTAAGTCTTTTATGAAAGTAAATTACTTGGAATTTAAATTATTCAGTTTTCTATATAAAAATAAAGGACTCATGAGTCACACATCTGGCGTCTATATTGTCTAAACGGGCTGGACAGTCACGGGCCTGACTAATGTCTTTTGCACATATATTTAAAAATGCAGTTAAAAGGTCTAAAAGCTGGAGTATTACACTTATACCCCAAATTAGCTACATAAAGGGCACACCTTACCAGCTATTTCAAAGTCTATAGATGACAAATCATTCTCAACTGAGGTATACAACCCCTGGATGACAGTGAGCTCATGAGACCCAAGCAGGGCCCATAAGCAAACTCAGCCATGTGGACCATGGACCAAACTGGACAAGGAACAAAAATGCACAGGGGAAAATACAAAAGATAAGATAGCAAAGGAAAAATTAGAAGAGATGATCCCTAACCTAAAATTGGGGGTAGGGGAGAAATGAAAAAAGAATGAATAAGAAAGATAAAAAGATTCAAATTATAGCTCTCATAATTACATTAAAATTTGCAATTTCTCATCTGGACAACTGACTTTAAAATAATTCTCTGGAAATTGTAATGATAAAATTTCTATTGTAATACACCAAAATGTAAAAGTTTAATTTGTGATAGATAAAACTTAAGTGTCCCAAGGGTAGAAGGACAGTACAGAATATGGACATAAGTCTATCCCTCTCCTCTTGGTCTGGCTGATGAGACTGATTCTCCCCCTAATATCTTATCCTCTTCATATTTAGTATATATCCCACTGCGTGTTGCTGTTCAGGTGGTAAAGGTAAGCTTCATGAGCACAGGAGTCATGCTAGTGCTGGGTGTCGCCAATGCCCCAGCACTTAGTTCAATGCCTGTCAGGCACAGACCATTTATTGAGTGTATTACTGAATAAACACTCAGAGAAACACTAGCCACAAATGCACATACTATGCTTTTAGTCTCTACGTATTCAGAACAAGCACAGATACATCAAAATATATAAAAAATACATTATAACAAAACTGTGTCCAAAATTGATAAATCTGTATTTTTGTATAGGAAACTAGTATGCACCTACAATGCAATCATAAGAATCCTAAATTTGGTGTGGATTAGAAATATTTCTACAGCCAAAAGTAACAGTCTGCCTTGGGGAGAGAGGGGCACCCCAAGGTAGTCACACAAATGCCCTGACGATAAATATGCAACAAAGCACATTATTAATCAAGCAATTCAAAGTTCTTGGATCTCAAAATGGACAGTATCCCAGAGAATAATGGAGCATTTTATTTACTAGTGGTAATGTTTTCATCTGCTACACACTAATCTGATTTCAGAAAATTAAATCAGAATGCACAAAGTTGTTTTTAGAGGCTGAGATGTCTTAAGTCTCGTTTAGCCGTTAGCTATTTCCCAGCTTTCCTGTTCCACAATCGTTTTTTGTGCGCACACATCATGCTTCTCTAAAGAACCATTTGAGATGACTCTATTATGCCTATTTAGCAATTAATTAAGCCAAACAGAAAAGTCTGACCTGCAAAAGTATTTGCAAGTCTCCTTTTTCGCTGTCTTAACGCATGCTTCCAACTGCCCAGACTACCCTTTTCCCTTTCTGCTCAGGGGTATGTGACCATCCGGCTGCCTTTCTTCCCATCATTAACAGTCCTCCCATTGCAATCCCAGTGAATGAAAAGCTCAGCGTTTTCCACCGAGGGCTCTCATTCTCTGCAATGCCATCTCAGGCCCACAAAGTCCTGCTTGGCTCCACTGCGGACTCCGCCCGGCCTGCGGCTCACCTGCCCGCCGTGGCAGGCAAGCATCTACCAGGCTTACCACCTATAGCAAGAAAGCATCTACCAGAGCTGGATGCTTCTGAGTAAATGCTGCCATTTGCTCTAATTTTAACTTCCAAGAAAGTCTACTGACCCTTGAGCAAAAGATTTTTTGTTTAAGCTTGTTGGCAATAAGCAATTTAGCCCACCCATTCCTGCTAACATTTCCCCACAAATTTACAAACAATCCCCCACAACTAATAGTCAAAAAATAAAAAATGGTACCCCCTAAGAAGTACCAGAATGATGTGCGCATAACAGTTTCATTTTATTCCTACAGAGAAAAAAATGTTATCTTTTCACTTGTAAATTCATCGTAAGGAATGACAGCCAATGATTCTTAAGCTTGAGGTTTTAAAGAAGAACAGAATAAGATTTTTTCCTATCAATGGGGCCATTGGGATAAAATTTTTTATTAAATTATTTTGAATACTCAGAGCTATTCAAAGAGTTACAAAGTATATAGTATAATAATATAATATATAATTACATGGCATTGTTATTAATTAAATTGTGTTACTCTAAAAATCCGTATATTGAAGTTCTAATCCCCACTACCTCAGCATGTGACTGTCATTGAGATAGTGTCTTTTCAGAGGTAATTAAGTTAAAATAAGTCATTAGAGTGGGATCTAACCCAATATGACTAACATACAGTTATATCTTGGTACTCATCCCCTTCAGAACTCATCAAACCCTGTCTGTACTCAATGGCATTTTGATGAGAAAAATATGTTTTGGCACTTGGTGCTTGCTCGGAACTCATCTGTCTTACTAGAGCTTGTGTGAGTCACAACATCGCCCCACACAAGAAAATACTTCATTGTTCAGCACACGCTGGTTTCGGCCCTCGTCATAAGTTCCAGAATGAATTAATGAATTAATGATGAGTGCCGAAGTACCGCTGTACTTTTTTTTTTTTTTTAAGATTTTATTTCATTATTTTTAGAAAGAGGGGAAGGGAGAGAGGCAGAGAGGGAGAGAGACATCAATGTATGGTTGCTTTTCTTTTAAGATTTTATTTTATTATTTTTAGAAAGAGGAGAAGGGAGAGAGGCAGAGAGGGAAACATCAATGTATGGTTGCGTTTCACCTGCCTCCAGCCACAGATCTGACTGGAGACCTGGTTTGCAACCTGGTTATGTGCCCTGGCTGGGGAATCGAACCTGCGACCTTTGGATTCGCAGGCCGGCGCCTTATCCACTGTGCTACCAGCCAGGGCCACCACTGTACTTTTTAAAGGAGGAAATCTGGACACAAGCACACAAAGAGGGCAGATGATGTGAAGACAGAGACAAGGCAGCCACCTCAGGCCAAGGAGAGGGGCCTGGAACAGTTCCTCTCCTCAGCCCTCAGAAGGAACCAAACTTTGACCTTGGACGTCTAGTCTCCAGATCTGTAGACAGTAACAGCTGTAGTACTTTGTTTGTAGTACTTTGTAGTTTGTACCAGTTTGTAGTACTTTGTTATGGCAGACGTATAATCTCATGTGTAAATATATATTTGATATTATTTTTCCCATGTACAAGATATGGATCAAACTAGAGATTTTAAGAATTGGTCAAGACTACATAGGCAAATTTAGAAGAATGCAGTATCAACCCTTGGTCTTTTGATTCTCGGTCTATTTCTTCTTAGAGGACTTTGAAAACATCCTCTCATCCTGTCACCTCCTATGTCCCAGGGGAACCAGGGAAGGCTGGGGAGAACAATTTTATTTCGCAAGAGAAATAAATCTACCAGCTTGAAGGGATAGCTAGACCACTTGGTTCAGTACAAAATAATTACACTGGAAGTTAAAATGTGTTTATACTACTGCTTCCATAAAAGGTCAAATCCAATTACAGAAGGCCAATTTAGAGGTCTAAGAAGAAGCTACTGAAAACCATCTGAAAGGCTGATCCAAAAAAAGCCCACTTCCTACGATAATTCTACAGACTCCTTTGTGCCCAGTGCATCAGTGGCACAGTATTCTCCCCCCACCCGACACAGACATGTATCCTTCAGGATGTTTTGAAGCCAGAGCACCAGTATGCAGTAATTGCTTCCAAAACACATTATAATATTTTTGCAGTTGACCGTGGCTGTGGAGAAGCAGCACATACCGGTTCCAAAAGAACAGAGACTACAGTGGACCATAAACTACAGCTGTTGCTGTGTGATACCACCTGAATTATCTGTGTTGTTTTCTTCCCTGTCAGCTAGCACAGCATGTATCAAGACTCCTCAACTTATTTATGGCTCCAGCTGTTTTCCCATATTTTCAGACACTCAGCGTTAGCTTAAAAGTAGAGCCGTCATTTTCGCAAGTCTTTTGGTGAACATAAAGTACTCAGGTGTCTAGTGGACACCAAGCCTGTCCTTAGATAAAGCTGACATCCACTAAAGTATAAATTAATATCTTTGTATGAGTCAAGTTCCTTATTTGACCTTCTGTTATAGCCACTGAGCAAAAGTCTTACACGTATTTTGTTTTGCACAAGAAACAGCAGTGTGGCCCAGGCCTGTGCTTCAGGGAGGCTAAGAGTTGCTCTGTACACACACATGGCCCTAACGTTATTCTAATGAGCCAGAACAAGCAGAGAAGACAACGCTGGGCAGGGAGGGGCTATGAGTAGATAGCACAGCGGCTGAAGGCGGCGGATGGTCTAGTGACTTGTCTGACCACACGCCGAATGGATACGTCGAAACAGAGCTGAGGAAATGGACTGAAGAGCTTCCTTAAGCAGCAAATAGTCGAACTGTTCTTTGTAATTGCTATGAACTACTCTGCATCATATAATACTACATCATTAGTACAGTCCTGAGCTAGTCTTCATTTCTACATTTTCAATAAAATGTGAAAGTCTTATTTAACTCTCCTTCTCATCTACTAAGTTTTTCTTGAGTACATTATTAAACAGTGGTCACTAAAATGTAATTCAGTAAGACACAGCCATAGCCAAAATTTTAAATGATGTCACCTAAATGAGTGAGCACTCATTGATTTGGGGTTACAGCTACCTAAAGATTGTGAAATTATAAGCATTCCATCTGCTCACCAGCTGTGGTCCCTAATCCTCTTTAATAACTTCAGCCTGCACGACTCCATGAGAAGGCAGGCGTCTTCCAAATTTCACTTTACATTAGGTGCCAGGCTTGATTTTTAGACACCAGTCTCCAGTGAAAGTAGCATAAAGCTGATTCCACTGGCAGGTGTTCATTTGCAGAAGAGTGCAAGTGGGAAGAGACCAAAAATGGGATGAAAGAAGTGAAGGAGTTTCCAAGATCATCACATTGAGTTTTTAGGGATCTACATTGTCCAGCAAAGCTACATGCTCCAATGAAGTATGCGAGCCTGAAATGTAAAATTAAAATTTCCCTGTAACTTATAAAAAGCAACATCTTAAATATATATACATGTTATATATATATGCCCAGTTTTCTCTATAACGAGGTTATGGATTCTGTAGCAGTCAGTCCTTCTCCCCACTGCCATCCATGACCTCTGCCTTTCCGTCAAACACCAGAGCCAAGGTCCAGCGCTATGAACTTGCTCCCCATTGTCACAAAGCTCAGCTACTATTCCTTCTGGTTTTCAAGCAGTTGCTAACTAGGCTATATACAGGTGGTCATTACAGCTAAAGTCAAAAATAGGAAAGTTACTGGAGAAAATACCCAGATTTTACTAAAGTTACAAGCAGGGCTCCTGGTACTATGTTTTATTCCTTTTAAGGGCCAAAATACCTTTCCATCCCCCACCCTCAGACAGACCCTGAGAGCGGAAGAGAAGGGATGAGCCCTTTATGACTTTTGAGCTTGGTGACAACCTGGTTTTCAGGCAAACACGAACTTGTAATATCTCCAGTATGATATGTTTATGATACCAGTTTAGACTGCTGAAATCATTGGAGAAAAAGCTGGAGTTACAGGTTTCTGCTTAAACCCAGGGGTAGAATGAAGCCAAGTGACTATCATAAGGGCTAGGTCTTCTCCCAGACAGGCTTGTCTGCTGGGCGATGTGAGGCTTCCTTTCCCAGAATGCTATTATGGGAGGGCTCTCTGAACTGAGGTGGTAGAATCCACCCTGGTTTCACAATGTCAATGTACTAACTGGTACAGAACACTTTCAGATGTGTATGGAGCTCCATTAATAATTCTCAAAGTAGAACCTATTGTTCTGTCTCTCATTTTATTTCTAGCACACACTTGAAGTTGCCTTGAAGTTGCCCTCCTAAGGACATAGTGACCAGTGGAGGTGGCTCTGGGTAGAAGAACCAAGTGGGAACAAGAGAGCTAACAGTCCTCAGTGCTAGTACAAGGTTGCCAGAAAGGTTGCATGGCATGCCCCTATAATCAGAAAAGAGTATTTTCATCTCATCTTTCAACATAGTAAGAACGTATAAAACCAATGTGTGTGCCAAAAGTGCTAATATAAAAGTTATACCATGGTTAAAAGGTGATTTAATAAAAGTGTTAAGAGAATCAGACTTCTAAGAGTTGAAAACATCCCCAAACTATGGGAGAAATCAAGTTTCAAACAAAAGGTTGAATCAAATTCCATATTAAATATGGTTTTAATATTCCAAAATGTTTTCATTGCCATGCAGTCAATAGTATCTGAGTGAAGTTTTAATTCCTATGAACTGCAGGAAACTCAACATAAATTGAACCCCAGGGGAAAAACACAAAGTACAGGTTCAACTAAAAGGTGAGCGCTCATGGTGGCAGAAAGAAGACTGGGGAGTGAAAAGTGTCTCTGTCACCACCTAGGGAAAAGAGGTTAATTCTCCCTGAACAAAAATTTGGGGCGGGGTGGGGGGGGAACGGGGACGGGGACGGGACAGTGATAACAGTTTGTTCCTTTTATTTGGCAGAATGGAAATAGAAGAGTTCATTGACAGGGAAAGAGCTTCATCCGTGGGGATGAAATAGGCTTAGCTTACAGTTCCTACCTGCCTGTTCAGTTCCACCAGAAAGCATTTTGCGCTACATGTGGTGCAACCCTGGCATACACAAACCATGTCATCAACTATCTGCTAACTCTTTCCAACTGTAACTGGAATTCTGTTCTTTTAAGCCAAGCCTTATAAAATGAAAAAAATTTAAATAAGGAATAAAATTCAGCGTTTCTTATTATCTATAAAACATACTTGGAAGTCCCTTTGCATGAGCTCTGTACTCGAACTTCTGGCACCAATCTGTTTCCTACACATCCAAGGGTGAACTCTGGTGAGAGAATATAGGCAATGTACACATACCTGAAAGAGAAGTCAGCAAGTGGCACGTGCCATGAAGAATATTTTCAAGGGAGAGGCGATGAAACAGTCAGGGAAGGCCTTTCTGACTCTCAAGTATTTGGGCTATTCAGGAAGGAAGAGGAGCAAGAGAACTTGCAAGACCTAGAAACCAGCACGAATGACAGCCCTGGGGCAGGTAAACTACTGGCAAGAAAGCCCCATGTCTAGAGCTAGAGAGCACGCTGAGCTGGAAGACGCTGAGGCAGCAAAGCAGTCTGCTGAAGTAGAACGCTGAAAGAGGGGTCAAAGAGTGCACTTTATGCTAAGTGCAGAAGGAAAGCCCAAGGATTATAGCAAGATCCTCGGGCTACTGCGTGAAAAATGAATAGTGAGGTAATCAAAGTTAAAGCAGAGACTAACTCGGTTACTAAAATCTCTATGCAAGTGCACATGCACAGACAGATTTAAAAACCAACACTGTATGAGGAATAGTGTGTACTCGACTCAATTTTCCTATAAACCTAAAACTGCTTATGTATATGTATATGTATATCTATATCTATATATAGATAATCTGACTTCAAAAAATAAGCACTACAATAATATCAGAAATTTAGGGGAAAAGTCACATTTAATGAATTGTATTTTAGATACACAGAACCTTACTACTTATTTAACAATAATCAATGTGATTTTTCTAGACCTATAGGAAAAGCAAGGGTTTGTAGCATATTTGTGCTACAATCTAAAGAATCCAAAACAGGAAGAAAGTGTTAATTCATAATGCGCATGCTTCATTGTAGTCTGAGGTCATCCTTGTTTTGAATGCTGCTGATCAGAGATATATTGTAGTGCAAACTGTAATATCATTCTAGACAGCAAGTAATACCAAAAGCAGTAAGTCATATTCTCTACATTTACGATTTCAACATATTTCCACGAATGTTGTGGCTCACACAAAAAGCCAAACTCTACTAAGTGGAAAACGTATTTCAGTCTCTAAAGCTGCCCTCAAATAGTAAAACAATTTACCAGACGTACTTAAATGGTTTTTCCTAAAGTCCTTTATTTTGCTCATTTCAATTGGTTCCAAGAGGAACTGGCAGGGCAAAGTATATGCTGTTAAGTGATTGATACTCTTATGGAAAAAACATGTAAGAAGCTCAAACTTAAGGTTTATAACTATGCACAAAGTTAAATGACCTAAATAGACAGACTTCATACTTTAAATTCATTGAAAATAAGATGGGAGAAGCTACTCTAGAGAGAAGACATGGTATGGTCCCCTCGGGTTCTCCTCCCCCTGACCAAGGTCCTAGCGATAGCACTAACCTGGCACTTCTGACAGCTTGAACCTGGCTACAGGGAAGACTGCACTGAAACGTTAGCTTCATTTTTTGACTCCCCGCTTGCTATCATGGCACCTGTACCTGCCGCCTTCGGCCACCTGTAATCTTCTACCACCTTGGTTTACACAATAAAATCCAGCTGAGTTCTCCTGGTTGGCCACAACTCTTTTTCCTTTTATTTTCTCATTTCTTCATATACCCCAACTTTATTACTCTCATCAACCTCTTGTTGCAGGACTCCTTACCACTGCAGTCCAAGGAGGCTTTTGGAACCCGCAGTAGATACAGAGTTCTGGCTACTTTGTTCATCCAAGCAATGATTTGCTGAAATTTAAACTATAAAGTTACATGTACTTAACTTTTATATATACTGTATACATATATTTTTTACCAATTTCATAGACTCATAGAATTCTGGAAGAAGAGAGAATCTTAACTGATTTCAAGTATTGGGTTAGCCAAAAAGTCCCTTTAGCTTTTTCTATAAAATAAAAGATACACTTCTCATTTTAACCAATAACTTTATTGACCTGGCTATTTTGAGTATGTTGGCAATCTCCCACACTGGGCTTCCAGTGGGTAGAGGCCAGGGCTGCTGCCAAACATCTTCCAGTGCATAAGGCAGCCCCACAGCAAAGAATTATTTGGCCAAAGTGTCAATAGTACCAAGAGACTCCATAAACCCTTTTTGACAGTTTCGATTAGTCAGTCACAGCACCTTCTCCATACACTGCACAAATCTTTTTCTCTTTTTGCACTTCAGTTGCATTATTTACCTTTCGTGAAGTAATAAAGGATAATGCCAAAAAATGGTGCATATGTTCTTCCATCTTCAATATTAAAGTGGCTGCAAATAAATTCACCAATTTTGGTTTTGTGTTTTAATGCATGCTGAGATGACAGCCTTAACAAATACAACCTAACAAAATGCTTTCAAATAAAGTTAAAGACAACTATGCACTTACTAGAGCTATCATATGAAAGGAAAAAAAAAAAAAAAAAACAAACTTTTTGGCTAACCCAATGCTGTTACGTATATAGTTCAAATCTTCAAATCTGTCTTTCCATTGTAAGCACAACACCCACCCAAGGGAAAAAGGAAATCTGTAAGACACAATTTCATTACATCAGGCAATAATTACTGAAAACGTAGCGGGGCAGATAACAAGGATTTAGAATCTATCACCTTCATGATACCTTGGGGCCCATCTCTAAAATTAAACCAATTACCAGACCCCACCTAGATAACAGCTATCAAGGAAAGGACATACTCAATGGATAGCATTTGCTATCCAGTCCATGGCTAATGAGCATCAGTTTTTAAAATAGAATTTTCTTGAAGTAATTCTATAATAACTATTAATTATTATATAACCACTAGATCCATTAAAAATTAATTATGTTGAAAGCTTTGTTTTATCTCACACTAGGTGAAAACTCTCTTAATTTCCTCTTTGAAGATAATATATGTTCAAAATGAGGTTCCTTTCACTTCTTTCTGGGAAATGCCATTAATTCCACTATTCATATCTTAAAAGGAATTATATAGACCTGACATTCAGCTTCCATTAAGTATGTCCTGAAAATACATATCCACCATTTTACATGGGTATACATATACAAGTCCACACCACACCATAGCCCACTTCCATTTCCAGAGTTAAAGTGATCAATTGTTACAGGATTCAATCGACTTGCCTTAATTAGCTTAATTTACTGTGCAGGGATTTCCCTGATGCATCTGCTATCATAAAGAGCGGAGGTGGCTCTGCTAAATGATTCTTGACAGGTACTCAGTGCTGCTCTTGTGTGTTGATATTAACTGTAACTCACTGAAAAACCTGTAGTGGATGCTAAGCGAAGTGGGGCAATACATCAGCCAGGCTTAGATAAACACTACAGGGGTAGTGGGCTGGATCTGCCAGGGTTCTAGCTGGGGGACACCAGAAGTAGCCTGTGGCGGGCTGAAAATGGCCCCTAATCCCTGGCACCTATGGATGTTTTCTAACACAGCAAGGCGTTAAGAACACTGAGAAGGGAAAATTATCCTGGAGTACCCAAGTGAGCCTTCCACGGAAGCACATGTATTCTTAGAAGAAGGTACGATTGATTTGACACACACAGAGGAGGAAGCAATGTGAAGATGGAGCAGAGGGAGCCTTCAAGATGCTGGTTTTGAAGATGGGAACGATACAGTCGCAAGCAAAGCCTGGACGAGGAGAAGAGATTGTTCCCTAGAGCTTCTGGAGGTGGGGCTTGACCCTGTCAACACCTTGATTTCAGCCCAGAGACACTGAGTATGGAATTCTGACCTCCAAAATTGTATTCTGCGTATTCTCTCCGAACCATGAAGGAGTAATTTTCTGCTGTTTAAATCACTGACTTGGTGGTAATTCATTGGTCAAAGGAAACTAACACGCAGCCTTATCAGAACTGTGCTCCATTGTGTAGTAATTTCAGTATGAAGACAGTGCAAAGAAAATCAAGCCAAATTAAATGAATTGAGTTGCTCCTATGTGCCAGGACTGTGCTGGAGTTTATCATAAACTTTTAAATCCATTCTCCTAGTAATATAGAACTGAAACTTGCTACTGCATTTTGGGCTCTGTGAGTGACTAGGTCACCACACTGTGTTATCCCAAATTTAGCACAGGGATAATAAAGATGAAGATGATGGATATTCACCCCTGCTCAAATGCAGTTTCCTAGTCTCAGAAATTAATGGCAACCTTTTTCTTATGATGTCCTGCTTTCCCCATCTTGTGCATTAAAATGGTTCAAAAATGCTAAGGGAACATCTGCTAACAACAGTATAGCAGAAAGACAGATAATATACTTTCCTATAAGCCTGATGGGAGAATGTTCTTTTGGTAGCAGATACTACATACAGTGTCCATAAATCTAGGCCTGAAAATATCCCCTGGAGACTCATGAAATTGGATAAAACTGAAAAATTACACACAAGTTTCCACAAAATATCCAATTCTCAAATGCTTCAAATTTCTCTTGGGGGGAAAAAAAGTAATTTTCCAGGAAGAAAACCCGCCACCTAAATAAAGTATAATTAACATAATTGTCACCTATGATTACCACTCGTCTAGGAATGGCTTATTTTCCATTTTGGTGTCTCATTCACTGGTATTAATCAATATGACTCTAGCCACCATTTCAAGTAAACATCTTGGGCACTGTAACTTTATTCCATGGTAACTTTACAAAATCCATTATATCCTGCCTTCAACACATGACTAACTAATCCTCTGCTCCCCCAAAATATCACTTTTGATATGCTGCCTGCAGAGGATGAATCATCTGCATTCCTTGGTGTTCAGTTTTCCTTTACTCTTTCTTGACATTGAAAATGAGCAAATTAACTCTGCCAGTAGCAAATAAACGAATGAACAAATAAAAAGTTCTGGATTTTAAAACTCCATCTGTAGTATTAGCAATGATAAAACATGGCAGGTGATGGAAGCCAGGTATACAGGGTGAGGAAAGAAAAGAGAAATAGAATTTTAAAGCAAGGAACAACAACAACAAAAAGAATAAAATAAGAGAAGGAGAATGAGGGAAAATTAATAAAACATCCCACAGACTACAGAGTTCAGAAAACCAAAGTTCTGAAAACTTAAGTACAGAGGCTAATGTATAAAAGATTACTGTATTTCCCATCACAACTATGGGTAGCATGACCACACAACAGTAACCAACTGACCCTGAAATAATTTATAAGAAATGATGGAGAAAACAGGTATGTATGCACTGCAGAATCAAGCAAATCAGTAGCAAATCTTATTGATACATGTATCAATACTTCCTAAAAGAGACTCCCCTTTGTAAAATACTGATGCAGTAGCAACTTATCAAGCTTAATAAAGACAGTTTTGCCCTCATGAATGACATTCTAGACAGCACCAAGTCCACTAAATCCAGATAGTGAAATCTATGGAGAAAAATAGTTCATAACATGGAAATCTTCAATAACATCAAAATAGAAAAAGTGTCTGCAATTGAATTCGAGCCATCCTCTCTTTCCCAGATAGTGTGAGTAGCAAATAATATTAATGGCATCAGCGTGTTTAAAAAGTAAAAGGAAAAAAAAAAAAACTGATAGCTAAAGAATTATGGCACCAATAACCATTTTTCACTTGAGTAACACATGATTTTTAAGCAGTTCGCAAGAGATGCTGATATCTTATGAAGTTCCCTGAAGCCTTGAAGCAACATTCCACATACAGATAAATCTTCCTGAAAGACTAAATATTATTTTTTTAATGTGCTTGGCAAAATACTGAAATAGTTTTGAGGAACTTGGTGAACTTAAAATATGGCAATTTCTTCACTGCTCTTGGTTTTAAAGATCTCACTGTTCCATATAATAATTTTAGTCTTTTCAAATAACAGAGAAAAAGAGGTCAATGTAAGTTCATCATGTGACTTATGAGTTGCAGTAATAAATGCATTTATAAATTTTAAAAAATTGTTGATAGGCCTAGTTCTTCCTCTCACTTCCTCATTTACTATGATGAGATAGTTCTAATAGAGTAAACAAAGCAAGGCTTTGGCATATAATAAAAAAGCGATCAATGCTCCTTTTTATTATATATAAAAGGTGAAAGTGAATTTCCTTTCTTTTCTTCAGAAAGAACTGACTCCAATTTTAAGCGACCTCGGTTTTAAAAGGACCTAAAAATAATCATGGTACCTTCCATTCAAGAAAGCTGCTTTTAACAAAGGCACGCTGACCCAAGGGTAAAGGCGAACCCCTTTCTTGCACTCCATTTTTAAGTTAAACCTAAACAATGAGGAAAATTTTCTAAATTTCCCTCTCTTAACTGGATCAAAATGCTAAAAACATCTCTTTCCTAACTACAGATGACTATGAAAAACCCCAATACTTCAATATTGTGTGCTGCTAACTCCTTTCAAGATTGTTCATAAGGCTACACTTTTAACTTGCTTCTCCAATGGATGCGCACCGGCAGTGGGAGCTCTAATCCAGCCCAGGCCGACGACAGGGGAGCGGGAGAGCCCACGTAGGAAGAGTAAGAAGTTTGTTCCTATCCGGATTTGCTCCAAGTGGAGCTGCCAACAAAAAGACTCCCAGACCGCAACAGGGCACCCCTCTCCTCTGGAAAAGGTTAGCCTAAGTGGGAGGAATGAAATATGTAAAAATGGAACATAAAACCTCTCTCATTTTCTGCCTCTTGTTTTTTCCAAATTACCTTTATTCCACAGTCCAACTTATCCTCCCTCCCATTGTGTTCGATCCTTTCGTTCGACTTGTTTTCCAATGTTGTCACTTCCTTTCAGTTCAAAGTGCCATTCCCCCGAGGCCGTCTCCTCTCCCCCGCCTCCTGACTTTCCAGGCTTCCCACACCTGTTCAGCACACCATATCCACCACTGTCACCTAGGCTTGCCTGCCCCTCTCTGGGCACAGCATCAACCTGGAGAGACCCCATTTTTCTGATGGAGTTGTTAAGAAGTAGTTATGAGCTTACATTGTTCAAGAATTCGCCAGAGAAAGAAGCAGAAATGTTACAGTCAACTACAACTACAGGGACATTTAATACCCTTTACTTTGTTGGCAAAGAGGAAATCACCAGCAATGAGCTAGTATCGCTACCTGTTTCCCAAGGACCTTTCTCATTTCACACTTGTGTTCTCTACTCAATTCTTAATAAATAGAACTTCAAGGTCTTTTTATAGCACCAAAAACTGGAACAGGGTAATAGTCTGCTACACTGTGATGGGTTTGGCTGGGCAAATTAAATTTAACGTAAAGCCAAAGCTAGTCACGGCAGAAAGGATGACCTGTGATTAGCATGTTTGCAATACTGACTATAGTTGTCATATTAAAATATACTGATCCTACGAAACCAAAGATTCAAAACCCTTCCTTTACATACAGCATGCAGGGATCCTAAAGGACCATTCCATAGGACACCCTGTGGCAAATTAATGTTGATAAAACAGCTGTAAAGTCGCCAAAATTCCATCATAAATGCTGAGACCTGTTCAGGTAAGACTATTCAGGAAATATTCATAAGACTATTCATAGCTTCTGATGCTACACACACTGCGGCAGCCAGCTTCTGCGAGGCCCCCTCCCTTCCCTTTCCCACCCCTTGAACATCCTCTCCTGGTATTCACAGCTCTGTGCAGTCCACTTCCACACGTGTCAACAGACGCGGCATGCGACTAAGGGAATATGACCAATAGAATAGGGAAGTGATAGTGTACAGTTTCTGAAGTACAAGGAAAGGCGTTAAATTTTTGAATTTAGTGGTTTTCCCAGTTAGCTCATCCACCTAGATTAACTACCTATGCCTACAACTAAGTAATATGAGTGTTAGCAAAATAAATAGCAAAAAGTTGTCATCCACCCAAGCCATCTCCACCTAACCAGCCACACAGCATCCAGCTGGCCCGTCATGCCCCACTCCTCAGCCTCCCAGGAGAATCCAGCACAGGCGTGAGGTAGAGAAAAGATGAGGAAAGTGGGCTAAATTGTATTCTTGCTCAGAGTCCATCATATTGTTTGTGGGTAGCCACAGACAAGGTAATTTGGGACGGTCTAGATGCCCCTTGTAATCACATCTCATCCCCGACACCCCAGGTTACACAATGCGACCCCGCCTACAAGAGGTCTTGCCTCTCAGCACTCTGAGGGCTGGGCTCCCAGGCTGCGTGTTCTGCTAACAAGGTCCACAGGGGGCAGTTCTCATAAGGAGGAAAAAGTGGCGGTCTCTCTTCACCCAGACTTCAAGACATTTTTAAAGTACTCACAGTGTGAAGGGTATTTAGAGCTCATGACAACCCTCTGAAACACAGACTATTAATTACCTCCATTTTACACATATGTGAAGAAACTGAAGGTCTGGGAGATGAACTATCTTCTTCAAAGGAACACAGTTCACAAGTAACAGAGCTGGAACTAAATACAAGGTTCCCACTATTAAGTTATTTTGCTTCTAAGCATGGTATGTTTGTGATGATGACTTCTGACTCAGTTAACTTCAGAATTCAACTTAGCTAAATGAGAGAATGATATATAAAAGTTTCAACTCAATAAAATTAAAGGTTATATATGTACCAGAAACAAACCATGTCATCACTTACATCTGCTGTTTAAAGGGTTCTTTGTGATGATATGTCTTTTGCCAACATGGGCTCTGATGTCATCTAAACGCCTCTGTGATCAGTTCCCAAGAAAGCAAAAAGGCAGAGAAAATAATATGGGTTCACGGAGTTAAGTACTACATATGGTAGAAACTAATCAAAATTCTGTCCTCAACCTTCTGGTGAACATTCATTTCAAAGAGAAATTCAAAGAATTTCACATGTTGTTTATCTTTTTATATGTAAGTGAAAAATGTGAAGCTTCAAATATGATTTAATGAGTTAAACTTCTTAAATTGATACGACAAAAATGTTTCATCCTGCCTGTTGGAAAGATCATGTAGCTAACATCTTTGATACATTCCAGACTGCAACACAAAGGCAGGAAAAGGGCAAAAGGCCAAAAGACAGGGTTGAGTGACGTAACGTGATAAAGACAGCTACGCACTCTGCTCATCAGCAGCAGTGGGGCCATCGTTTCCTCTGTTGAGTCACAGATTTGCCTGTGTACCAGGGATGTCAACACCTCTCTAAGGAAAAAAAAAAAGAATCAGCATTCTGGGGTTTTACAAGAAAATGTGTTATTCATAGTTGGACTTCTCCAGCTCTGGCCCTCAGAGGGGAACGCCCAGGTCAGAAGGCGCTGTCCACCAAAGGCCCACTCCTGAAACAACCTTCTGTCCTCAGGCTTGTCTCCCGTCCCATCCCACAGGTGAGCGGCTGCTACAAGGCCTGAAGCCACTCAGAGGCCTGTCACTGGGGACAGACAGACCTGGCAACCCACCTTTAAAATAGAAGCGAGGGTGTGAATTGCTCAGTTTCTTGCCAAAAAAGCATGTCTTTTGCATTCTGATCCAGGGGGTCTGTATTATCGTTTCAAAAAATACAAGTTATTTGGGCTTGTTTGGACTATTTTCACTTTTCAGACTGTACTTGGCAGAAAGATGGGTGCATTCCACTGACCTGAGATCACTTATAATTTACTTCATGATTTCTTGATACTATTGCCATGCTTAGGACTTGTCCACAGCTGCAGACAGATGAAAACACACAGGATGCATCATCAATCAAGACTTGAGAGATGAAGCAATAATAAAAATGCACCTAGAGACACTGGCTGGTGGCACAGTGGGTAAGGCCCCGGCCTGCAAACCCAAAGGTCGCTGGTTCGATTCCCAGCCAGGACAAATAACCAGGTTGCAAGCCAGGTCTCCAATCAGATCTGAGGCAGGTGAAAGGCAACCATACCTTGATGTCTCTCTCCCTCTCTGCCTCTCTCCCTATCACTCTCTCTAAAAGTAATAAATAAAATCTTACAAAAAAAAATGCACCAAGAAATGGCCCATTCTCAGATACAGTGTGGAAAGCATACACATGGGGGAACAAAAACACCCTGTCCCCCCACCCCATCCACAGCAAACTCTCTTACAAAACACACCGCCTGGGTATGCAAGAGGGGTGTCTGCTTACCAGACAGAAAAGGATGCAAGGGAAAGAAGAGATCAGCCCCTCGTGTAGTGTGAATGCTCCACTAAATATCTTATTTTAAGCAGAAAAGCAGCAGTGTTCTCTCGTCCAGGGAGTCGAGACCGAAAGAAATTCCAAAAGAAAATCTGCCTGGACTCCCCACATTCCAGCCCTTATTAACAGTAGGCCCGCCCTTCCAAACAAAGGAGATGCTGTCAGCGCTGTGCAGGTGGGTGCAGCCCCCAGCCCTCCACAGCCCTCACTGATCCACCACGGACAGACTCCATGGGCCTACCAGTGTCCACCATTGCAGACCTCACCCCGTAAATCTTATCTGCAGAATGAATAAACTTTAGTGCTCATTTTCAGTACACAGACACAAGGGGGGTCAGATTCTGGTTTCTGAGCAATGATAGCAAAATATAGGAAGAGAAAAAAATGTCACCTTCCGAGAAGGAATTAGAATACAAAAACCTGCAAGCAAGAAACACAGCTCGGGTCAGAAGGTAATTTGTGATCTCTGAAGGAAGACAGCACAAGAATAATACTTTGGTCACCGGCTTTCAGTGTTACCATCAGAAAGTGTGACCCTCTATGTGGTGGAATTTCATCTGAAGTGTAACTGAATCTCTGGATTCTCAACCATTTCAAAAATCAGAGGCTGAAAGTAGGCTTTTTCCTTAGTTCTTCTATATTTGCAATTCATACTATTTTGTCCCAGTTAACCCTACATGGCACTGCAAGCTCTAGAGGTCTTCCTATAAGCTATTGCCTATATGTTAGTAATACAAGCCACAATCTCCTCCCACAAGTGGAACCTCGCCTCAGTTTTGATTTTTCACTCTGACTTCACATAATCTTTTCTAGCAGATAACCTTACTCTCCTTTCTGAAGAAAAATGACAATGGGAATGAACTATGGTTGAAAATTGGGGAATTTCAGTCATGAACCTGTATCCTACAGGATAGCTTCCTTAATGTCATACGCTTTGGTTTTTACCAAGAATAAAATAAAAGGCGTTAAGACTTTCAATAAAAAGCAACAGAAACTTCTTCAGCCCCTGTCATGAAAGGCAACAGGACAATTTTAACTGGGTTTTTGGCCACAGAACAGGATCAAGGCACAGCTCTAGTGCAACGATCTGAACACATTTTTCTATTTGTGTCCCTCAACAACCAGGGGCTTGGTACCCAAGCGCTGATCTCAAATCACATGGTGAGCAAAGAAAAAAAAAATTCTTTAAGTATTTTCCCCTAACTAATCCACAGTATATGCTCTAGGGAGACAGGAAGGCTTCATAGAGGAGGTGATGTCTGAGCTGGTTCTCGAAGGAGAGGCCAAGAAGAGAAAACGAGGCATATCTATGAAATGGGACAAAGCTTTGGGCGGCTGGGGGGAAGGGGAGTCACACTTTAGAAGGCTGGCAGGTGCCACAGCAGCTCCGACTTTATTCCCTGAACACTGGGGAATACCATGGCGGTTCCTTCAGGGGGAATGGCATGTTTGGATGTCATATAGCTGCAGCCATGCATAACACAGAGGATGGAATAGAGAGGAAAACAGATAATCACACATCTTAAACATAAGGCAGTCTACTGGAAGGTCTATCAAGGATCACAGTGAGCAAAGGGAACCATAATTTGAGTTTACAAGAATTGTAGGAGAAAACACCAAATGCAGGGTCAGGGGTGAAGGATGCCCCAAGAGGGACACCTCAGAACTATCGTGGTCACACAATGAGGCACAAGGACAGAGGTACAGCCTGGCACTTGGCCTGGGTGCCCGACTTCTGCCCCCACAGCAACCCTCCCAGGCAGCCTGAACGCTACTTCCAGAAGGAGTGGTCCAGGGTTAGCTTTCAAATGGGAATGTGGGTGTAAGCCAAAGGCTCTTGCTCAAACCTGTCTTACCAGGGAAGGAAGTGCCGGGGAAGGACATGAAGGACAGGTGGGCCGGTACAGAGATGCCTGTTTTGGGAAGAGGGTCACTTGGATAAGAGTCGATCCGAAGATTTCAGGAGGGAGACAGTAAGAATGTTCAAGTAACAGGGGTGACATTTATACTGATGTGTAAGAACCAAACTAGGCTATAGAGTACAGAGATGCAGGGGACACTAAAAGCAAATAGCAAGTGACAAAGCCCAAATCTAACCCCAAAGCCCCAACTGTTCTCCATGCCCATCACACCATTAACTCTCCATAGTCAGTGCAAGGAAACAGGCACCCCCCACTTCTCTGCGGCACTGTGGGGATTTGTCCTGCCTAGGCGTGTTTCTGAAGGGAATCATAAATAACAGGAGGGGCTGGAGGTGACGTTCTACCCTTGAGCAATGCAGCAATTTGTTCTGGAAGAGGAAATGGTACAATAACTCCGTGTTCGTGTTTAATAGAAGGCTTGTTCTGGAAAACAAAGCAATTAAGGACAAAGGATTCATTGCACAAATATTTACTGAGCACCTACTATCTGCCAGGTGTAGTTCTAGGAGGTGGGTAGCTAATGGTTAGTTAACTAAGTTGCTATCTTATACCGGGTAAGTCATGAACAACACGTCCTATAATCATCTTTAATGTTAGACAGTAATTGTCTTGGCTGACCATCACTCCCAGTGAATATATTTTCTAAATAAATAAATAAATAAAAATTTAATTTAAAAAATAGAGATTCTGATTTGAGGAGGTCTGATATGAGGTTTAGGAATCTGTGTGGTTATATATATATATAATTCATATATATATATATATATATATATATATATATATATAATTCTACCAGTGTTTCTGAAGTACAGTTAGCAGAGAGAAGCAGGATGCAAAAATATTTAATCTAGCTCGTCTTGTTAACGCATTTATTTTTCAACATTAACATAAGTTGTTTGTTTCTTTACATGTAATTGGTTTTATCACTAGACCTAATGGAAATTTAAAGTTTGCCCCTTTTTGGGTTAACATCTTAACTAAGTAGAATGTAGAAAATCCCATAAGCCATGTGTCGTGGTTGAGTACATATCCTATTCTTGTGCAAACCACATATGAATGGAAACAGATCAATCATACTAGTATTAATTACAATTTAATATTAATCATATGGTGTCATACATGTGAGAATTACGTGTTTTCTGAGTATAGAAGTCAGCTACAATAAAGTCAAACACAATTTACTTTGGGAAAATGTTACCATTTACAAGAAGTCAGGGAAAAAATGCCTCTTGGGATCTTTACTGCCAACAACTACACTCTGAGGCAGACCAGACTGAAACGTGGCTCAGTTGGCTGGGCATTGTCCTGCAAAGTGAAAGGTCACTGGTTCGAATCCCAGGCAGGGAACATGGCTGGGTTGCAGGTTCAGTCTCCTGACCAGGTGTGTATGACAGGCAACCAATCGCTGTTTCTCCCCCTCTCTTTCTCCCTCCCTTTGCCTCTCTCTAAAAATAAATTTAGAAAAATCTTTTTTTAAAAGAGACTGAAAGATGAACAAATATAATGAACTTCATGAGTAAGTGAGGCTTTTGTTCACCTATGCCACCTGATTCATGTTTCCCTCTTTGTTTTGACAACCAGGAAGTGCAAAGCCTCCTACATGGCCTACAATTCTGCAGGATTCTTTTATGTACAAACTTACTTATATCTTCATCTGATTTGTCCTCAGTTTCCTAAGATATTTATTAAATAGACTGTTTTTTAGAGCAGCTTTAGGCTCACAGCAAAATTAGGCAGAAGGTACAGAGTATACCCTAATAATACCCTCTCTCCAAATACACAGCCTGCTCCACTCATCAGAATCCCACACCAGAGCCCTGGCTGGTGGCTCAGTGGAAAGGTGCCGGCCTGTGAACTCAAAGGTCGCTGGTTCAATTCCCAGCCAGGGCACATAACTAGGTTGCAAGCCAGGTTTCCAGCCAGTTCTGTAGCTGGAGGCAGCTACCATACATTGATGTTTCTCTCCCTCTCTGCCTCTCCTTTCCTCTCTCTCTGAAAATAATAAATAAAAACTCTTAAAAAAAAAAAAATCCCACACCAGAGCAGTATATTTGTTACAGCTGATATACCTACACTTGACACATCACCATCGCCCTGAGGCCATGATTTATATTAGGGTATATGTAGCTCTTGGTGTTATACATTTTATGGGTTTTCACAAATGTATAAAGACATGCATCTACCCTTAGAGCTTCACACAGAGTAGTACCACGGACTAATAACCCTCAGTGCTCCATCCTGCCATTCCTCCCTTCTTCCTAACCCCTAGCAGCCTGTTTCCTGTCTCCATAGTATTTTTTAAATAATTGTTTTAGTTTTCAATTATAGCTGACATACAGTATTATATTAGTTTCAGGTGTACAACAGACACTTGTATAACTAATGAAAAAAATCACCCTAGTAAATCTAGCGCTCACCTGACACCATATGTGGTCATCACATTATTATTGAACATATTCCCTATACTGTACTTTACACTCCTGTGACTATTTTTATTGATATGGTAACAGCCAAAGTGTCCACTGATATATGCATGGATAAAGAAGATGTGCTACATATATAGAATGGAATATTAGCCATAAAAAGGAATGAAATCTTGCTATTTGAATGGACCTAGAGGGTATCATGCTAAGTGAAATATGTCAGACAAAGACAAGCATCATACTATTTCACTTACATGTAGAATTTTAAAATCTGTCACCATAGTTTTCCCTTTTCCTATCATATAGTTGGAATCATACAGTATGTAGACTTTTCACCTTGGCTTGTTTCAGTTAATAACATGCATTTAAAGTGCCTCCATTTCTTTTCATGGCTTGAGAGCATGTTTCTTCTTAGTACTCTATTGTCTGGATGTCCCACAACTTATTTATCCATTCACTTACTGAAGGGCATCTTGGTTGCTTCCAACTTTTAGCAATTATGAATAAAGCTGCTATAAACATTTGAGTGCAATTTTCTGTCAGGATATTCAGTTTTCAATGCCTCTGGGTAAGTGGATACTTATTTCTGTATCTCACATATACACCCCTCAGATGCTTATCAAAGTGAGCCAGCATACACAAAATAATTCTCCATCTGACTGTTTCATGGCTAAGCACAGAGAGCAGCACTTTTGGTGATATTTAAGGAGACAAATAATTCGATGAGAAAAGGAGTAAGAGGCTAAGTGCAAACTGAAGATGAAATAAAAATATTTTCCAGCTCTCTTCATTTTGAAACACACACTCTTAGAAGCCCATAGCACAAGGGACCCCACTGTTCCCAACACAGTAGCATGTTTTCCATACAACAGCAGGAGCTCAAGGTGCTCAGAATGATCCCCTCCCTCATAATGTAAAATGCCAAAATGCACGTAAACACGTAAATGTTAGCAAACATTTAGCACAAACATCAAGGCAAATATATTTCCTCTCTTACAACTTTGAGAATATTAAAATACAGGGCACCTTACATAGGCCTATGTGATATGAAATAACTGCATATCTAAAGAACATATTTAGTTTGCCACACTTAATCCTTAACTACATTAATTTTATGTCAATGCCAGCCAGTTCCACTTGATCTTATTTTCTTTCCCTTATTACTTCTTGGCCTCTTACATCTTACTCAATTTATTTTATCTCCCTCTATGTGTATATACAGTCTTTTTTTCGTTTCTGTGGACTAAGATTCTCCTTAGAAAAACTTATTCCTAATTTTTTGTGTGATTTTTATTATATGCTTAAGGTTAAAAATTATAGCAGTCAGTAATATAATTTCAACCTTAGAAAGTATCATTTGACTAAAAATTAATCTTTATGACCAACATAGCACTTTACCTTAAGAGCTGTTTAAAGGCCTCTTGAAACTTGGCCTCTTTTATATACTTGTTTATTTTTAATACATATTAGAATAATGCTTAATAATTATAATAACAACAAAACTTGGAAAATTGAGAAAAGAATAAAGAGCAAAATTAAAAGAACCTATCATATACTTCATTCAGAGAAATTACTGTGCACTTTTCACTGTTATCTTACTATTTCTGTTTCATATGCTAGAATTCACTCATTAAACAACATGGGGACAAATACTGATGCCATCTGGTTTCACCTAGGTTTCCTCCGCTCTGACAGAGACCCGTCATCCCTGCACTATCAAACATACATCAACTTCATCTTTTTCATTTACACACAGATTCTACCTGTTATGGTCCAAAAAGGAAGGGGTATATTTAATGAGTATTAATATCAGTTCTTTTCTAGTCTTTTCCAGTTGTTCATGTCTTTAGTTACATCTGTAAACTCACCCTAGCTTATCAAAATGTTACCTTCTTCTGCTTCACTTAAGTCAGTCCATTATTTATGCCTATGCCAACAGCTTGTTTTTAAATCATAGGGCATCAAAGTAGGTTTTCTCTACATCTTACCTATAAACTTCATTTTTAAACACATATATCTTCTTTCACAAATTAACTGATCTAATGCCACAGACTAATCTGCAAAAAAACACATGTCCTTTTCAGTGGATGTCTCTCTATGATACATGGTGACCCTAATTCTTCCATCTCATTCTTGGTCTATGAATAGTTCCTTCAGGACACCAAAGGTAGCATTAAATAATAACTGATGTCAGAAATGAAACAGAAATATATTCCTGTTACACAATGATAAGTTTCAGTAAAGCATGATAGTATATCCGGTTTTATGATGTATAATTATTTTGAGATTTAAACTAACCCTATACATCTTAGAAAGATGGTTTTACTGTAGATCTCTTCCACCTCTGTCTACTTAGAGTGAAACAACTGAAATAAGCTAATGTAAAAACACTGCCTGATACCTGTTACTGAAATTAAGGAAAATATTACCTGGCACATGTAACCAAAAATATATATAGTTCTGCCATGAACTGTTAATAAATGAGATGCTATATTCTGTCCTTACTAAGAAAAAAGATCAGAGGTCTACCAAGTCATTCCTAGTAGAAAGACAAAGCACCATGGAATAATGTTCTCATGGAAAAGATGTCTCTTTTAGGGTGGCCCTGTCTTGATAATTCACCTCTCCGGGCAAACGTCTCTGCACGTTACCTTGTAAGTCTGAATCATTTGACTTCGGACTGCTTCTTGCGCGACGCTCCGTTTTCTTAATTCCCGGCCCACCACCAGTGCCGCTGCCTCCGCCTCCTCCACCGCTGTGCCCCTTCCCGTAGCCATTGTACACGGTTGTGCAATTGCTTTTGTAGATAGACGACGGTGGGCTGTTGAGGCGATTCTGGCGGTCGATCTGGCGGTCTTTCAGTTTTTTGTGTGGAGGCTTGCTGTACTGGTCTTCTCGGGTGATATAGCTTGACATTCCATAGAGTGGTATAATTTCTAAAGTGGATGATTACAACAAATGCAAGCTCAGTATCCATTTTCAGTAATAAGTTATTAAGTGGTTATTTGGTCTGACTCCTAACCAAAAAAAATTGTAGATATTACAATATACAGTATGAAAATATTTTTAATGTTATATGTATACATGCTTAAAATATTTCCATTTGTTTCTAATCAATCAATGAATAATTAATCATTAAAACCATATGTTTGTTCAGGAATGTTCCAGAAATTACACTAAAAAAGGCAAAATTACTATCTAAAAAGAGCTCATACTATAAATTTATACGTTTGATTTTTACCTGTCAAAATATTCCTTTCAGTTATTGCAATAAACAAAAAGAACAAAAGAAAAATAAAATATCCCTAATGTGTACTTAAACATATAGTTATTCTTTTTTTTAAGATTTTATTTATTATTTTTAGAGAGGGGAAAGGACAGAGGCAGAGAGGGAGAGAGACATCAACGTATGGTTGCCTTTCACCTGCCTCCGGCCACAGACCTGACTGTAGGAGACCTGGCTTGCAATCTGGTTATGTGCCCTGGCTGGGAATTGAACCAGTGACCTTTGGGTTTGCAGGCCAGCCCCCTAATATAGTTATTCTTGTAGCCAGAATAACATTTCTATTGGAAGGTATATAGCAACCAGAATATAAGAAGTTATTTGTGGCATCTAAAATAGCTAACATTTGAAAAAAAACTTACTAAATGATAAACAGAGAAATTTCCATTAAAAAGAATCAAAGCTCATAGAATCAGGGGACATATTCAAGAAGACATTGTAGGGGTAAACATAAGGCATCTCTTCAACCTGGTGCCAAATGTAATACACTATGGTCTTGAACTTCTACATTGGAGTAATCAGGAGGCAAAAGAAACTAACTGGTAGAATGCCACCTGGCTTCATAATGCATATTTTTAAGTGGCTCAAAAGAAAATAGGAGGTTGCAAAATAATCTCATGATTTGGGGGACAGTAGGGAAATATTTTTAATTTAAATCAATCAAAAGTATATTCAGACATTATTAAAAATGCAATACATCATGATGACTGGGTTCTTACATGTTTCTAAGGAAAAAGGGCCTCCATATGCATGTGCTGACCACATAAATGACCATACTAACCTGAATACTTCTGAGAATGAAAAGAGGACACCCCTAACCATTTCTCTGAATAACACACCTAAACAAGTCCTGTCCCTGGCATACCAGCACTGTACAGTCACCCTAGGTAACTTAATAACTGGTGTTTCAATTGTTCAATGGTAAAGCTCCACTTTTCATTTTCTTTCTATCCACAAGGCTGAAGGAAGATCTTTAAAAATCAAACCTTCACAAGATAATCAATTTGTATCAGAGAATGTGAAAAACAACAACTATAATTCTATTCAATTCAAAAGGCATAATATGACCAAATAAATTCTGTTCAAATATACAAAAAGGATAATAAATATTTTAAATATTGCAATGCATTACACTTGAGATTTAAAATATTCACCATGGGCACTAATATAATAATCCTATAAAACATGACAAAAAAATTTCCAAAACTCCAAGAGATTAAAATTAAGTATTTAAAGTTCTTTTAGGCATACACATTGAGAACTCTGGTAAGAAATATAAATTGCTTTTTTAAAATCAATTCAAAGGAATTTTGTTTTACTATTTTCTTTAACTTGAAGTCAATGAAGGCACTGTTATTTTCATATTTTTGCTCTGTGCTGTCTTAATGAAATTACATCAAAATACCATATGAAATGAACACAATATTTATTTTGCTTAATTCTAAGGAGGATTGAAATCATACCGTTGTCTAAAATTGCAAAGTACATCATCTACAAAATAATAACTGCATGGCATCCCACTAACAGACTGCCAAAATGAGGCAGGTCACTCTCCATTAAGCAATGATTCTGTACCTGAGGCCTGTACAATGTCATCAAGCTCAGAGCTAACCAGAAATCTGACAAATGTTCAAATACATACTTAATGTACATTGTAGCAAAGCACCAAGTACTTTTTAAAAATTACAGTTAATTAAGTGGATCTTTTTCAGTTTTTATCCAAATGTTTCCTGGAATATACCCACTCTTCTGATATTCTGGGGTATTGTCACTATTAATAAGAAGATGTTGATACCTCCATGAAATCAAAGTATTCATTCTATCTTTTGCTTTCTTCTCTCCATGCACCATCATGATAGCACCTGAGTCTCTGAATTATATTAAATTTCTTTTGTAACTACTTTAAAAAATAAAGTCAACTAAATTCTACCCCTAAATTATATAAAATTTCACTTAAAATACTCATCAAATTTTTGTTTTCTTAATAAGAAAAAAATTATATGAGACGAACATAACAGAGAAAAATATATGTGTAGAATTGGTAAAAGCAAGTGAGGTGGTCATTTGCTACAAAATTCTGTGGTATTACAGGTATTTCTCATACAGTTTACCTGAACTAACATAACAAAAATATTTGAAGTAGTTCAGTGCTTCATATTCTGACTCAAGAAAATCATTTTGCAAAGTCTTAAAGGTTAAAGGTTATTTTTACCCTCACTTACCTGGTTTCTTAATATACAGTTTGATAGAAAAAAGCTTTAGACTAAACCAACACCCAGGCCAAAAGTAAAAAGACATACTGTTGGTCTCTCTAGACTCTTTTTCATTTCAAGGTAAATATCTGCCTGACAACAGTGAAACTGTGGCTGCACTAATGACTCAATGTCTATTAAACTACAAACAGGGTTCAGGAGAACTACATCAACAGTGAGGGGACTGTGAGTTCTGCCAAGATTGCAGCACGGGGCATCCAGGAGACTTCCACAACTAGAGACCTCTCAGGCCTCCAGCACTGGCCATGGGGCACAGAGCCCTGACTAACTTCCCTTCTACTTCTAGGCTATGTAGATGTCTGAGAAACAGCGGGTGCTGCACTGGCCTCAGGCCACTCACACAAAAATATTTTAACAGGACATGGGAACATATAATAGATCACTGCCTCTTTTCTAGAGTAACAGCTGGCTATCCCAGTCCTTGCTCTTTGAGGGGTGGGATAGGGAAGCAGAATTTGGAAATTATAAAGAGAGATGAGCTACAACCCATAAAGTAATTTTTGCAAGACACAATTCAGGACAAAGGAAGCTAAGAATTCCTCAGGAGCGTTATGCATCGGATAGATTGTCCTTTACCATGCTTATTACAGAAGAAACAAAGGCTCCCTTAAGCTACATGAGTGTTGTAATCAGTTTCAGCAGCTGTTGGTGATGGAATGCCCTACTCACCTTGCTCACCGTACAATGTAGGGGGAAGATGATGCTGAGGAAAAAACTGAGGCGGCATATCTCCAGGTCCAGAAACAGGTGGGTAATAAGCCGTGTGTGAGTTATGAATAAAATGTGGGTGAGTCAAGTAGGGGGGTAAGTGATGTGTTGGAGACATGGCTGAGGGGTAACTTGGAGGGTAACACTCAGGAGACTGGGGTGTCACCACCACCCGGCGGACCCCAGTATTATCTTCAATCACCTAAAGAAAACAGCAAAAAGAAAGAGCATAGTATGTATTATTTATTAGCCAGTATCTTGGGAATATATACAGTAATTAATTACTTCCCCCTTAATTTTTCTGTCCTCCATCAGAGAAAAACAAAAACAAAAACGATAAGTCCATGTTAAATTCTGGTTCTGTAATTCAATCAGTTGAATGAGTTTTAGAAGCAATCATATTTAACCACTTATTATAAGTTATAAAATTTTCATCAAGAGCTTGATAACCAAACTTCTTGGTCTCATAAAATTTTCACAAAGTCTTCTTCCAAGACTTCAGAAAGACTTGGAAGAAGACTCTGAAGACTTCCTCCAAGTGAAGGGAAGTTAATGTATGCTTGAGGTGATTTTAGGAATGACTTTAAGTATAGCTATCAGTTCGGTGGCTTTTTCAGAAAGAAGAGATGTTCTGGGGCACATGAGTGCTGTACAGAGCTGAGGTCCCTGCTAACATTTGACACCACACCTACATCAGCATGGATAGCTCCATCTTCATACAGCCTTTAGTGGAAAAATGGGAACATTCACTGCAGAAGCCATAAGAGGACCCAAAGGTCATTTAATGTGGGACCATGGATGTAAATGAGATGAGGGGATTCTGACCAATGAAAAACTTGAACAATCCCAAATCAAGACAGACACCAGTGCCCACATCCTGTGAATAAGTATTAGGAAAGGAGCCACGGTAAGGTGGGACCTGCCTAGAACAGAGTGAATGCCAATCAACCTTAGATCCATACTTTTTTCAAATGTTTTTAATTTACCCAGGAAGGTAATTAATTAAAGCAGTACCATACCAACATTTACTGTCTCTGTGGCCAACTTCATGCTACTTGCTTATGAGCAAACAATTTTGTTAAGACAAAAGGGGGAAAGCTATACAATATAGAAAAGAAGAACACTGAAGAATAGAACTGGGGTACCTTCAGGAACCTCAAAAAATTGGTAGGGCTGGGACAGTGAGACCATGGCCCCTGCGTCAGGGGACAACAGGGCATAAGAGTAAAACTTAGAAGCCAGAACCAGGCTGCCAAAGAGGCCAGCTGGCCTAACAAGTATTTAAGATAATTAGGTACATACATGGTGGAGAGTTTTGTTTTTAAACAATCCCCTCATCCCTGCAAAAAAAGCCAAAAAAAAAAAAAACCACCTGATAATAAAGCTTGTAAATGAAGTCCATCTTATACCCCAGGAGGTTGGTTTACAGGCCAAAATAAAAATTACTTAATGGTATCTAAAAAATTCTAATAAAATTTACACTGAGCTTTGTTTTTTAAAAATATTTCCTGATAAAAAGGCAAGTTTACCAATATTAGTCTGTACTTTAGTGCACAAAATAGGTTTAGTTTACAAGAACCTAGTAAGGAAGAACCATGGACATGGACAAGTGGGATTGACTTTGGGGGGAGTGGGTGGGTGGGGAAGGGGACAGAGGGGAGTAAAAAGGGAATGGATATAATACAAAAACAATAAAATTAAATTTAAAAAAAAGGTTCACTTTGAATTAATAGACATTAGACATTGATCTTCATATTAAGAAAACAAAAACCTTTATATTAATTAACCAAGTAACAGAATAGTATCAGAGTTAACTACTATGTTAATAGTTTGTTAATAAAGCAAGATTAACTCAAGATTCTCAGTCATATTTCCCACTAAAGCTAAAATATATCTTTTTATGTAATCATTAATAATGTAATTTCTGGACCTTGGCAAGCTAATCATATTATCCTCATTTATGAATGCATTATTGCCAATTTACAGGTGTATCTGAAATGGTGCTTAAACCACAATATTGAAAATTCCAATTCATGCACTAATACTTATCATCAAAGCACGTTGCGTGCAAATATATTTAATAGCATACTTTGTACAAATATAGATTTTTCTTACTGTCTAATATAAATATGCATCACTCTATAGTATCTTCTATTTCTCCACTTTGCCACTGGCTATTAAGAAAAAAATAAGTCATATTCCAAATATTCCTCTTTTGTGGAACATTAATTCAATCCCTTACCAGACACTGGAAGGTCCACAGAAGTAAAGCATTTGCTTTTTAGACATAACCTTCCTTAATTCAGTCACTGTAAAACTCCCAGTGGTTAAAACCAGCCACATGAACTTGACCAATACAGTGAAAAAAGAACAGGGCTGTAAGTAAATAGGAAGAACAACTCTTTGGGTTTTTAAAACCAGGGAAATTATAATGAAATTATTTTCATCATTTTATCATATAATTTCTGATACTAAAACAAAGCACTTTTTTAAAAAATTGGGTAAAAGCACTCACAGATAAAAATGTTAATCGAGAGAAAGAAAGAAAAATAAAAGATAAAGAGCTGAAGCACCTTTTAACCTCAACATTTTTTAAGAATACATATTTCTACTACTGTAGAAAAATAAGTCCAAAGTATAACTTACTTGTCACAAAAAGTTTCCAGTTAGAAAACTAAGTAGCTTTCTGAAACCACAAATTCTCTACATACATGAAAACTGTTGGCCAGCCCCATTTTTAATTATTCTGTGGTATTTGGGAAAGACATCTATTTACATGTACATGTATAATGGGACACTTTCAAAAATCTGATCTATTGCCAATCAAGGTCAATTTTATCATTAAAAATAATTTTAAGAAATAAAACATTAATCCTGAAATAATCAAAAACAAAAACCAAAACTTTGTGCTAAGTATTTGTTTATTGTCCTCCCATAATGCAAATTACAACATATTTAATTACCAAATTCAGTTTTGATGTGTGTCTAAAGAAATGATACCCGTGTTCCCTGAAGAGTAAGGAAGTCTAAGGAGCGATACTGATGCACAAAATAACACGAAGTTCAGGAAATGGGGAAAATAACCTTCTTTGTTTCAAAAAATAAATATATATTCATTAAGAAGTATATTAATGTAACAAAAGAATTTAGAAATCAGAAAGAGTTCCGCCCAAAATTCTCAGACAATAAAATGTGCCTTCAATCTTCACAAATAACCATGGAAAAGACAGATTCATTTGCTTTTGGAATGAATGAAATTATAACAATGTCCAGAGAAAGATAAATTGCCTGCATTCAATTCAGCAATTATTTCCTGACACATACTATGAGCTAAGCACTGGGTATTCAAAGGTGAAGGAAAAAAATAGGTGCTAGACAGTAAGATTTATCTACTTAGCCTAAGAATAATAAAAAGGAAAACAAGACTAGGTCTTATTAAGTGCTATTTAGAAATTGGAACAAAGTATTCCTCATCAAGACTTTTTTCCTAGCTCTGTGACTCAGTGGCATGGTACCCACATACCTTCTCCAGAACCGCCCCTGGAAAAGATCATTTTGTGCTAGGTTCTCAAGCTGCCACCTACTACAGGCTGAATTATGTCCTCCCTTCCCCCAACCAAATTTATATACTGAAATCCTAAACCCAGTACCTCCATATGTGACTGAATTTGGAGATAGAGCCTTTAAAGGTATGTAATTATGGTAAAATGTGGTCGTATGGGTGGGTCCTATTCCAATATGACTGATGTCCTAATAAGATGTGAAAATTAGAACACACATGCAGAAAGATGACCAAAGGAAGATGACCATCTACAAGTCAAGAAGAAACCAAACTTGCGGTCTCCAGGCTTGTGAGGAATTAATTTCTGTTGTTTCAGCCACCCAGTGGGCGCTTCGTTCCGGCAGCCCAGCAAACCCACCACCTATCAGAGCCTCCCGAGTATCCTCTCAAGTTCTACCACGAGCCTTGCCTGCTGAAAAAGAACCCTGGATCAAAAGTATTGCGTTTACTCTCCATGAACAAACATCCTGCCACCCACCTCAGCCTAAGGAAGAAAGTCAGCCTGATGGAAGCTAGTTCGATCCTTTACCATGTCCTTTTGCTCTGCTCCAAAAGCATTTACTGGGAAACACCTATGTGTCTAGTATTCCTGCTTTTCCGTGGCCCAGACACAGGATGAGAAGCTAGAGAACTGGACACAAAAGCACGCGTGCAAGTGGGACAAACATTCTCCATGACAAATAGGGGGAAGATCTGTCTTGAGTGTTTTGAGAAGTATAACTAAGAGGACCATTAAAACCAAAAAAAGAAAGAAAGAAAAGCCTGAAAGCAGCAAGCAAGAGGGAGCAGCATGGGGAGACAGATGAGAAAACACTCACAGCCAGTGCCTACGGTCTGCCAGCTGCTGGTCACGGGTTATGTCATTTATCTACTAGAATTAGATACCAGCATCCCTGCTGGACATGAAGAAAACCAAGGCACCACCCTGTTAAAATGTACTAGGTGCAGTTGCAGAACTAGACTTTCATTCTGGTCTGTACTCCAAAACTTTCATTATCTGGAGAATTATAGACAAGTTGGGTATGCTCAGAAATAAATACGTTAACAAAGAACAATGAGAAATAGGATGGCTGGGTTACTAAGAGATGTGAAAGGATTCAAAACACCACCAATACTTATTGACTATCTGCAGTTCTGCTTGAATACCCTCTATTGAAATAAGGTTAACACGTTAACATGTTTTCAGGTTCTGGAACAGAGTTGAACTCATAACCGAAATATCTTACCTAGTAATTACTATCATCAATATTAGCAACCCATTAAATCCCCCCAAAAATCCTGGAGGCATATCCAGCTCTCTCCATTCTGGAGATAAGAGGAATCAAGCTCAGGGGCTGAACCTCTGAACCAGAGGTCAGAGAGTTATCAGAGGCTGAAGGGGACAATTTTGAGTCCAAAACTTACAACGCATCTCTTAAAAGCACGTGCAGTTTGAGTGTTAAAGTAGCTGACAGAGAAGGAAGGTAGTTCCCCTTACTGACCTGAAATGAAATGCACCACAGGAATTCTAATAAGCTCCTCAGTTCCTAAAACTCTGCCCTTCAACTTCTTGGCTGTAAGTGACAAGAATCCAAAGAAGAGCTTAAAAGGCAGGAGGTAACAGAAACATTTTTAAAAGCTGCCTCCGAGGGCCAGAGATGAGCCAGGAAGTGGCTTGGGGAAAGCTGCATGCGGACACACATGAACCTGCATGTGTGTGGTGGCGGTGAGGCCTGGCAGCCCGCTGGGGTGAGGGGTGCAAGGAACACTGAGTGAGTGGCCTGTATACAGAAACCTGGGCCCAAATGAGTCTGTAGAAGCCAGGCCGAAGTTGAATTCCTAACTGCTGTCAATGTACTTGAAGAAGGTTCCCAGGCCATTCTGGGGAAGGAAGAAATCTCAGTGAAAATGGAACACGCAGCGAAAAGGCGGGGCAATACAAACAGCCACAAGGGCAGAGAGGTGGGGGCAGAGCCCAGGCCTCTCCTGGCCGGCCTGGGGCTCGACCCTCCACAGCATCTGCGTCCTGCAGCGTGAGCTAGACTTCTGTCTCTTCTACACACTCGCTCAAGGGCACCTGGGCACATAAGAGACTCAAGAAACGTTGGCTAAGTGAATAAATGAATGAAATTGCAAACCAAAACAAACAAAAGCTTCTCTGCTTAGATTCAGTGTCTGTTAATAGCTATCCAAGAGCTGTTAACACATTTATCATAAAAAATTTCCCCCATAACTCAGGTAAATATCTGACATTTCCCTCTAAAAGATGTGCTAGGTGTTTTGTTTAGTGTCCTTCTGAAACACAAATTATAACATATTTAACTGCCAAGTTCAGTTTTGGTCTATGCTGTATGGCCAAAGTAGCTGGTCCTAAACCTACAGAGGGTTTATTGTCTAAGGACATTAATGACAATGAAACACTGAAAAGAGCAAATATTATCTCATCAGTGTTGGCTATTACTGATATAAAGAGAAATGACATTGAGAAATATGTTTTATATTTGCAACCATAGATGTAATCAGGAAATCTGAAAGGACAGAAAAACCAGATTTGTATATAACTTCTCAATTGGCTGGTGTTCTTATGTGCCACACAGATATTGGGGAAGATTAGATTTGATTTCTGATCTTCAAATATAGTTCTTTTTGATACTTAGGTTGGTGAAGTACAATAAAATATGGTACTTAGCTGACCCAAGATTATGAAGTTACTTAATTGCTCCTGAAATTCTTCATACAGAATTTATAACTATGGTGTTATCTATATTACAGGATCTTTTGAGTATTAAGCAAGTTAAGTTCTGTGCCAAGCATTTGATAAACTATTAAGTGATATACAAATCACAGTTATTATTGTTACAAATTCGTTATATCAAATTTACCAATTTGCCATTTTTGCCCTTAGCATCTTCCCAGTGTTGTATTTCTGCTCAGAAAAGGAGCAGACTAACCCTCTGCAGTGTCTCAGGAAGCTCAGTTGTCTAACCAGGGTCTCTCGCTGCCCGTGGGATCCTCAGGCTGCGGCAGCTGGGGTGCATAAGAGAGCGGAGCCAGCTGAAGACCTAACCTTGGTTCTACAGCTTGTAAACTGTATCTCAACCTTGCTGGGGGGCCTTCTTAATTTGGAAGGTCTTTATAAATAACTGCCAATGTCCCCTCAACTGCAACATTACCTGCTTTGCTGAAGTAAGTTAGAGTAAAGAGATAGACCACAAAGGATAGACTTGTTGCCATCATCCTCTCCTAACCTCAGTGGCTTCAGTTGTAAGTAGTCGTCTGGGAAGAGCCGGCTGGGTCCAGCAAAGTACTCAACGCTCTTTTATTTACATATGCCCTAGTTGTGCTCCCTTTTCCAGATGGTAGACTTAAGCAAGTGCAAGTAGCTAGGCTTGTTTCCATGGAAAGAAAAGTATTGGCACATGTAAAGCAAACAGTGGGTACATCTCCTTATACCGGTCACCTCCTGAACTAGCCTATTGGTGAGGATCATGCCCAGGAGTCCCGAAGACAGGTCCCCATCAGCACCTTCCACTGTGAGCCCCTATACAGCAGGCTGGCTTGAATTCGTTATCTGCATCTAACCATTCCCCACCCTTCAGCTTATACCTTAGCTGTTGCCTGGAGTTGGCATGTGGGTGGAAAATTCAGCATCAATAGAACAATTTAAGATGTTTAGATAAAAATGAGTGTATAGGTAAAAGGAGAAATTTGTATTAGTCATGAATCAACTTATTATTTAAACCCTTAGGTTTGGTTGCCTATACAGCGGATGAACTGGTTAATTGCTTAACAAGTGTAAGAACTAGTTGAAAAAAGTAATTGGAATTTTCAAAAAATATTAAAAAAAAAAAAAAAGCTGGCAATGACATCTATTGTCAATCTGTAACTACTCGGCAGGGTATCCTTTGTATTGTATAAAGGGCTTTTTGAAACCTAGGAATATCACCAATAATGTATTTTTCCATTTGACAGATTGCTCGTAATTATATCTATGAATTTTATATTTTACATTTAAAAATGCTTCACCAGTCTGCCAATGGGTTCCAAAGCCCAAGAAAGAATTAAGAACCCATGGTCATGATTCTCATATAGTATTTATCACATAGCAAAATAAGTTTATTAAGTCTGACAGGTTCCAAAGACTACGTAGAAATATAAAATCCACCTAAGCCACCTGACTTTCATCAAGTTTTGTGCCCAGTAGGTTAGGGAAAGCAAGAAAAATTGTTACATATGACAAACATGTTATTAAATTAGAAAGATAGGCTATACTAACTATGCAATAAAATCAAATTATCATGTGCATAATCTAATCCTTACTAATGATTCAGAAATCATTTCTAGATGTGATATTAAGTTATGAGTGATATTATTAAGAAAATCCACTACCAGTTTTCCATAGAAGTGAAGAATAGCATTCTAGTCCATAGAATGCCAAATACCGAAGGAATGGGCCACACTACTTTGTAATGACTATTTACGGAAATAACTTATATTCTCACTTGGTCTCCTTTTTAAGGAACAGGATGAAAAGCAGAGGAGAATCACCTAATTTTAGATTAGAAAAGAACCTCAGACATCCTCCAGCTCTTTCCTTTCGCCTCCTTCCTCCACACGGTAACAATGCTGCCAGCCAGACAGAGCCTATTATGTGCTGAGCACTTTCAAGAAACTGGAGGTGCAGGGATGAGCAACAGACAAAGGGTCCCTGACCCTGAGGGACTTACATGCTAAAAGGGAGGAGGACGACAATGACCAAGTAAGCAAACAAGTAAAACACCCAAGTAAATAACTTAAAAATATTCCTAAGAATCACACAGGGAGCTGGCTGCAGAGCCCCACCTAGGCTCATGTTGCCTCCTGTTATAGTCTTGCGTTCTATTAAAGCCACAATGACATGATCTCAGAAAGAAAGAGAAGAGATCTAAGAGAAAATGCAGGACAGGAAGACAAAAACTAGGCTCAGGAGGAAACTCATACAATGCTTTGAGGGAAAGAGGTACATCCTGGGTACCTTCTGTAATTTGGCAATGCCAAACCACTCCTCAGGCAAAATAAACCATAAAAAAATAAATAAAATTGCTGGAAAATGACTGCTAAGGAAAACTAGGACTGAGTAGACACTTGAGTCCTCTGCTGTTCCCATAGTTCCCAACCTCCACACATAGTCTGTTCACCCTGAAGCACTTCCCTAACTTCCTATAGAGAAATCAAGTCCCGGACAGGGTGTGCAAGAGATAACAATTCTCTTTACTCTTGGGTACCAAATGGGTCTGATTCTCAGTCTGCCAGGGCACAGGGCAATCCTCCATGCTCCTTTCTGCTCATCATTTTCACAACGCTAGAGAAGAAACAGCACTGGTTTAATCCTCGGTTGCAGTTATTACAGGGAAGGGGCTGAGGCAACATGTACTGGTCGTATAACTCAGCTCACTCGGCTCAGCAAAATGGGGTAAACCATGCCAAGACTCTTACCAAGCAGGCCCCTTTATTTCCCCATAAGGTCTCTGATTTCTGGCCAGCTCTTTAAAATATCCTCATTAGAGAATAGCCAACCATACCAAAATTTAAACACATTTTAAAATAGATTTCATGTCTCCCCCAGGTCAAGGAAAATAGAATATGTATAATATTTCAACAGGTGTTTACCCATTAACTAACCCCCAAAACAAAGGGATGACGTAAAGTATGTTCTCTACTATAATAACAAAAATACACTTTCTTCAACTACTATTCAGATTTTTAGGTTACATCAGTTAATCTGGGGAAGGAAAAGAGTGGTTTCCCAAATGACAGAACATTAACTTGGATATTTCACTTCTTCTTTTCACATGCTTTTTTAATCTTTGGGTCTACATAAAGTTTTTTTTTTTCCTGTAACACTTAAAAAAGTGTTCCATAAATTACTACGAAAGGATGGAAAATAAAACTCAAGGCATCTGCTTAAGAAATTTTTATGTATAAATTATTCAGAAAGTTAATGATGAGGTTAAAAAATCGAGAAGAATCGTGGCCAGTATACAATGAAAGGAAAAAATTGCTTCATACTGTGTGATCTCAACATGCATTTAGAAAGGCAAACTGCCAACATTTCATTGAAATTGTTCTAACAGTCCTCTTCATTATAATAGCTACCGCTTATTGAATGCCCACTGTTATGTGAGGTGTGGGCTACACATCTCACATGACATTTCTTGTAATTCCTACCTCTACCGGATCAGGTAGGACCCTGCACATGTGGTGAGAGAATTTGTAAAAGCTACATGGGAAGCAGCCATGGTGAAATCTGAAGGCAGACCTCTTCAATTAACGTCCATGTTCTTCCCCACTGGGGTAACTCACCCTGTTTCTCCCGCAGGTTCAACCCTTCCACACTCACTACTAATGTATTTATGTAATGGAAATAATGATGAGTTTCCATGACAAGACTAAATTCCTCCTTATCTAAATCCACTCTCTCATAATTAAAAGGTCAGGTTATCTTTTTTTCTCAACCCTTCCCCAGCCTCCCACCGAAAAGTAGAGCACAAAATGCACACACTCTACACATAAACGCCGCCTGTGTCACAGCCTACTGAGGTGGAACGACAGGTTCCCACTGTTCTCCTGCCCTGGGTCCGCACTACCTTTAAGGCCCTCGGGCTCAGCCCTTCTCAAGCTGAGAAAACAAAGGCTAATATGTAAACTGCCCCTCAGAGCAGATCACAGCTCTCTCTTCAACTACAGGTGCTTCTCTTACTATAAGATGACCTCTGAACATTACTGACATTTGTCCTTTGTCAAACTTATTTGGTCAACTTTATCAACTTATCTTTAAAGCAGTTTCAGCTATTTAATTATGTAGTGAAGCTGCTATAATCAAGATTTTCCCCACTGACTCAGTTTAGCATTACTAATTAAATATTTTTAATCGCTTGCCTCCCTATTAAATTTTCTTACAAACACGGACCATCTCATACACGAGAAGCTGGCATTTTAGTGCTGGGGATGCGTGAGTAGCACCCAACAATCTACGCTCACATTGTGAGAAAGTAATGTCACATAGAGCAAATACAGCCATCAAGGAAGTCTCTGCCCCTGACTTCAAGATCACCTCACAGCGGGAAACAGGTCAGTAAAATCTGAAATTTGAGGGCTGCAATTCTGTTTTTCCTCTAAGCCTCAGCTTCCTCGTTTGTAAATCACAGCAATGCACTGGCAAGAAAAAGTACGCTGTTGCTTCTCTCCACCAGAATGTTCAGCTTTTAACTGGTATTCTTAAATGGACCCTTGGCATAAAAGGAGGCGTTAATTCTGCCATCACAATGGTGAGAACTGTACTCTGTTCAATGGAATGAAACACTTCCTCAAAATAAATGAGCAGGAGACTTAATGGAATTCTGCATTCCTTGTTCTTTTGTCAACTGACAGGCAACATGAGTGTTATCCATCATCACACGTCACAAGTCCTGGCCCGAAGGGGTGGCTCTGCACCCTCTTCTCCCTCGCCGACTCTCATTTACAAAGACTTGTGTAAAACAAGTCAGTTGTTTAAAACGGGGGCAAGACTGGCCAAACATTCTGGCTACTCAAAACAAAACAAAAACAAAAAAAGATGCCAACTGGCTCATGTGAAAGGGTGGAAAAAATGAAATTATAGTGGCTGCATATGGCTTAGACAGTAAAGAAATGGATACATTTTACATTAAGAGAAGGATAAAACTTCTTTGATTCCTGCCTGCACTTCAGCGATTTTCCAATGTAGTTGCCAATTTATCCTAGCAAATCATTAAACACTTAAAATTTCAGATTTTTTTTAAACCCCTGTAAAAACTGAGAAAGACTAGAAAGGGAAAAAATGGAAGAATATAATCCAAAAAAAATGTTAACACAACAATTATCTTCTGTGGGTAATAAAATGATAAATATTTTTAACCGTTTTCTGATTTTTTTCAATGTGTATAGAATGCTCTTACAACGAAAAACAAGAACAAAAGAGGCAAAGCGAGAGAGAAATGGTGGGTTAGGAATTTGGGAAGGAAGTTGTGTGGGAGACACAGGGGAACGTGCACATTGCACTGGGCCTCTGACAAAGACTCAAGTAGACGTAGACAGCCACATTCCAGGCACCCGGACCATCCTCAACCTTATCCGGGTACAGGAGTGGAACGTCTCCCTTTAACATCTATTACTTTTCAAATTTACTTTTTAAAAAATAAAATTTTGGAAGAATTTAGCACAAGCACCCAAGCTCTCAGATCATGTACAGTGGTTCACCAAGCCCAGGACGGCCACATTAGGGAGAAGGGGGCTCGTATAATAGCGGACAGTCCCTACGTGTATTGGCAATGTCTCCTTTGATGTTTTTACTTAGTCATCTCTACGGTAGCAGACTCTAGGAAGAAATCAATGGCCAAGGGCAGCCCAGTGGCCCTGTTGTGCTTCCCTCCAACTCTCGGGCACACTAAGCAGCAAGACTCATGAAGGGCTGCATGGTGCCACAAAAATGAGGAAACTCTATCACTATCCCCACTAAATTAATCCTGGAATACGCTCTCAAGACTCCGCAGACACTCTCTAGGTACCCCGATCCTACCTGCAGCGAGGGGAGGAGTCCATCACGTGGCTTACCTGTGAGATATAGCCTGGAGGGACATGGATGGGCGGGATGGATCCATTGGGTGACATCATGGGAACCTCAGCAGGTCCTAAAGGAGGCGAGAATAACACATTAACAAACTGGAGAAATAGACAAGATTCAAAGTAATCATTGGTATTTTAAAAACATTATCAAAGCTAGGGGATTAATCATTTTGACTATTTTCTCTTAAATAATTGGTACGGTGTGCCTTAGACATGAAATTATGGATGAAGAGGATTTCTCCAGCTGTGTAAGTCAGGGGAGGTGGGGGTGGGGGCACAAAACTATGAACCTCTTTATAAATATTTAATAATTCCCAAATCCTCAAGTTCCATAAAGCAAGGCTGTTTTGTTAATAGTGTAACAAAGTGAGTCAAAAAGTTTTCTTTTTATTTACCTTTAAAAGAACATATGAATAACTGCTTAAACAAATCAATTTTAAATGAATTTACCTCCTTGGGTTTAAAAAGCTCCAATGGATTTGGGTTTATAATTTTCATTTCAAAGTATTATTTTTCAGTAAGTTACTATAACATGACATTAATTTTAAAATAGAAGAAACCATAAAATACTCCAAACCAACTGAATTGGGTATGCCTCTTATGCTGTAAGGCAGGGTGAAAAAATACCAATTTTAAAACTAGGCACTATTAGAAATATTAATGCCAAATTTACTTAGGGTTGTTTCAAAGCAAAGCATTCAATTAAAAAGAAACTGGAGGCAGGTGAAACGCTGCCATACATTGATGCCTCTCTCCCTCTCTGCCTCTCTCCCTTCCACTCTTTCTAAAAAAATAATGAAATAAAATCTTTAAAAAATAAAACTAAAAATAAACAATAAAAAGGTTAGTTACAAATTCATTGAAATTTAATCACATGTCTAATGCAAACAATGAACAGCAAGACAACACTCACCTAAAACATAGTTTGAGTTAATTTCATTATAATGAAAACCTTCATCATAATATCAAAATCAACTCTTGACACCCTTCCAAAGATAGTGCGATTAAATGGTTTCCTAGATGTGCAAGACGTTCGCCACCACTGGTTTTCAGTTTGGTAGTTGACTCCCCTATTGAGTAACCCACCTCCCACATGTCAATCCGAACTGTTTTTTGTTTGTTTAATTTTAATTTATTGGAGTGACACTGGTTAATAGATTATACAGGTTTCAAGCATACATTTCCATGGTACATGATCTGTACACTGTATTGTGTCCCCAGCAAACAAAGTCAAATCATCCTCTGTCACCACATATTCATCCCCCTCCCCAACCCTGCACCCACATTTGCAGTCTGAGATGGGACTTTCTGGCTCCAAGTCCCCTGGGTTGTTTATTTGCTCTCTTCTAATGAGTGCTGCCGGCATTGAAAATTGCTGGATTGTAACAAAAACCAAGAAAAACACGACACTTTTCTTGGCAAAAGAAGACAGATCCTGCCACCCAATGCTGCATGTACATGTAAGCATAATGCACCCTTCACCTCGCAGGACACCCCCGTGTTAGAACTACTTCACAGGAGTAGCCCAGTGGGGGATGTAGAGGGACAGGATGCTGGGGTGCCCACCTGCAGGTCTACAAGAGGAAAAAACAAAAAGAAAAAAATAGGAGCAAGGCCGAGAAGATGCTGATATTCATTTAACATACCATCTGACTAGGGTTCACACTGCAACTTCATGAACAATATACCAAAGCACTACGATTTGATAATCTCTAAACATACAAAACCACAGTGGTCCCACAGGCTAACAAACTGGTGATCATTTAAAGCAAAATACAATGTCATAAGAATGGATAACTGCATAGAGCCTATTCTATTTTTAAGTATGATTTCAATTAATATATCCAATAATCACTGAAGGCGCTTTCCAAATCTTTCTCTTCAGCTTCAGCATTTTTGCAGCAGTCATCAAGACATTTTGGTATTTACCAAATAGTTTTACTTGGATTGCCTCATTCAAAGATCATAGAAAACTATTTCAGCCTCAGCCTGACCAGTATCTATGAAAACCTAGGGTCTCCGCCTGGTTGCATTCCCAGCTCACTAGTCATACTGGTTATGTAACCCTGAACAACTCACTTTTGGAGCCTCATTGCTCAACAGTTATAAATGAGAAAACAATTCCTACACCTTATATGGTTAGGTTTAAAGGTTAAATTCAATACTGCATGCAAAAACACAGTACTACCTAACATAAAATTACTCATCAAAATGTTAACCATTTTTACAATGTTTTAAATTTTTTATTTATAGTTTTTTGGTTTTGGCTTGTTTGTTACATTCTTAAGTACTGGTTTGTTTTAAGAGTCCTTATAATACACAAAATCAGCAAGTATACACTTTGGTCAATATTGCCTTAAAAGGCAAGCCTTCATTATCAGATCAATATTGCATATTTCACCCAGCAGATATAAGCAGAAATGCTACCACCTTGGTATTGTTTCTTAATCACCAAAATGTGTACCAGGCCTTCTCTTAACCCCAGACATGCCCCTCAAAACTGTTAAAGTCATTTGTATAAATTGCTTTAAAGAATGTAGGACAAGTGAGTGATTTACAGCCAGAAAATGTTTTCTTCCCAGCCTTGATTTCTAAAGTAGCCAAATGACTTTAACACGCTTATTCCCCCTTCCACTTGGTACTGTCATCAAAACCCTTATAAAGGGTATCCCCAAACATAAGTTAATGACTTCCAAAACTCAACTGTGCCTTGGTACCCCAAGATTCCTCTCCTTTCTGAAATAAACCAGTGCATTCACAGGCATTCTGTAGTTTACAATCTACCATGCAATGGCCAAATGAATGAATGAATCAGCCAATCAATCACACTGGTGGCGTGAGCAAAATTACCGGTGATCTGAACACACTCATCTCCCAATCAGTGAGTTTGCTACTCGCTCTGTGCAACTGTCTTGTGTTTGGGAACCTCCTGATATTATTATAACCGTTACCTAACTAAACATATATTCCTCTCCCTAAACTTCTAGGACTGCTAGGTTCCTTTTAATTCTTTAATTGATGCCCTCATGACACACATGACTGAAAAGGATATAGCCTTTAGAATACGGTACAAATGGTTCTCTCCTTGTTCAAACCACCAGTACTGGCTATATTGGGGTGGGGAAAGGGGGTCAGGATTTGGAGGGGTCTCATGACACAATCTTTTCAAACAAACCAACTTCCTCTCTGACTATGCTGGGAAATCACTGAACTGTTAAATTTTTTGAATAATTTTTAAAACTTTTTGAAAATAATTTTAAGTTTCTTAAGGTTATCTGGAACCCTTTTAATTAAACACTATCATTACATACAGCTGGGTCTACACAGACAATTGTACACATACATTAAATAACTTGAAAGTGAAAATTAGTTAACATACACTTCCAAAATACTGTCAGTGAGATTTTCCCTTTTTGTTTTGTTTTTGTTTTTTGAAAAGCTAATTAAGTTCAGCAAGAGACCACAAGGACTTTTCCACAAACAGATGAAAATGTCACATGCACAGTTTCTAGAACTGGAACTAGAATATTTGCTAAGAGCCAAAGTAACTCCATGAGGGGAAAAAATGCCTTGGGAAGTTTGATCAATTTCAGGTTTAGGTTGTGACTTCAAAAGTTAAAAATTCTATTTGTACTGAACAAGATGGGAGACACAAACAAGAACTACGATTGGTTTACAGTCATTATACAATTCAACTGTAATATACATGGTACAGTATCTTAAAAGTCTGTTAGCATTTGTTAATGATTTGATATTCCATTTACTATAACTGATCTTCAACAAGAAAGGTTGGAGGGTAGCTTACTTATTCGATCAACAGTAATTCACTCAAGGATCCTATGGCTTAATTCCTACATCAAAAAGACTCAAGGGAGCCCTGCCTGGTAGTACAGTGGTTAAGGTGCCGGCCTGCGAACCCAAAGGTCGCAGGTTCGGTTCCCCAGCCAGGGCACATAACCAGGTTGCAAACCAGGTCTCCAGTCAGGTCTGTGGCTGGAGGCAGGTGAAACACAACCATACATTGATGTCTCTCTCCCTCTCTCCCTTCCCCTCTTTCTAAAAATGATGAAATAAAATCTTTAAAAAAAAAAAAAAAAAAAAAGACTCAAGGTAAGTCCAGCAAATTGGTTTGTGGGAACACACATGCACAGGAGGGGCTCCTAAGCCATGGCCAGGGCCGAGGCCATTCTGCCTCCCTCGTCTTCTTCCCTGCTCCCAGGACCCCGAGAGCTCACACATTCACATTGCTCTTGCTCTGACTCTATCTTCAGAACATTCACCCACCTTGAGAGCACAATTAACTAGACTGACCTGAGGTCAATGTCCAAACGAAGCTGAGAAATCTGAAAGTGGTGGAAATCAAGAATCCGCGGTATAAATTATCATTTTAAAAGGCCTTAAAGTTGACCAGTTATAAATAACTAATTATAACAAAATTTCAGGCACGTTGAAGGGTATTTTTATAAGCAAAATATTCACCAACAGGTGAACAAATACTGAATAAATATTAAAAACCCATAAAACTCAAAAGAAAACATGACTACATTTTTAGTGTTGGATATGACAATGGAGTCTTAGATATCACACAAAAAGAACAAGCAAAAAAGAAAAAGCAAACTGAACTTCAGAAAAGTTAAAAACTTGTGCATCAAAGGACAGACATTATTATCAAAGTGAACAGAAAAGCTGCAGAGTATGATATTTACAAATCTTGTATCTGATAAGAAATCTGTACCCAAAATATATAAAGAATCCTCACAACTCAGGAAAAAGAAAATAATAATAATAATAATCCAATTTAAAAATGGGCAAGGGCTTGAATATTGTCTGCAAAAGAAGATGTGAAAATAGCTAATGGCACATGAGAAGGTGCTCAGCACCACTGATCATCAGGAAAATGCAAATCAAAACCACAATAAGGTGCCACTTCACATTCACTATAGTGGTTATTCACAGAAAAATTTAAAAAAAAACAAAACTGTTGGTGAAGATGTGGAGAAAACTGGAACCTTGTCAACTGCTGATAGGTATGTAAAATGACACAGCCACTGTGGAAACCAGTTTGGTGCTTCCTCAAAAAGTTGAACATAAAATTACAGTCTGACCAATCAATATCACTCTTAGGTATATATACCCTAAAAATCAAAAAGTAAAGGTCAAACAATCACATGCACATACATGTTAACAGCAGCACTACTCACAAAAGCCAAAAAGCAAAAACAACCAAAATGTTCATTAGGGGATGAATGGATAAACAAAATATGATAAAAAGCTAGCAATGGAATATTACTCAGCCAAAAAAAAAAGAAAGTGCTGATATATGCTACTACGTGGATGAACCTTGAAATTATCTAAATAAAAGCAGCCATACACAAAATGTCAAATATTTTGTGATTTGTAAATGGACTTTGTATATGGAATATCCAAAATGAATAAACCAACGGAGGCAGAACTCATGTGGTTGACAAGGTCTGAGGGTTGGAGATGAGGGGGTGGGAGGATCTGGGGAGTAACTGCCTACTGAGTACATGGTTTACATTTGGGTGGCAAAAATGTTCTAGGATGCTGTGCATTTCACCTCAATAAAAATATTTTTTATAAAGATGATGAGCACACAGCCAAAGAAATGTAGGACAGTAAAACTGGGGTTACTTATAAAATACCAAAAAGCAACTGAATATAAATCTCCTGGATCACATCTTCATTCCTGATACGTTCATATTTGAGAGGATGCTATTTCTAAACACAGTGCTATGCAAACACCAGTAAGAAGTATTCTCTGCCCTCAAAGGACTGATACTCTAATTATGGAGATATAAAGACATGTAAAACAAATAAACACAGGCAGGCACTTCAGGCTTTGTCTAAATTTAGCAAGATTTTTAAAGATTACCATTCTGTGCACACATCCGTAATTGCAAAGACTGTTGCTAGTTAAAAGGCCCTAAAGATTTAGTAGAAGTCTCACTGCTTTACAAATAAAGCAACTGAGCACCCCCCACGCCCCACCCCCACACACAAACCAAACTGATGAGTAGGCGGGTGATGGAACAACAGGGTCTAGAACGCAACTCTCATTTTCAGTGCAATGCTGCTTCTCATTTTACTTTCCATATGGAGCAAGAACTGTTGCTTCTTACACTGTTGCTGCAAAGTCATTTGCTTTCAAGGTAGAGTTTTTCTACAGAGCCAGGTATTAGACAGGACATTTCACTGGCTCTCCCACCTGTAACTACTACTCCTTTCCAAAGAAAACGGGCTGGGAAGAAAGGAATCTGAACACTGCAAAAAGCAAAAGCCTTGGAGTTAATAAAGCCTGGGTCTGAATATGGGCTCTACCGTTTAATAGCATGACCTTGGCAAGTTACTTAAGATCTCTGACTGCTGAGCACTTTTCTGACTACAGAAGAGCCACATCCAAGGGTTGTTCTGGAGACTGGATTATTTAATATATATAAAGTATCCGGCACAGTGCCTTGTCAAATAACAGTATTTAAAAAAAATTACTTTAACACTGTGCTATATGTAAGAAGAAAAATACTGTATGAGTGAGGTTAATAGTAATCATTCATCACAGAGACAAACGAAGAATTACAGCATTTCTCAAATGAGCGATCAGTTGATTTGTCACATATTCTCTTCTAAAACCATGTTTTCATCATATAGCTTGGAAATAATATCCTCTTTTAAATAATGTAGTGCGTGTAAGACAAGAGAATTATGATTGTTTACAAATTAGAACTATCTTTAAAAAAGCGAAAGGTGGTTGGCAGCTTTCGGATAGTTATCTGCATCCTCACCCCTAATCCTAGCTCTCTACCGTTCCCCCAAGCCGCCTGTCCACTTCCCCTAATTTCCAAGAAACAACAGTGTGCTGCGTGTGTGTAACTGCCTTCAGACAGTTCTGAATCAAAGGATCAGCCCTTGTTTCCTGAAAGCTGGATCACCTATGTCCCTGGCTTAATTACAAGAATTTCTAGTCTGGCTCACCATTGTCCTTAAAAGTAGCAAGTGACCAGAACAACAAATTGCCCAATGACTAAACATTCCTGCTTAGATCATCCTGGGGTACACCAGTATCAAGATCCAAAACTGAATTACAGATAGAATTCATAAGTCATGAGTTACCACCATCTTTTCACTTAACCATTTTAAAACACAAGACGGAAAGAGCTGCTTTAATTAATAAATCTGTTGCCAATTTTAAATGCAAGTCTTTTCTTTCCAAATATTTGTTTGAACTTGTTTTGCTATTTGCTGTTATAAGGGCAATAGGAGTAGGAAAACTGGGTTTAATTTTCACATTAAACTTCATGAATCCAAAATTTCCTCAATTTCAATAAAACTGAGATTATCTACTAATTCAACTTTATTTATTAAACTGGTTTGAGTCTTAAATGTTAATGAATTCTATATAATAACTAATTACAGAGGGTTCCATATATTAGCAAATACATTACTGAATTCAATTCAATAAACACTTGCTTTTCTAAGATGCTGTAAAGAACTTGAAGCCACCCAGATGATTTTACAATAGATACGTTACTAACAAACTACTACATAAATAAGCAGCAGTTGTTTTATTAGAGGCCCAGAGCTCTGGCGCTGGCCTATAAAAAAGTAGCTGGGGGGCAGGCAGAGGAGTATATTTAAAACTCTCAGTGACTGAAAATGAATGTAAAGGAAGTTGGTGAATCCAGTTCCAACAGGGATGATATGATAGTCTAATGTATTTTTAAAAGAACTTGGTAAATTCAGGACTTCAGAAATATAAGCTCTAAGACTGGTACAGATGTTGGGCGCCCTGACAGAGTCCGGTGAGTGATACAGGTTTCAACTCCTGATTTTAGCACTCTTGGTGTGGCTTTGCTGAACCCAATCTAGCTGCCAGACCCTGAGCTGGATGCCAAGGACACGATGACATTGAAGAGAACAAGCATTTCTGTTCTTAATTATGGAGAGAATGGCATGCAGAATGACGAATGCACAGTGCACAGACTTGTGGGGGAGGTGGGGGGAACGGCCCAGCTTTGTGTCCTGGTTTTGGCCTGAGGGTTTTGTGATAGACACTGTGTGTGCATCACAGCACGGAGTCAGAGATACAGCCCTGACATGTCAAGCAGCATAGGCATTTAGGGAAAGTCTGGTCTGGCAATAGAAATGATTAAAGAATTAAATAGATGGCCTATGAGAAAGGATTCAAGAAGTTGATCTTCTGGGGAAAAACAAAGGCAAACGGTGGGTCCGTACACCCAGCCTGGTACTGCTGCTGGGTCTCTCAAAGCCCATCCCACCCCCTACTCTTCAAGTTAAATTGTAGCACCCTATTCAAATTCAGAACATAACAATGAAACACATTCAGTATCACCCCACCAGTTAAACTTACCTACATGAATACTAAGATTCAGGCTGTCTTTGTTTTCATTTGTAATGTTGGGTTTTAAAAGGTCAATAACCCATGGATTTGCTTATTTATATTGTAGTTAAACCAAGACCTTATAAAGGTCCAAGTTCTGAGGAATGATACAAATACAACTCAAGGATACTGAGAAAGGACTTCTGATATTTTACAAAGAAAAGGCTCTACCAAGTATTAGCAGCAAAATTGAAAATAAAAAGGCATCAAAAAGAACATTATAAGCACATCATTCCTAAACCAGCATGTTTTCTCTTATGTCCACCAAAGGCATCCCAAGCCTGTCACACTTTCTCGTGCAGAATAATGAGAACCAACTCGCAACTACTGGTATTCCAGCTAATAAATTCAAGAAAGAGTTACCAGAAAAACTAAGTCTAAAGGGGTGAGCATAATTCAGCAGAACCCTCCAGATAGTCTCATTGAGGGTAAAATCAAAGAGCAGAATTATTTTAGATTTCGTTTTAAACGTCCTGAGATAAAACACAAATGACTGTTTAAAAAAAACTGTTAACTATTAATTTTGTAGAATAAAGGATCAAAAATAAAGATTGTTCATGAAAAGCCCATGGCCGGGAGAGCAAGAACCAGGCAGGGCTTGCTCACTGCGGCCCTGAGTATGTTGAAGGCGTTGTCTTTGTTCTCACCTGCTTTCTCTGCCCTCGGAGAATTGTGAAAGGAAATAGGGATGAATAAAACCTTGTCCACTCTCCCTTCCCAGAGCCCTCTCCCACCCCAGTTGGCTGACCACAGACTCATTTCTCCCAGGAGGGAAAGAACAGCAAACAAGACAAGACAGCAAGTAACTCAGAGGTATATGCGGCATTTCTCATGTTATCTGTGCTGCTCTTTACAAGGTCAGTGCCAAGCTGCAGAAGGGCAAGTTTGCAAACAGTACTGAAATCATTAACCACACAACAATAGGAGTCCATTCCTCACAAGATCCGTCGTACATTATTCATCTGTTATAAATGAAAGAACATCAGAAACATCACCACCTGAAAGCTGAATAATAATAATAATAATAATAATAATAATAATGTATAGCTTTAACAACATATCGTTACTCAATCTACTGAGGGGAGATACTACCCATTGCTCTCAGGGGGTTGACAAAGCAGACCACAGAGGACCCCTTTTAACTGCTCTCAGAGTTGGCTTCTTAGCTGCCCCTGTGAGAATGTGTGCTATAAAGGAAAGCCTTTGACAACATCCTGCAAGTATTTTATTGATATCATCACACCCTAATTTACTAGCTTAGTTCTTTTAACTCGTGTGTCTCAAATCCAAAGGTAGGAGAGAAATGCCTGGGATCCATGGAACAGAATTCTAAAGAAAACCAATAGTTACTATGGGAACGAAAAAAATTACCCAAATGTTCCATAAAATAAATCAGTTTATATACTTAATGCCATCTTCTCTCCCACCTGTTAGGCTACTCACTCACTCATAATCACCCAATGTCAGGATGAAAATTGCCTCTCAACCAAAGACTGGCAATCTTCTGAAATTAAGTTCATTTTACAAAAGTGTTTTGATTGCTAATAAAAATTATCTGAACTGTCCAGTGGCTGGAAGCTAATAATGGGCTTTGAGATGACTAGTTCAATTTATAGCTCTAGCCTGCCTCACCTAAACCACCCAGAGGAGGCCAGAGAGTAAATGAGAGCTCCTGTAGACCAGCCAATGTTAATCTAATGTTGCTTTTACACTTTTGTTTGTGTCTGGAAAAACACAAAAAGCAGGCTGGGAACTTACAGTGAACAACAACTGCAAATAGGTTAGGCTCTCTCATGTACAGTCTGATCAAAGGTGCTCAGTAAACACCTACCTCCAAGTAACTGCAGAAGGTCAGGTCACCCTGTCCAGTTATTTCCTCAGCTACAAAAACCAGCTGACAAGGTTATTGTTGAAGGGCAACAGCCTGCTCTAAGGCACAGATGCTTTCCAGCCCTGGCACACTGGTACCACAGCAACAATACTGCTACTACACAGGCAACAACTTCACATTCAACTGTGAACCCTTGCCATTTACTAAGGGGGCCTGAGACAAATGAAAAAGGTGGGTGTACATGTGGGAAACAGGTTACCAGAAAGATCTCCTCACTGATTCACTGTTTATCCTGGGCTGAAAACCCAAGCTTTTCCAGAGAATGGATAAATTCTGTAGGTGACTCATCCAGACCGCTACCAGCCCACCAGCCCTCAGTGTGCTAGTCAGGAATGGCCAGGACTGGGTTTTGTTAGCAGAGGAAAGAAGAGGAGAAGGCAAAAGTATCATGTTCAACAAAAAACACCGAAGTATACCAGGACTGAAATTTCACAACTAGTACTGTCAATGGTTAGATGAGAGGACAGCCATAAACAGACGCATCTAATGTGCAAATATGAACACCCCACACAACCCTTCTGGGCAAAAGGCTCAGGTTCTACCCCCTTTCCTTTCAGGACACCCCACTCTGATTAAACTGTGAGCCTGAGAGGATTCTGTCTTTTTTATCTCCTTATTTCCATCACTGCCTTTGAGAAACCACTGTTTTATGACTTCTCCCCCTGCTGATCCCCCCTGTATGATAGTCCCCACGTGAACAGATGCACATGTTCCAAGGTCCAATAAGAAGACACTTTCAGTCTCATACTTACCAAGTGATCACCTTCATTTTTAAAAGAGTAAAATGATATCAAAATATATGATTACAAATTTCCTGGCCATAATATGAGGGGTTAGGATTGTCAGACAATGTGTTTGTAGAACAAAGTGAAGAGCAGATAAGGAGAAAGAAGCACTTGAGGCAGAAAGCTGACCTCTTTGGAAAAAGGAGAGGAACTAGGCAGGTTACCTAATATGGAAGAAGGAAACAAAACAGACATGTACGCATGCTCGCACACACACGCACCTCAGAAGGAAATAATCTGGTGGAATGGCGACTGTTCTCTAGTTAAAAGGTCTATGATGCTGGCACACACAAGATATTCAAAATAGCAACTCATGAAAAGCAGTATAGGGATCTACTCCCTGGTCCATTTCAGCTTTGAAATGGTATTTTCAAACAAGCTAGTCTCTTCAACCCACCCCAGCCAAACCAAATGGACCTCAGTGGAAATATGGGATCCAATCAGCGTGAGGGCTTCAAATGCAAAAGAAAAGAAAAGGAACTTAACGATGTCTAGGCCTCCTTCTAGAGCAGAATGATTTTCTACCCATATAATGTGGCACACGGATGTGCTGCAAGAATTTCTAACACGTGGCTATTTAGTCAGAGGCAATGACTCTTCCCTTAGACTGTCAAAAAATAAAAAATAAAAAAGCCAACAGTCAACACAACAACAGCCATCCTATGGTTTAAGTGAATCAAAATGAAACCTATTTTTGTCAGATCAGCAAAAATATATTTGTGGGTGTGCCACGAAACTTTAGTAATTAAGTTACGTGTGCCATGAGACAACAAAGGTTGAAAATCTCTGTACTGGAACAACATGCTGCATGGTACTGGGTGCATTGAGGTCTGTGCTTACAGATCCCAGACACTGGCTTTCAGTTGCCATTCCCTAACATCCATCCCAGCTGTGAGTCTCTGAAGTGAGTTACATTATCTGAAACCTTTTGAAAATACAGATTTTCAGGCCTCTGGAATCTGCTTTGTTCCACAGGATGGCTGCCTCTCCCTTCCTTGCCCCAGCGTCACACCCTGCCCCTCGCCCTCATTGATTTTGATGTGGGTGTCCTATGGAGCAGTCAGAAAAATAGTGACCTAGAAAGAACATAAATAAATAAAAGAGAGAAAGAAATACATTCAAGATGCTTGAGGCATATCTCATGTGTACTTACTTTAAGCCAAATTAGCTGAGTCTTAATTTCAGCATAATGTTTAAAAGTGAAGAGGGAGAAAACATTGCCGAGTTCTATAAATTTTATTGTATGAATGAGTATTTAATTAAATAAATTTCAAATAATAAAGATGAATGTCATTTGGCTAAAAACTGTTCTCTAGCTTGTGTCATAATAAAGCAACTATTATATTTCCATAGCAACAACAAAACAATCATAGGCTTTTATGTATAATAGAACATGCACCCTATTAAAAACAGTCTGTGCAGTTACTGCATGTATTTATATGATTACTGGCCACCACTGCTAGCTTAATATGAAACACTACACATCGAAGAACAGGTAAACAGAGCAGCAAATAAAAGTCTTCATAAACATTTTTAGTTGATAGGACCAGAGAATCAGAATTCCCTTGGGGATGAGAAGGATTTAAAGGTCATCAAGTTCAGTCCTGTCAGGGTAGTTTAGGTTCGATCCCCGGTCAGGGCACACAGAAAAACGCAAAGGCAACCAATGGATGCACCTTTCTCTTGTCCTCTCTCTGTCTCTCTCTCTAAAAATGAATAAATTAAAATTTAAATTAAAAAAAAAAAAAAGCATTGAGTTCACTATCCCAGCTAAGGCTTGAACTGCTGAACAAAATTTCTAGCAAGTGGCCAGATATCTCAAGCAATGTACAAATAAACAGTTCACATTCTCAAAAAGTAGCAAGTTCCATTTTTTAGCAATCTTAATAAATGGAGGATTTTCTCTTTTAACAAACAGAAATCTGAATTCTGGTCCTAACTGAGAGCCATACAGAGTGAATAGACCTGACATCCCATAAAACAGTCCTGAAGACACTTGGAGAGTTAAATCTTAGCAGGCCTCCTTGTCCTAAAACACCACCACTTGGGGCTTCCTTCCTTTCTTCTACCGTGGCAGGGCTTCTAACACACCCCCATGAGTCAACCTAACAACCTACCTTGTCTACGGTCCTTCTAAAAATTAGCTTCTAAAAACATAAAAACATGACACTCTATCACTATGAAAGCACAAGGTGCGGGAGAATCAGCATTACCCCAGGCAAGTTCAGGCAGAAACAAACCTTTCCTCCACACCATGGCCAACTGACCAATACGGATGAATCACTGAACCATCCATGCCTCTGGTGGCCCATGGACCTGAGCAGCTGGGAACCCAACCCACTGCAGAGTTAGGCAGTCTGAACAACAGGGTCCTGTCCAGGTCAAACCTAAAGGAAGTTATGATTTCAGTGGGCATCTTTTCCATTCTTATTTGTACTAGAGGTTACTGAGATCATTAGTATTTGAATCAGCACTCACAGCACTATTTAAATATTCATATTTTTACATTTATATGCTGAGTAATTTTATTTATATTATATATGAAGTCATTTAGATATTACAGTTACATTTGTAGATGTGTGTAAGTTACTATATGAAATCATTGCATAAAGTTCACTTCCTGTAAAATAGTCTCATTATCTGTAACTACAACTCAAAGGTTTTTGTAACAGAATAATCCAATATTTAACAAGTCTAATTTAATCAAGATACTTTGTATTTTACTTTTTAAAAAAAATTTTATTGTTGTTGTATTACATCCATCCCCTTGTATTTTTTTTAGTCCTAATTTTTGCAAATATGTCTGTAGCAAAATTTCAGCTCTGTAACAAATTGTGTAAGATATTATAATGACTTAATGATTCTACATATGGATAACATATCTAAAATGCAAGTAACTTCTCATTTGACATATCTCTCACTTGAACAAGGAAAAAATGTTTTCATCCCCAAAATCTTAGTTTATTCTTCTCAACATCCACACCCACTTGGGGTATTCACAAGCAAATCTTTTCATTTTTCACATATAACTAGGAAATTGTTGTTATTGTTGTTGTTGTTGTTGTTAGAACTGCAAAATTGTAGAACCTTAAGAAAAATCAGCCCTTAAAACCTAAAACAATCTAATATTAATTGATTTTACTGAAATACGTCAGTGACTTTGATGGCCTTTATTCCAGCATTTCCTGCACGCAGTTTGTAACTACTTCCACAGTACTTAACTTTCATTAATTTTTGGAAAGTGCCAATATAATTTATAAATATTCTGGAATGCTTTGACTCTGAAATGCTCCTACATGATTTTATTACTATTATTTTTTAGTTTCCTTTTGTGAAATTCTTCACTGTACCCCACTGCTGGTTTTTTCATGAGGGCCTTTCACAGTATGATCACATTGCTAGGGGTTTAAAGCAACATACAGAACTCTCAATTGACAAGGTTCCCAGTGGCATTACCTATTCAAATAGAATAAAATTCATCTATGTTTACTAACAGCCCAAAGTCTAGATTTTCTACTGCAGACCAACAGAGGAAGATGAAAAAACAAAAGATTTACCTTTTTATGTATAGTATAGAAGCATATTTCTTATAAATGTTTTTTCCAAGTCTAAGATATCATTACAAAAAGATGCAACATAATAAATACACCCTACCCTTTTTTCCTTTAACTTCAAGTGCAAATCCATTGAACTTCAGTTGAACTCAGTCTTCTTATAACCATCTCATTTGTTTTATTTCAGTTAAGTTAAATAAAAGCAGTTTTTATATTTAAAAAAAAAGATTTTATTCATTACTTTTAGAAAGAGAAGAGAGGAAGCAAGGGAGAGAAGCATCAATATATGGTTGTCTTGAGCCTGCCTCCAGCTGGGGAATTCGCTGCTGAAAACCTAGCTTGCAACCTGAGTATGTGTCCTGACTGGGAATCAAACCGGCAACACTTGGGTTCACAGGCTGGTGCTCAATCCAATGAGCCACATCAGCCAGGGCCAGTTTTTACCCTTTTTTTTTTTTTTTTTAATATCCAAAATTTGCAAAAAGACAGAATATAGTCCCCTTGAAGAAACTGGCAATCTCACTATTCAGTAAATCTAAACTGAAGACAATTTCTGGGATCAGCCATAAATCTATCTTCCTCATACCCTGAAAGCATACAACATTGGTTCAGATTTCGTAGGACAATGGTTTAACAAAGTAAAAAAGAAATTACTTTCAGAAGTTCAGTATCACTGGACAGAGTGTAAACAGTGCTAGGAAAGGTCAGTCAACCCATGGACTTGACAATACAACTGATTTGCATTAGAATGTCATGTCTCACAAATATGGTTTCTCAAACTCCATCTCAACATGATGAAATTTATTGCTTTACCGAACATTTTAAAGAGTTCTACATTCCTCTTTGTCTTGTTAATTATTAGAATATAATAATCAATGAAGACTATTTTCTGTTAAAACACAAATTATACTATCTTCTCTAATCACTCCCTGTCTACCAGCCTCCTACCTCCACCCCAGTATCTGGAAGAAAGCTATACTGGTAGAAGCTCACAACAAATGTATGAACTATTATCAATGCTCTGAAAAAGCCATTTCTGACAGTGGACAGTATGTTGGCCTGATCTCAGATTGCTGTATCTGCATGGTAAGTAAACTAACTGCTATTATTCTCCAGCAGTTGAGAGAAATGCTGGATTCCTTGAATTTGTGATTCATCGCTCCTTCTGTTTTTCCTTCCCAGGCGGTCACAATGTTCTTACTCGTTAGTTCAAGCACAGAAAAGGAAAAAATAAAGGCTCAGATATTAACTGCCAGTGTGGATCCTAACCTGGAGTTTAAAAAAAGAATTCTCTTCTCTAAAGAGACTTTAAAAAGAAACACTGTCGATGCTAAAGTTTTATTTAGTTATCTTTTAATTTCCTAATTTTACTAACTTCACTCCTCACAAAATGATCCACTACATCTGGAGAAGGGAAAGGTAATCTGTCCAAACTTCCCAAGTGGAGCAGCAGTCTGAAGCACATGTACATAAAGGCAGAAAGTGGTCCACTACGATCCACAGAATGTTTTGGTCACTTTTTTCCAACTGAAAATTCATTACTGTCTCTCAGTGATTTTCAATCGTAATGATTGGGGAGTAAGCACTACTGAACAAGTTTTCCGATTTCTCCTGACTTTCACACAAACTAACATCTAGCTGAAATTGAAATTTACAGGCTAATTATAAATCAAACAAAAAGGACTGCTACAGTGCACAGGCTGGTAGCACAGGAACATACAGCGGCGACAGTAGGAGCCAATTAGAACGCAGGGGCTGAGAATTCTCTGGGTGTGAAGTGCCCTTCCCCAAACAAGCTCACGGGTGAGGCAGTTGGGAGCCCAGAAAAACAGGATCAAACAGGCAAAACAGACCAAAAGCATAGAAACTAAACAAAATGAACAAATGTAACAAAGGCCAAAACAAAGATTCCTATAAATAATCAGGAAAGGCACAATGCTGAGTTATTATTTTTCTTCATAATTTCTCTCTCGAAAGAAGGGAAATAATGAACAAACACTTATTTTAGAGCAAACTCAATGATGAAACTTTGCCGGAAAGGTTTCCTGTGCTCAATATGTTTGCACAAAAAATTTTAATTTAGCTGCTAGTGTTTGCAGACTACACAAAATATCACAATAATATGATCCACTCATATCATTGTAACTGAATTTCTGGAATATACTCTCTAAAACATAATTCTAAACAAACTTTCTTCTTTGAGGAACTTTTAAAAATAAATGACCAAACTTGCTTAATTTTATTTATGCAAAACTTCTTTGATTCCCATTTAAGAGTCCTATGAATTCCTTTCCTCCTCATTTGGTGTACCATTTCAGATGACCAGCAGTAACTACTAAACATGGCATTAAGGAGAGATAAAAAATGTAATGCCTAAAAAAATCATCAATCAGCCCTATGATCCCTTGAGAAAAATTATTCTGCCCATTACCTTGCAATAGTTAAAAAAAAATCAAAATACTGCTTTTTAGCTTTATATTCCTTATGCTCTCTCATTACATCACAAAGAAATGTGTGGCTGAATAATTTATGTATCTACTTTTCATTTCTCACATACAGCATACAAGTGTATATAAATAGCCTGATTTTATACTAAGATACCTCATAATGATTTATTGGCATCAAGTTTAAAATCCAACTGCCAAGTACTTAAAAAAAAAAACTATTACCCAACCCTACCTACTGAAGCACAATGTAATTAAATCAATGTGTAATATTATAATAAATACCAAGGAATAAAAATGGAACTCCTGTCTGTGATAAAAACAGATATAGGAGAGGCAAATTCCTTTACCCACATTATCTTTCTGAAGCGATCTCAGATTCCTATTACTTAAATTTTAAGCAACTTTAAACACCTCTCCAAAATACACTGCAATTTTTTAATAAGATAAATTGCGCCCTGGCCGGTGTGGCTCCATCGGTTGCGCGTGAGGGCACATGCCTGGGTTGGAGGTTTGGTCCCCAGTCAGGACACGTATGAGAAGCAACCCATCAACGTTTCTTCTCTGTCTCTCTCCCCTTTCCTCTCTCTAAAATATATATAAATATAGCATCTTTTATTCTAAGATAAATTGAAAAATCTATAAGGAGAATGCAGCCAACCGTAGTGAAGTAGCTGTGGCAAAGATACTGGGGCTATTCTCTGTCTAGATTTAAAGCCATTTGCCAGTTCTACAATCCCGGGCCTACTTCTAAGCCTCTTCGCCTCCGTTTCCTCATCTATAAAGTGAAGAAAGTAATGGCACCAATCTCACCAGACTGAGGAAAAAGTGAGTTTGTGGCTGCAAAGAGCTTAGAAGAATGCCTGGCAATGACTCAGGTCACCAGATGGGTTAGCTGATGCCGTCACTGTTAACCACAGCTGCAGCTGCCATTCCTCTCCCACCTCAACAGCCCCTGGTTTATTCCAGTTTTAATCAATCAAGTTAAAGACCCAGACTTTTCTATGAGTATGCAGAGTCGCAAAAACAAATCCAGACAACAAAAATGATTACTACCACATCTTGAGGTGAGGTAGTTGGTGATCCTGGTTTTTAAGCTTTTTAAATCGGGGTAAGCCCAATGACCATTTACGCCAGCTAGGCAAATCACTGATTTCTCATTGAGTAAAGGAAAACAATGTAATTTATTGTTGCATGGGGATCTACTTTTCCATTCATAAGAACACTTATCCTTCCTATCAACTGTAAGAAACCCCCTTCATTTTCCTCATAATGCCAAGCAAAGTTTGCTGGGTGCTCAACAGACACATGATAAAGACTAACGCAGGCCAAAATGGGTGTGTCCTCCGCATACCATGTGCTCACTTAGATGCATTGCCAGTGATGCTGTTGGTTCTTCCCACCCCAGCACAACCAAGGTTTCTAAACCTTAAAATACAGACCAGGTAATTGCAAGGAATGCCTAACTTCATCCTGTGAACTGTGTCTTCATTCTATGCAGCAAATAATAGATCTTGCCCAAAATATAGGCTTTAGTACAAAAATGAGTAATAGACTAAAATGATAACAAAGAAATTCCATTTTACTTTTGTCCTTTAATACAGAATAACTTTGGACCTCTAAAATTAAGTTTATAAAGTAATCAAAACTCATTTATATCAATTTTTAAAATTATTCAGGTGGAAAAAAACCTCTATTACCCATTTCATAACTTATTATAAAGGTTGGGTCGGCCAAAAAGTTTGTGTGCTTTTTTTCTGTGAAATAAAAGACACATGTTTTTTTTTCATTTTCATCGATAACTATTGATTTGGATATTTTGAGTATGTTTGAGTATGTTGGCTATTTCCCGAGTGATAGAATGTTGATTGTCTTAATCAACATCTTGATTTGATTGCTATCAACTTCAACTGGTCTACCCAATCATGGAACATCATCTGGCGTGAAATCTCCAATAGGCAACCTCAGAAACCACTTTTAACATGTTTGATCACAGCACTTTCTCCATACACTGTACGAATTGTTGTTGGTTTTTTTTTTTAATTTGAGTTTTTACTTTTCTTGAAATAATAAAGCATAATATGCCAAAAATGTTGCTTGTTTTCTTCCATCTTCAATATTAAAATGGCCTCACAAAAACTGACCAATTCTGCTAAGTTTTTTTTAAATACATGACAGCCATCACAATACTATCTAACAAAAATTGTTTCGAATGAAGTTAAAGACAACTAAGTGCTACGAGAGCCATCCTATGGAAAATACCAAATGAACTTTTTGGCCAAACCAGTATTATATGCTTTGGGACGTATACGTATAAAAGTGAACAGAAATAAAGTAGGAGTTAGAAACTCAGTGCTGACAGCTTTATTCATATCTTTCTACCTACCATGACATTCTGGTTTATTTACCAAACTTGGCCACAACTGGCCAGAATAAAGACATTTCAATGGAGCTGTCTTTTACTTTTCACTTTTTCTCTCACTCTTTCTCATTCTCTGTAAGAAGTGTCTTTGGTCCATGCTTGGTTTCTAAAGGTCTTGAAGAGACTATGGATGCTACAGTGAATGCTGAAGACGGAGAGAAATATTTCTCTCTGCATCTCTGAGTCAGAAAATTCTGAGCACAAGAGGACCCATTCAAGGCATGATGGAGTGCCTCACAGAGGCAGCAATATGTTCACAGTTGGCAAACAGGGATGTGTTTGGACAGGGAGCACAGCCATCTACTCAGTAAACATCAGCTTTCCTACTGGTTCACAGCAGAAAGAAGCAGACACCAGCAGCCCTGCTTTCTGACTCCAACACCACTTTGGGACGAGCCTTCTGAACAGAATGCCTTTGTCTAACAGTCACAATTCAGTGGATCCCAATGGCTTTCCTAGAAACTATGTCAGTCTATTCACAATTGCATTAGGACCCAAAATTCATTTGTAAAGACCTGGGGGTGGAAAGTAATGGGGAAAAAAAAAACACATTTTCATTTATAATAATAGATTAGGAAGTGACAGGATAGATAATGTTTTACAGATCGGCAAAAACAGCAGCAGGAAAGGTATTGAGTGTATGATGAGTGTAACCGGATGTCTCTCCCCTTAAGGAGCTTTGGGGAGGAACGAGGATGTTGTTACCTGGAAGAATACCAAGTACAACCTTTCAGAGGAAGTCAAAGAAATAAGGGACCAAATCAAATAGCAAACTTCCTATGGAGTGTATACAAATGTGGTACTTTCCCCAGAAGGTTTCAAAAGAATATGCTGTGTAGTTTTAAAATGGTCAGTTCTGAAAGAACAGGAACACTGGTTAGATGCCCAAACTTGCACCAAATCCTCCGTATCATGAGGTAAAACAATACAAAGAAAGAAGACAGACTCATGGCCTTTCTTGTTTTATCCCCACTCTGGGCATGAACTTGCTGTCTGACCACTTTTTTGCCTAGGTACCTGCTAACAGAATTCAGCCAGAATGTTATTTGCTTAGTATAAGTATGAAATCAAATAAAAATGGATATGACATTAAAATATGTCACAGGGAAAGGTCCAGGGGAAAGAGGGCTGTGTGGCCCCAGGATATTATACTCCCTATACCTGATGAGATTAACTTACTCTTTTCACTAAATATTTATTTGTTACCTTACCTCCCCACCAATACCAGTTCTATGTATGTCTGAAATGAAGTGGAAATCTCAGAACCTAGGGGAAACTCCATGTAACATATTTCAAAGAGCAAGCTCTTACTTAGGAAACTATGCCACTTTAGTAAAACTACCTCCAGCCCATGGCAGGGTTCTGTACAGCCTAGGAGCTAAAAATAGTTTTCACAGTTTTCAAGATTGTAAAAGAAATAAAGAATAATATGCATGAGAGATCAAATGAAGATATTTATTATCTTGCCCTATACAGAAAAAGTTTTGTCAACCCTGCACTAAACCATTCAAAAGCCTCATATAGTTAAGTCCTGATTGTATTTAAGCCAAATCATGAATGTGAAGCCAACTTATGAATGTGTTTTAAAATAATCTCTTCCAGGGGTCAAGGAGAAGAAATTCTGGGGAAGGTGAGTAAGACAGAGCTGAGGACAAAAGTGGCCTTCACCAGGATTCTACTCATTCAACAATAGAAGGCTAACAAACAATCCTAAGACTTTATGACAAATTCTTTCCTTTGGGAATATATTTAATAAGTCATTCAACTTAAAGAATTCCTTAACTTACAAAATTAGCTCTAACCACTTGACCTCAAAAATGGTGAGGTTAAATCAAGTAAGTCAAAGGATAGGAAGAAGGCAGAGAGGGTGGGGAAGATCATTACTTAGATTGTGTGGGGTGCTCCGGTCGTGCAGAATATGCCCAAGGAAATGCCAAGTAAAAGGCAAAGCAAGTGGAAGGCCCTATAAAACTTGTTTTTTTTCCTGTCTACACAAATACAACCTCAGATAGCTATCTTTTTCAATAAATAAAGGAAAAGGTTTTTTAACAAAGGCAAGGCATATGAAACACAAATTTCTAGCCTGGAAACTGCTGAGTCATTCATAAGAGGACGGAGAGAAAGAGTCATCAGGAATTCTTGATGCTCTAACTTCAGCGTCCTAGCTCAAGCTCAACTACTTAGTGTGGGAACCTGGCAAATGTGATTTGCCACATCAAATGCAGGGCCATTGCCTTTTAAGGAGGGTTAAGATCACGCCTCAAATTTTCATCCACTCAAGGGTTTAGTTACAAAGCCTGCCATTTTTATAGAAACTGAATGTGCATACCCACTATTCGAAACACAACATGTATCCAGTTTATTGTAGCATGCAAAAGCGAATGGATTAGGGTTGCCAGATAAATTACATACTCAGATCACAATCAGTTATATTTAGATCTAAGATACACAATAATTTTTCATTTATGTTCCAAATGCTGCATGGAACATGCTTACACTAAAAAAAAAAAGAAAGAAAGAAAGAAAAAGAAAAAGAAAAAAGTTGTATATCTGAAATTCAACTTTAACTGAGCATCCTATATTTTTATTTGCTAAATCTTGCAACTCTACCATGAAGACACAGGCGATCCTGCTACCTGTTGAAGCTGCCATTTTGTAATAGTGCATAGGTTAGAAGAGGGTGACAATTTTTGATAAGGATGACTCACACCTGCGATTTTCAACCAGTGTGCCATAAAAATTTTTGTAACGTGCAATACCTAACTATTTGGTCAAGGACACCGACCTCTTCTTCCTTAGCTTGGCAAATTAAAACATGGCAAAGGCCAATACAAAAGCCATCTGGGATAAAAGAATCAAAATAATACCTCATTTTTTGTCAGACTGACAAAAATATATTTTTGGTGTGCCACAGAATTTTAATAGTTTGTGCCATGAGATGAAAAGATTGAAAATCACTGACTTAGACTCTCAGTATGTCAGCAGTTTGTGCCAAGAATACTACAGAAAAGTGGTTAAAGGCCCGGCAGGTGATTCCCCTTGCCTCACTCAGATAACCATGGGGAAGAAACATCCATGACAGGGAAAACTTCTAGAAGTATACTTACCTTACAGTACTGCTACCACTTCTGATGAGGTCACACTCACAACAAAATCAGTGGCCGAAGAGCACCACTAAGGAGCTAACTAAAAGCAACCCCCACCTCACCATACACACACACACACACACACATCCCTAATATGTCCAAGTCATAGTAGTGTTACATTATTCTTTACAGGGAAAAAGAAAAGAGAAGAAACCTCACAGACACCAAAGGGCCTGGAGAGTAGCCAGAATTCGGGTGGAAAAACTCCACCCTGTGCTTTTGCCGTGGGGGCTGGGACTGTCTTGAGAGGGGCACTGGGCCAGAACTCAAACCCTGCCACAGGTTTCCAACAGAAGTGTAAAGAGAATTTCACTGTGGGAGCCCTCAGAGGGCCCGCTGCAGCAGGGAGTCAGAAAACAGGGCTGGCCTGCAGGGCCACAGAGGGGTATCGCTGCATTGTTCAAATAAATCCACTAAGAGGTTGATTTTTGCTAACAAGCGCTGATCCAAGTCTTTCTGCCCACATATGCATATGGCAGCAATTATATGGTGACAACTGCCACGCAGATAGCCCTTCCACTACAAATTGAATGAAGGCAAAGGTACCTCAGTGCACCTTTGAGAAAACACACTTCTCCAAATTCTCTTCTCTCCTCTTGCCAAACTACAAGATCATTTTTACCCAGTGTTTAGTTGCAGCTATATATTTCAAAACAAGACAATGAACTGAGGCCACATGACCACTGCATTCATTCCTTCAAACTCAAACTCAAAGGACAAATAATAACATCTGTAACTTTTTCCTTGGAAAGATTAGTACAAGTGGGTCAAAAATAAAACATTCCTAACAGCTACAACCCCTTCCCTTGGCATGTTAAAAACATGAAAACAGCTCTTCAGATACTTCTCCCTCTCCCTGTCCTCTACCCCAAAGTACGCATCCCAGGGTTTGGGGATCCAGCAGACACAGGGACACAGCTGGGTGCAGAGGCACCGAAAGGGCAGGGCCTCTCATGGGGCTCTGGAGACCACTCTGGTTGAAAGTGGCATCACTCATGCGGGCAGCCTGGCAATGGGAGGGCAGGGAGGGTGCCCATCCAAAGAGAGGTCTGTCATGAGGCAGGTGATCCACACCGAAAGGTTGGTTACATACGTAGGGAGCTAAATTTCTCACTGTCATAGAAGGAAGTTTTACAAACAATATATATAATAAGATGTAGAAATAAATATAAAATGTGCTTCTGGTGTGGGTTTTTCTTTTTTGGGGGCATGTGTATGTCTGTGTGAGTGCATAAGAACGTACATATATTATATTCAAACACTCTCCAGCCCTGTTAACCAAGTGTCCTAAAGAGGTACCAACCCAATAGTACAGGCACAGATCTTGGCTTCTAAAGCTCATCCTCTACCAAAAAAACAGGATGTCCTAAGGAAATGGTTAATTCAGGACTAGGGCAGGAAAATTGCAAGATGAGCCTGGAACATCTTTTTCTAGCAGAAAGGAAATGCTCAAAAAAAAAAAAAAAAGATGGGGACATGCTAAAATGGCAGGTGAGATGGCTTGGAAGAAACTTTATTTTAAGCATAAAAATAAATAATGTTAGGAATGGATTATAATGCACTGGCTAAAAGCAAAACCATGAGTCTGTCCTAGGATGCGTAAATAAGTACACATTTTGATACTGATTTATTTACACTTCAAAGGAACTCCCTACAGAATACTTATTAACTACAAAGGGAAAATGGGAAAGTAAAATGGAGAAGATCGGCAGAGACCACCTTGATCAGCTAATCAAAATGTTATCATCATCAGTAATAGGACAAATCAAAATTACGGCTATCCGATAAGATACAGAATAGAACAGCACTTCTGTGATGTTTCCGCTAAAGATGGACAATCTAATTATGGTGATATATCAACAAGCCCAAGTAGAAGGACATTCTCCAAAATAACTAGCTTGTAATCTTCTGAAAAAGGTTATGTAACTGTCCCAGTCTCAAAATTAAACAGACTTACCAACGAAAGGCCACATGTAATTTGAACTGAGTAATCAATCCTTCTGCTCTACAAAGCTTTATGGGGACCACTAGTGAAACATGCATGGGGTCTAAGGCTTACAGGGTAGAAATATATGCATATACAAGGGGGGACCCCCAAAAAAGGAAATTCATTAAAATATTGCATACTTATTCTTACATGCTTAAACTTCAGTCACCTTCAAAGCATTCTCCATTTGATGCAATACACCTGCTGAGACTTTTTTTCAACTGCTCAAGACAGTTTTTGAACTCATTGATTTTGATGCTTTTTAGCGGTTTTGCTGTTTTCAGTTGTTACTGTTGTCTCACCTTTTCCACATTGGCAAACCATTAACCTCTGAGGACTTTATTCATCCATAGAAACCGAAAAAAAAAACAAGTCACTCAGAGTGCAGGTAAATAGGGAGGGTGGGGGCACACCCTCCCTATTTTTGGTCAAAAACTGCTGAACACTCAGCAGTGGGGGCAGGTGCACTGGTAGATCAACCATCAAGAAATGGGTAACTGCACTGAAGAGTCTTCAAAAAAAATTCACTGAAGCCAGACGCAGCCTCTCACAACAATGCCAGGTGGAACACAATACAGATGGGTTCCTAGAACACTCACCTGGTGGAGGAAGCCTGTACCACAAGGAGCCTGCCCTCCAGAAGGTAATTCCGGGGTCTCCTGAGATCCCTGTCATAGGTCTGTCCTAATTTTGATGGTTGTATTGTGGTATACAGAAAAATGTCCTTGTTTATAAGGAAACAGAATGAAAGTGCTCTGGGTAGCAGAAAATCAATTTACTCTCCAGAGGTTCTTTGTACTATCCAAACACAAAGTTCTCTGTAGTAGTCAAACTATTTTCCAAAATTAAGTTGATTTTTAGTCAACAAGTGCTATAGTTTGAATCGTACTTGGAACAATTCTGTAAGTTTGAGGTTGTTTCAAAATGTATATAGATTTATTTTTTAAGAAAGGAGAGTAATGGCTTTAAAGCATATATTTGATCCAAACATCCAGTGTCTGCTTACTGCCTCGGTGAGCTCACACTGCCTTTTTTGAACAGGAAAAAGAGAAAAGTGAGATAGATGCTTATTATTTGTGTGGCCCATTTGGATTTTATCAGACTTTGAGGCTGTCCTTGAACTCCAGCCCCCTCCTTCTGTTCAGAAAGGAACCTCTCACGCTGGCTGATGGCTCAGTGGATAGACGCTAGCCTGCAAACCCAAAGGTCGCTGGTTCGATTCCCAGCCAGGGCACATAACCAGGTCTCCAGCCAGGTCTCCAGCCAGGTCCGTAGCTGGAGGCAGGTGAAAGGCAACCATACATTGGTGTTTCTCTTCCTCTCGGTCTCTCTCTCTCTCTTCCCTTCCCCAAATCGCTAAAAATAATAAAATCGTTTAAAAAAAAAAGGAAAGGAACCTTTCACCATCCAACTCTGGAGTTCAGATCACAAAGCAAATCTGACCTGACACACCAACCAAATGCCACCTCCACCCCTCTCCATTGTATAGATGAGAAAACTGCAGCCCCAGAGAGATCAAGATTTAGAGTCAACACGTAGAATGCCCAACTTTAAACTCAAGGGGGAGAGGAAGGAGTATAAAATGCAAAATCATTAAATAACGTAAAATAAAATAAAATGCTTAAGTCTGAAAACTCTTCCGTGCAATTAAAATATTTTGTGTGAAAAAAAAAAAAAATTCGTGTGGGAGGTCTTGTTAAATGCTAACTAAAATCTTTGACATCTGAAGAACCAACTAAAAGCCCTCTAAAAATACCCTCTATAATAATAATTAACATTGTGCATTTATAAAAGTTCACAATTTGTGCCAGAAATCATGCTAAGCATTTCTCAAAATCTCATTTAATCCTCACAACTCTTTGTGGTAGAAACTATTATCATCCCTCTTTTGACTGTTGAGGAAATTAAGGATTAGAGACATTATGTAACTCACTTGGGTCAGAAAGTTTAAGGCAGAAGACCCAGCACTGAACCCAGACAGTCTGTTTTCAAAACCTCAGCTCTTAACTGCTGTGTCCACTCCTGGGTGCTCACCCAGTTCTAAGCTTGTCATTTAACTGGTCCTGTTCTAAACAGACTGGTGTCAGCTAGGAAGGAACCCTTCTGCATTCTCCATCTGGACTAACAGTCAAGAAGGGAGTTTCTCAAAACATGATTTGCTAAAAGTAAGCACATTAAAAAGGAGGCTATCAGGAGAAAATAGTATGAAGAAAAACGTAAGTTACCCAAGCTAATAAACCGTTTACAGGACAACTTCTTAGATGATTTAATATATTAACATGCAACATGCAGAGCTCTAAGAATCTGCAATGATCCAAACTTAATCAAGACAGAACCTTTTGCCATGGAGCAAAGTTAGCAAAAGGCAGGTCCCAGCCTTAATCTAATAACACATCTTGGTGCTCCGTGGTGTAATAGCATTTGGTTTTTTAAATGGAGTACTGAATCACTTCACAGCAAGAGCAATCTATACCAGATGATTAAAATAGTTTTACTCCTTCTCACAACCTCAATTCAAACACTTGTTCCATACATTGTAAACACACTGCCAAGATACCCTAAAAACAAAAACAAAATGCAAAATTAAGTAGCAAAGGAAATACATACCATTCAAGATAGAAATTAGTCAACATAAATATACTCTATCTTGGATCACAGCTTTTTAAAAAATAACTAAAGGTCATGATTTAATTTAAAATAACTTAGACTTTCTTTTATGTCAGTTTTTACAGACCCAGGTTTCCCTTCCTGATGAAAAATTAGTTAGAACCTGGGAAACAGATTCTATAGAAGTCCTGCGTAGCTCTGATTAACCACTTCCCAGCAGTGCTAAGATGGCCTAAGAGCCAGTGCTTCACCAAGGTAACTTGATAACTTAAGTTTCTTAGCAACATGGTAGTCACAGTAACCATTCACCATGGTATTATAATTAAGTTACCCACAGGGGCTGAGGACGAAGGAATAATTAAAATTTATTCAACCTATAAACCCAAGGTAACAAGAACAGCACAAATTTTGCTAATGTCACTTCTGATTCACCTATGAAATTAAGTTCTTATGTGACTATTCAATGCTAAACTGGATGAGTAGATATTTATAGAAATATAATTTCAAATTGTAAATCCATCTTTAATGCTAATACTTTTAGAAATTTGAAGCTAGGCACATAATCTTATGCCACAATTAGATTCTTTTCAATAGAGTATTTTCACTATCAGGCTTAATAGTATGATGTACAATTTTGTTAAGAAGTAGTAAGTTATAATTCAAATACAGGAAAAAAATAACTTTTGGAATGTGTATGAAAGCATTCTAAATTACATTTAACAAACCAATGTCAAAAAATCACAATTTCCTATTCAGAAAAAAAATCTATAAGACAAGTGATAATTTCCTCTTAAAGTCAATTATTTATATAACCATTTGCTCACATATTACAGGTTAATAAATGTTCTATATATAAAAAGAAACAAATTCAGAATTTATATCAATACCACTTTCCAAAATCTATAGCAGACAATGTTTGTGTTAAGAAAAATGTGTTTAAAATTGTAATCGAGAGTTACGTGAGCTATTCAATTTGTAGTATTTGCAACCCCAGTCATCTCCATTGTATCACAAATTACTCGTAATTCATGAAAACTGAATTTTTTCATCAGTATCATGCTTTCACATTAGGAACTTCCTAGTTTCATCTCACCCACTAAAAGAATATTCCAAAAGAAATAAGCCTAACTACCATGTGTGTCTATTACCTATGTATAATAGTGACACATAATCTTATTCATGACTATATAATAGAGATCTTGTTTGTGCCTTATTTCACACACCAGGTAAGCTCATCCAAGACGAAAATCATGCATTTACATTTTTGTAGCTCTCAGAGTATCTACTGGAATACTGGCACACAGCAGAACTCACTGCTGGTTGAACAAATGCATGAATCAGTACTACTCTACAACAGCATAACTGTTAATGCAATGTTACAAATTTTATTTGCTCACCTGCAATTAATTCTTTTTCCACTTATCTTTCAGTGTGAGCACTTCAATTATGATCAAGATGATACAATTTTGAAAACCTTTATTGATTTGCCTTTTGTGGAGACAACTTGAATTACTACAGTTCCCTCGCAAAGGCACATTTCTGGACACCAGAAACATCTTGCTATCCAACAAAGAGTGCCAGCATGAGAAGGAAGACACCAGGTCAAGCAAACCAAGACAAATCCAAGACAAAATGTAGGAGTGTAAAATCCTAGACAACGCCCAGCAGCGGCTGAGGACGGCAGAAGTGCCGGCAGACAACTACCAACGTGCTAGGGAGATGTGGAGCAGGATAGCACTAGGCACAAGATTACGAATCAGCACTGAATGAGGAGCTTCGAGCCAAGATGAAAAACCATTCAAAACAATCAGTCTACTAAACATCAAATAATATGACCCCACTGCATTTGAAAAGTATTCTACAATATCTTTTAATATGCTTACAACTAACAACCCAAATCTCATGAAAACAATGACAGTACGAGCGGGTTAGAGTGGCAGGTCTGAAGCCGCGCTGCCTAGGTGGCATTCCGACTACTTCTCTCGCTAGCTCTGTGAACTTCGTCAGGTTACCTGACTTAACTGAGCTTCCGTCGCCCCATCTGTACAATAGGAGTAAAGTCAGTATACTGCTAAGACACAAAAGAAACTAGTAAGTATTAGCTGCTGGTCTTTGAAAATAGTAAAAGATCACAAACAAATTCCCTGGTATTTCCCCCCCCATTCCAAACGATACAAGAAATATGATTGTATAATGTGATTTTAACAAAGCAAATCATCAAATTTATTAAAGATATTGGTTTTCTGGGTCTATCATTAATTATTAGATTTCAGAAGTGCTATTCATACTTTAAAATGAATAGACTACCTCATCGCCAAGGTGAGCACCTGTTGAGGGGGGAACAGCTTTGTCATCTGAATTTTAAACAGAAAGTAGTTAATTTCCAAGGAAGGGTGTCACAGGAAATACCAGTAGAAAGAAGGCTAGGGATGGGATAAAACGGCTTCTGTTTTTCACATAGTGAAAAATAAGAATGTTTATATGACAATATTTTATTTGAACAATTGTTAAAACTTTTCCCCTTAAAAGTACCATAGTAGAAAGCAAATTAGTCTTACAAATAAAAACAATTATAAGTACCCCATTATTGTGATTAAAATTTATAAGCTGTCTCTTAATCATAAAATAAAATATACAATGGTTCCCTTCCTACTCAGATGGTACCTCCCTAAGGCCCTATTCCCTAGTCAGGTCAACACCTGGCAGTAACAGAACAAGAGTAAACAAAATAAAATGATGGAACTGAGTACAAAATTGTCCAATGCAGTCTAAAATGCTGCAAGTTAGGTAAGATACCTGAGGTATAAAGGAAAGAGGTGTGATAAGAGATCCACATTTTAACCTAAAACAAAGGCCAGAAGGCAAAATGCGCAGTATAGTTCACAGGCTTGAAATCTTTCCAACTGAAATTCATTATTACCACTCTAAATATAAAAATGCAAGTAGAAACTTTCTTTGTTGCGGTATTACCATTTCTTAATGTTGCTTACAAAGCTTTGCTTAAAAATAAAAATGAGATTTTAATTATAACTCCATGTATTCCTCTGAATTCTAATTAATAACAATACAAATAGAGGCAGTATGTGTTTAGGCCAAAATTCATCAAATTTGGTGAGTTTTAGAAATAACTGAAATTTTAGGAAAAATTCAAATCTGAATTTGTTGCTATTACAACCATACATTCTCTAGAACCAATCTGTAACTTGTGCATTGGAATAACCATTCCTACAACATTTACTGAGTGCCCAAGCTCATGCCAGGAACTGCTCTGAGTGACACGCGGGAGAGCAAGACACCCAACATCCCGCTCTCGTGAAGCTCACCTCGCTGGCTGGGCTGATAGGAGTGGTCATGTGGCCAACAACTAATAAAGCAGTTCAGTTACACATGATTATAACTACCCAATAAATAAGCAGAAGTAATATTTCCACCTAAAACAATTCCATTTATTTTTCAAAACAAATAGGATTTCTGTAATAGAATTTTTAAGATTCTGCTTTAAAATATGCAATATAAATATTTAAGAAGTTCTACTAACACGTTTCAAGAGACAAACGTACATATGCCTAACCCATTCACTAAGATATGAAAAAAAATAAAAGTCTAATCAGCATCTCTGTCTTGTGCCATACATCTAAAGAAACAACCATAGTTATAATGCATTTCAGAGGCAAGTTGCAAAACAACCAAGCCTGCAATAATCTAGGAGTAATTTAGATGAACTAATAAGTTTATCACTAACCTTAAAACTAATAATGAAAGATTTTATAATAGTTTCCTACTTCCAGCTACTATAAAAAATAAAAATTAAATGATATTATCAAAGACAACTTTGACTTTAAAACCCAAATCACAAAAACAACAGGCCATTTAATCTATGTTGGTTGTTGATGACATTGAAAAGTCACAGTGAAGTGCTTGTCATGAAGAAGTATTATTTATGCTGTAGCTTACAAAACGTGTGAGAGAAGATAGTAGGGAAAAAAGCTAAGATGCAAAAATCTTCAACCTCAACCTCCCCTCCCACCTTATCTGTTCAAGACAAAAGCAAAAACAAGGGGGAGGTTCTAAATGAGAACCCTTAGAATTTCCATTATTCTCCTCCCATTTGCTTCATTTTCTTAAGCTGACAAAGGATTTATAAACCAGAGATAAAAATAGCATAGTGTCAAGGCACTAGCAACCAGGAATTTGCATTTTCCCTCTCCGTCAAGTTTATGAACTTTGTCAGGCCTTTCCAAGACTGTGGGAGTCATCCGTGAGTCTGGGGTAGTTTTCTGGGGAGTGCCCTATGTATAAATCTATAAATTTTTAACTAAACCAAAGGAAAGCAAGCTTTTCAGATGGTTTTAAAACACTTCAACCACAATGCTCAAATCCCAAATTGGAGTTTTTACAAAATATTATTATGGAGGTGAGGAGAAAAGCATATGTAATCCAAAATTCTATTTACACAGCAAAAAAACAGATGACAGTGCATGAACTCAATTACATACTTTGTGCAGTTTTCATAAATTAAAAAACCCTAGTAGACAGAGCATCATAGAGGAAAAAAGTTCCATTGGTAAACAAGGGGGAGTGAGGAAAGAAATTCTAATAAGGCTTAATTCATGGAAATTAAGTTTCCCAACTTTTGAAAGCTTTACTTCAGCTTTTTTGTGTTTTGTTTTGTAATCTTCCTCTTCTAAGCCTCTCTCACTTGAAATGTTTGTAACATCTACAATCATCATTTTTGTCAATTATATTTCCTCTCCCTGTTTATTGCCTGGTCTTTTTGAACCTTAGTCTCCAAAAGAAGTGATAGCTCCCAAGAGTAAGAATTCAATACATACTCATTGTATTAAAGTATTGAGAGAGAGGGAAAAAATGGGGGGGGCCGGGGGGACCAGACCACCATCTAAATTAAGTTGCTATAGTGAAACTACTTCCTTATGATTAAAAAATGGTGAATACTTTTAGACAAACTATTTTTCTTTGTAAGGAACCAAGTTAGTGACACAACTTTCACAAACTCCATTGGCCTGTATTCTGGCAACACTAGTTAAATTTTCCTGTAACTATGATAAACTTTATTCTAAATAAAATGACACAGGGTAACATGACATACTGCAAATAGAAGGGAATTGCGTTTTGTTCATTAGTTTCTAAACTCAAAACATTTCTTTTGAAAGAAACCTCAATAAATAGATTTCTGTGAAAGAACACAATCATTAAAGAGCTGAAAATAGGATAAATACGTTCTGTGGAACTGAATGCCTCTCGCTTTCCCAAAATAAGAATACAAAAACAGAAATGCTTTGTTTTATAGCACAAGTAACCTTTCAGCGGTGAGGTCTTCCAAAGGATTGGGTGCCTCCCTGTCTATCAGGATTGCTTGTCTCTAATTCATTGCTAGGGTATCATGCCAATTGATGGGTATGGTGAGAGAGACGCCAGAATATTTTTATAAATCTACCTGGTAGGGGGTGAAAAATGGGAAATCCTTTCTCTAATCTTTTGTAAATGAAAAGATTTAATAAACTTGATAGCACCTACTAGAGTAGAACCAAATCAAGTGGAGTTGAGATGGTATGCTACGCTAGATCAATGTGCATGACAATAGGAACTTTTTTACAGATAAATTTTCAGAACTTGGACACCGATTTCCAGAATAGTTACAACATTCATTCTTAAAATTTAAATTTTAAATCTTTGCTACTAAGTCTTAAAAAATTCATTTATGGTAATTATCAAAAGAGATAAAAAGTAAAGACTTCTGCTAATTAGACTTCATGGTGAAAAACTTTTTTTTTTTTTAAGATTTTATTTATTATTTTTAGGGAAAGGGGAAAGGAGAGAGGCAGAGAGGGAGAGAAACATCAATGTGTGGTTGCCTTTCACCTGCCTCCAGCCAAGGACCTGGCTGGAGACCTGGCTTGCAACCTGGTTATGTGCCCTGGGCTGGGAATTGGACCAGACACCTTTGGGTTCGCAGGTTGGTGCCTGTCCACTGAGCCACCAGCCAAGGCTTAAAAACTTTTAAAAGTCTTTTTCTTCCCAGCTGTTACTTGAAAGTCCAGTACTGTAACTGAGTAGTAACGCAAATGCTGGTGCGCCTCCCTCACATAGACCTGCTGGCTGGTCACACTGCCTGGGAGGCATACACACAAGTAGCCTTTCCAGTCAAGCCAGTTGCCAGTAAAATCACCTTTTCAATGAAGATTTGAAACTGTATAGATTCTGGATCTTTTTTTAAGCCTGATTTACTTTTTTCCTTAACCTATCTTCATACTATCCCAGGCTATTAAATAGTACCAGTGAGTAGAAAACTATCTCATATTTTATAAATTTGGCTAGAAAACATACTGTCTGCATCCCTTTTAGCCAGCATTTTCTTCATAGCTATTACCACCTCTGGTGATAGTATATGCTTATTTGCTTGTCTTTATTGTTTTATGCTTTATTTGCTTGTCTTTATTCTCCCAGTTCTGCTTGTGTCATTTGCTGCCATCTTCTTAACACAGAGAAATATGTGTGGCAAGGATCAAAAGTCAGGGCTTTGCACTCAGTTGAGACCTGGATTCAAATCTCCATTTCATCCATAAATCACTACTTGACTTTGAGTGAATTTCTTGTGTTTCTATAGTTCTATTTCTTCATTTGCATTTTAAATAACAGCAGCTGTCTCATAAAGTAATTATGGGAATTAGAAGGTTATACATCTAGCCACGTAGCTAGCACACAGTAAGAATGAATAAAAGTTAGCTAGTAATATTAATGTGAATCATTATGCCAAAACTTCAGGGGGAATGGTGGGTGACAACCAGAAATCCCTAGTCTCAATGTAACTGGGTGAAATACTGGAAAGTTATCAAACCTATCAAATGATGAGACATCTAGCCTTACATCTTCAAAGTGGAACAGAAGTTAAGCACGGAAGGAAGAAAACACATCTCTCCTACAGTTTTTACTGAATTTAGCTACATTATAAAATTATTAACACTTCAAAGAGCTATCAGTCAAGAATGATAGACCAGGCAGATAAACTGCTAAGAGTTGCAAAACTTGGATAAATGAAAATATGAAATGCCACTGAAGGAAATGTAACGTTATCCAAATACAAAACATAGATCACATTTTCTTATGAAACAAATAGGCAATGAGACCAGTAAGCATCTTAATTGTATTTCCAACAACCACCAAGAGTGGGTTAAAATGACATATATTCTAACAAAGCTCTCTCTCTAAGAACCATGTTGGACATATAATTAAGCAAATTGCATATATTTTTTAAGGTTTTATTTATTATTTTTAGAGAGAAGGTCAGGGAGGGAGGAAAGAAGGGACAGAAGCATCAGTGTATGGTTGCCTTCCACCTGCCTCCAGCCACGGACCTGGCTGGAGACCTGGCATGCAACCTGGTGATGTGCCCTGGCTGGGAATCGAACCAGCAACCTTTGGGTTTGCAGGCTAGCACCAATCCACTGAGCTACACCAATCAGGGCCAAGCAAACTACTTTAATGCACAGAGCAAAAGGGAAATAAAAATCAATCTTTTAATATATGCGTAAAGTAAAGGAGAAATTCTAGGTTTTAGTACATGGCAATTATAAACCTCTGGAAATGAAATCAAGAGCAAGAAGGCAATTTTCATTTTCTATTTTTATCATTTAAATTTTGTATAACAAATTGCTTTAAAGTTATCAAACATAAAAGCTAATCAGACAGAAATTATGATTCACACTAATCAGAAAGTCTGAGCTCTTAAAAAGTACAAAGTAGTACAAAGATGAGCTGGACCTTTCCACACAGATTCCAAAGATCATCCACCCAGGAGGGGCTTCTTCTTCTTACACTTAGAATCCTTATATCACAAAAAGTGAAAGCAACCTAGGATCCTCAACTTTTAGCTTGCTGTATCTTGCTTTGACTTGCCAAACAGACAACACAATCAGCTTTTTATAATTTCTCTGTTGTTAGTGTGGCAAAGGGTGGGGTTTTGGAGCAGAAGGTTTAGTGTAACACTCTGAGTTCCTTTTTTAACCCTTTTCAAAATTAATAAGATACTCAGTCTTTATTTCTCATACACATACCTAAAGTTTGTTACATACAGTCAGCAAGTTAAACATTCTACTACAGAAGGACACTTAAAATTTACTCCAAATACCACATTTTTCCTTCCATTGACATTAAAAACATGGATGACATTCTCCAAGTCAAGAAACTTTCTTAAGATTCCCTGTTAGAATCTCCTGCCCTTAAAGGGTTCTTCGGGTTTGCATTTGGCTGAGCTGATGAGCACTGTTGCAGAAGCACATCACACACTGGCACTGACCGCTCATCTTGCAAATATTGCCTTGGGCCTAAGGTACCCAGCACAGCTGCCTGGGCTGACATGCTGGGTAGGGTGTGGGCCACAACCCAACCCGTAAGGTGCTGATCACTGGTTCCCACGGAACAGGAAGAGCCCCGGAAGTGTCCCTTTGGTGCCCCACATGTACGCGTTACACTGTGCTGCCCAGACCTCCGGCCCAGGGGCTCTGACTCAGCCTTCAGCCCAGCTCTTCAGCTGCTGATGTAAGAAGACCATGGACGGCCAGCCTCCAGCCTGATTCATACTTCCTGGCTCTAACCTTCCGGTGACCACACCAGCTTCTTGAATTGTTCTCCTCCACTCAACCCAGACTTTGCTTGCTGCTTCTGGTCCTGTTAGTGGAAGATTTTCACCCAACCAACCTTGCTCCTTCTGGTGGGCCAAAAGGAAATCAATGCCACAAATGAGAAGAAAATGACTCAATGTTGAAGTCACTGCCATTTAGACAGGAAGGAAACACACTTTAAACTACTTCTGGTGTACCCCTGGCAGGGCGACTCAGTTCACTGGAATTGGAGCATCACCCAGTATACCAAAAAGGCTGCTGGTTCAATTCCCAGTCAGGGCACATAGCGCAGTTGCAGGTTCAACCCTTCATCCAGGCAAACATAGGAGATAACCAACCTAAGTCGGTCTGTCTCTCTGTCTCTCTGACTCTCTGACTCTGTCTCTCTCTGTCTCTCTGTCTCTGTCTCTCTGTCTCTCTCTCTCTCTTTCTCTCTCTCAGTAAACTTATCCTTCGGTGAGGATTAAAAAACTAAAAATAATAAAATGGTGAACATTCCCCAGACCCATCCCATCAGACACTGCATTACTCTCAGGACAAAGTAAAGAAAAGGCAGTGATGTACAAACTTCATACTATGAAGCAACCCAAGGAGATCCACCCAATGGGTAAGCAGCAGCCTGCCCTCCCCCTGCCCCCAGAAGGCCTCAATATTTTCCCCTTCTTTAGCCTAAGGAAGAAGGGGGTGCTGAGTAGCTATCTTTAAAGAAGGCATGCCAACAATCCACTTGACCACCAAAAATAAATTCTAAAGGCTTAACTTTAAAATAGCAAATGAATATATATGCTTACAATGCCTATATCATTTCAAATCTTATTTTTAGGGCTTATTCTGGTAGATATTCAAAATCAATGAGAGATTATCTTTATTAAGAAAACCAGCATTTCTCAAGTTTGAGCAGAAAGGCTTTGCTTACTATAGTTTTTTTCCCTGACCTAAACCATAGCCTCCAAACGATCCTAGTTTTTCCTGCTTCTGAGGAGACTGAAACAGAACCTAGAAGATCCCTTCCAACTCTAAGATCCTATGAATCCCTAAGTAGTGCCAGTTGTACCGCTGGTTCCAAAAAGTCAGGCATATTTTATCATCACTCTTTAGGTTCCTATTTATATAGGTATCTTCTCTCTCAAAGTCGTTGCTTGTTCTGCCTGTGTGGCTGTTTCTCTTAATAGCACAACTGGATTCCCACACCAACTATAAACCTGCTTTGACCTCTCCCACACCCTTATACCCCCCATTAGTGAGTTGCTGAGATCTGTGTGTTCTGCTTCCATTCCCACAGCAACTAACACCGGGCTTTGTATACAGAAGGCATGCAAATATTTGTTACATAAATGAATAAACGAGATGACTACTTATTCTGAGTTTTATTTACACACACACACAGAGCACAACCCCTGCCTTCAGCAAATTGTGTGTTGTTATACCTTACTTAGAGATGAATCATTTACGCTCTCAAACTGCAGTGAGCCCAAAGATCACTTTGGAGACTTGTTAAAATACAGATTCCACAGTCACACTTTCAGAATCTCATACTCCTATTGAGATTCTTCCTCAATAGGTCTGCAAGAGGCTCAGGACTCTTAAGTTTTCCCCCAACACCCAGGAGACACACATTTGCAAAGCACCATCCAGCGGAATGAATGGTCAGCAGAAACCTGACTAGAGCCAAGAGACAGCACTGCCTGTCCACAACCACTTTCCATGTGCTTCAGACACGTCTGCTTTGTCTATGGCCCCGCTGAGTCCAAAGAACAAGTGCCACAGAAATACACCCATATGAAGAGAGCAGGAGGAAGAGCAGTATTTCCATGAGTCACTAGGTCAGAATGGGGCCACCTGGGGTCACCACAAAACTACAGTTGACAAGTATGAGGCCAAGAGGTGATTTATTTAGTCACTCCCCTCACCAAACAGGTGAGGTAACTAAGGCACAGGAAATAAAATTACCTGTCTAAACATAACAGTTGGGGAGCATATGCGTGTTGCTGCCAGGAAAGGTATGGTACAAACCCATACATCCCAGTTCTATCATCTCTTTTGTGTATATGAACGTTTTCTATTAACACAGATGTTTTAACTGTTTCAAAGTCATTTCTGTGCCTTAATCCTGTATTTATCTTGATCATAACCATCATTTTTATGAGATTCCATCATCCGCTGGTACCTACAGAATAGTAAAATACAGAGTAAACCATTTCAAAACTACACAGTCCAAAGACAGACCAATTTTCTGGTCAAACATTAATATTTACGGTCATCTTATTTAATAACAAGGCAGAAATATGAAAATCAAAAATACTAGAGCCTCCTCTCTGGGTGTATGAGAGAGGAGCTGAACAAAGCAGTGTGGAAGTAAAAGATCCTGAGATGTTTTTACGCACAAACTACCTTAGGATTCTTCCAATTCTCCTTTACCTGTGATCTATGGTAACTTGTATTTTAACCCTTTCACCATCACTCTTTCCCAGTATCTTTAGTTCCAAGACACAATAAAATGACAGGAATGTGAAATTGCAGGGACATCCCAGCTTACTAAGTCTTCACACATCAAGTTTTTGTTGTTTTTTCCCTCCCATCTTCCCTGCTGTTTCCACAGCTGCAGTCTTGACCCCTGCAAATCTTCAGACAAGCCCATTAACTCTTTCCAGTCTGTGCCTTTGCCTCAAGAAAAGGCATATGAACACTGACTTGCCAAGTCTTATGAAAAGTTAATAGGCAATTTTAAATAAAACTTGTGATTCTCTCTTCACACCTGGTTTTAGAAAGTCAATGTTGGCTTTCAGGTGACAATACAGCCAGCTTCCTACAAGTGTCTCCCAGGCCTTAAGTTCACACAGCAGTAAGTATATCGTGCCCAATGGTTTTGCCAGGGTTCCAGGTGTGGTTTCCATGGGTCAGCGTTCTGGCTACACCAGCCCAGTGCCTTAGCCTCTGCCTACCCGCCCCCCATCCTGCCCCCTACAGGCTCACCCGTACTTGGCAACCAGAATGGACAGAGGATGACATCTGGGGCGCCAGATTCTGATCAGAGTTCAAGTTCAGCTCCTCTGTGACGAGTTGTGTGGTCCTGGACAAGTTACCTAACCCTTCTGACCATCAATTTGCCCCTGTGCAAAACATGGGAGTGACAAAAACTGTACCCTCCTCAGAGTTATTGGGAAAACTGGATCATGTAAGTGAATTAAATATAGCACATGATAAGCTTTCAAGACCCAAGTTTCTCACCCCTATTTCCAAGACAGAAGAGATAGTTGAGAACCCCTTCACTAAGTTACATCGTGGTCAGGTCTGAGTGAGCTACCGCATTCACACACCCCTGATATCCAAAAGCAAAATTTCACAACCTGCAGGTTCAAACTTTAAAAGGCTGCAATTTCTAGTGCAAGAAGCTCTTAAAGTAGCAAGTGCCAAAGAAATGCCCAAGGAGTCAGCTAAAATGCAGGTTCCCTGGTCCTTGTCCTCAGAGATTCTGATTCAGTAGCTCTAGGACTGGACCCAAGGATCTGAAGGCAAGTGCAGGTCGTTCAGAAAAGTAACATCATCCTGACTTTGGTGAATTCCAAGCTGGTTTCAGAGGAACTCTGGTTCCTACAGCCGTCTCCAATGACTCTCACCCGATCTCACTTAACCATCATCATCTAGGGGGAGAACTCTCGGAAGGGCTGCTACACAGCCGTAGCCGTAGCCATGTCTAGTCACTGGCCCCTCCCTCATTCTCTACACAAAAAGACAGGAACTGAATTTCCTAACCCAATTCAGAGATTATCTTTATTTGGCTCTTATTTATTTTTGTAAACTTTTTTTTTATTTTAAATTTCTTGTCCTTAGAGAGAAGGGAAGAAAGAGAGCCATTAACACATGGTTGCCTTTCACCTGCCTCCAGCCACGGACCTGGCTGGAGACCTGGCTTGCAACCTGGTGATGTGCCCTGGCTGGGAATCAAACCAGTGGCCCTTGGGTTTGCAGGCCGACTCCTTATCTACTGTGCCACCAGCCAGGGCCAATTGGGCTATTATTTCAAGGCAACTGAAAAAATACAGCTCTTGAATACAATAAATTAGTTAAGTTATTCCATCCAAGGCTAAGCCTCTTGCGTTACCAAAACTTCGAAATGGAGACCTCACTGAAAACCATCATGTTCTCAGGAATCTTGTTACTTTTTCAGTTTTGTTACTAAACCTCTCTGCTAGCATCCCTTCCTTAAAATTTGCTGGTTTATTCTCATCTGCTCTGAGATGCCAAATGCTTCAAAGAAACCACAACCAAATTATACAGCACCCAGCACCAGTGAGGAAATAAAGGCCTCTTCTGTAAACCTAGAGCACACGCATGTGTGTTCTCATGTTGATTTAGCTGAAATGATTGGCTATTCAAAAGCCTTTTCAACCAATTACCTGGCTTGGGATTGGTTTGGGAACTGAACGCAGAATTGTGTTTTGTTAACCAGAAATTTAGCCAAGTAGGGCCTGAATTCCTATATTAAGCTTTCAATTGATAGGGGAAGCTTTATATTCCATGCAGACATTTCATATTCAAAATAGGGACAAAACTCGATTTATAGAAATTTGTATGAATTAAACTATTTGGTACAGAAGAGTTCTCACTTCTATCCCCTCATTGCAGATGAAGGATATTAGGGCATATTTTATAGCTCTCACTAACTCTGGCCCGTCCCCAGGAGAAACAACGACCTCTGGAGAGAGCCCTGGCACTACACATACATTCTACAAGTTCCTCACATGTCATCGTAATCACGTGTTTATGTAGCACCTTCAGATTTATGGTTTTCTGCGTAGATTCTTCACCTACATTTATCTAAACCTAAAGAATGAATCTAGGTCAAATTCATTTTCTATCTTTTGCACTATTCAAAATAGAAAAAACCTCCATTAGATATTTGCTAAATGAAGAAGCACCCAAGGTTATTCTTACTGCTGTCTCTGCAACTCCATCCCAAAGCTGAACTGCCCTCAGATACAGATCCTATAAATGGCCCCTTTCTGTTTGCCTCTTAGCGATGGGAAGAAGGCAATTCCAAGTTGAGAAGAAAAAAGAAAGTTAAGGATAAAAAGATTGTTTAAAAGCTTAGCTATAATACCTTCCCCACAGGACTGTAAAATCCTGAAGAAATCATTTACAAGAACAGCTTGAAAGTGTTTCGGGGAAAGCCCTTTCTCTACCCAGTCTCCACTCCACTCAACAAAGGCCCAAAGATGACAGGAAGAGAAAGAGGCACCTCGACATAATCTCCCACAGAGTTGTTCCCTGACAAGGAACTAGTTTCTCTGTCACTAATCGGAGAGAGCTGAGAGACAAAGGAGTAGAGGAAGAACCCTGGGATGTCAGGTAAACCGGAAGAACAGCGCAAGGAGACAGTGGGCCTAAGAAGGCACGCAAGAGAGGGGAGGCAGGCCATGGGGCTGGGTGGACAACAAGCCAGAGTGGAGGTGGGGAGGAAGAGGAGGGAAGGTCTCCAAAGTCCACAGATAATCAGCAATGTGACCAAAGCACACATGAATAATCGGAAATTACCTGCATACACAAGAGACTTCACTTCCTTTACCAAAGCAGCTAGATAAACACCATGTTAAACCCGTAAAAGGCTGTTCTTCACTCCACCTATGTGAGACCGTATGTTCCTTCTCCTGCACGATTGTGCACACATTTCACCATGCCTTTGCAGGCAGCCCCTCAATCTGTATAAGGCTTCTGGGTTTGCTCTGAAGAGGCAGGTTCCACTTCTCAGGATTGAAGTTTGAATAGGACTCCATTAATCCAGATGCTCCTTGTAAAAATCTTTTAAACCCAACAATTCAAAACATTAACATAAAGATACTCAGAGACCAGCTGTTGCAATTAACTAATTGTTTATATTTTCCCTTCCGTTGGCTTAAATGTAACAGAAGGAATTTTAAGTTGAGACTGCCATTCGGATTTGAAAGTTTTAAATAGAATATTCTCTTCATTTTTAAGCTAAAAACAATTGTACATACTTCATGTTGTAAAACAGGCTTCAATTTATAAGACTGAAGTAGGTGGGGGGTCTCACCATGCAGTACAAAACAAAGCAGCCAGAAACCACATTATTTCTGCAATAAGATTGAGTATTTGGAAACTTCGGATCTTTTAAGAATTTTCCCACTAAAGAACAAGAGTAGTTTTCCCCAAATATGCCCAAATGCTTGGGTCATAACAAGTAGAATGATGAATTCACCCTTTACACAGGGAAAATGGGAGTCAGTCTGCATCGAGAGGTGTGAAAGTGGCCCAGTTTTCACAGCCCCACGATGGGCACATTCCTCCAGCCTGAGGAGGTGCCCACATTCTCCAAATGGGCATCTTTTACTGCACCTATGAATGGATTCTCAGTTCACAGATGGACTCAGAGTTTTCCCTGTAAATAACACATTCCTGAGTCATGCTATATCAACACTGAACGAGTCCCACTGGCAGCTCCCAACGACTCCCTTTTCAGCACTCCTGCCACAGCAATGGCCTTCTCTTCCTAGGAAGACATGGTGAGGCCTCAAACATCTTTCACATGATTCACGCAGTAGCTCAAAATTCACACATCAAGTCTCCCTCTAGAAGCAATGAGCTCAACGAACCCATAAGAATGGAAGAGCAAACCCTGGCTGGTAGCACAGTAGATAAGGCACCGGCCTGCAAACCGAAAGGTCACTGGTTCAATTCCCAACCAGGGCACATAACCAGGCTGTAAGCCAGGTCTCCAGCCAGGTCCATAGCTGGAGGCAGGTGAAAGGCAACCATACATGGATGTCTCTCTCCCGCTCTCCCTTCCCCTCTCTCTAAAAATACTAATAAAATATTTTTTTAAAGGGGCAAAAAACAAAAAAGACTGGAAGAACACATCAGAATTGATCACCTCCAGCATCTTAAATAGAGAACTCTGTATTAGGATGTTTGGTAACCTGTGAGCTTTCATTAAAAATCGTTACAGGCAAGTTTAAGGCCCAAGAAAAGAATCTGTGATACAAGACGTGGGACCACCATCAGGGAGATATCCAAAAGAAAAATAGATAAGCTCCTGACAAATAGAAAAGAGAATTCTACAGATTCCCTAGGCATTACCCCTGAGCAGAAGTCTCCCAACATTCCTCCTTTGTTTTACTGTATTTCTCAGACTATACACTAATTCCAGTTTCTTTTTCTCTGACTTATGAACAGGGGAAAAGAAAGCTCCTTAGGAGAAGTTAATAATTTAAAAGTTTCTATAAATGATTTTAGTGGAATTTTCTCACAATAAATTATAAAGAACCATTTCAATGCCCACATTATATGGATAAGAGACATTAAGATGTAAGATTAAATACAGCTGTAGTAAAATTGACATCACTCAGAATAGCATAAACCCTTAGCAAACCACACCTAGGCTTTCCTTTCATCTTTCATTGAAGAATTTTTAAACATTAAAGAAAACAGGCTCCTTATATTTAAGTTGTGATACATTTTAAAAGCATGACTTGATAGAACAAGTGGAAAACAGAAGACCTGGGTGATATAAACACATATAAATGCATATAAAAATAGATATTGAAACATCAAACCAATATGTCTAAACCTGTATTTATATTAAGCTATTTGACATGGAAGGTTTAAAAGAATCTGGGAATTCCCCAGGCGAGTTTTTGGAAATGTGTTTTTGCTGTGTTCCCATAGTGATGCGCCCCTTCAATACCAGTTCTACTTCATTTCTTCCCCAGGCCCAGGCAGTGATGCTCTGTCCTCCACAAAATATACTGCTTTGGAACAACAACAAAAAAGATAAGATCTCTGAATTTCTCCTCATATTTGGAATATTAAGCATTCCTTTCTCTCTCTCTCACACACACACACAGAAACTGAGATCTAGGTAATTCCTGATATTCCTATTTCTAAATTTAGCCATTCTCTCCTTGGTCACTATGTTTTTTAATCCAGAAATGGAGATCTAGGTCGTTTTTGATCATGGGTTGAATACACTCAAAGTTCAGGAATTCCCAGAGGCAACAAAAATGCCCCATTTCCAGAGATGTTTTAGAAAACATAACAAATTGTAAATCCCTTCATCGACCATTTACAGCACTCAAAGCTGCTAAATGTTTAAGACCATTGGGTGTGTATGTTTGCTGGCACACAATGTATTCTTTTCCTGAGAGACAAAGGAGGAGGGATGAAATGACTGGCCGTGCAGCAACGGCTCTCTTAAAACAATAAACCTTAAAATGCTTCTAGTCAACCACAACATACCTATTTTGCTACCAACACATCCACTTTCTCCACATGTCCGGCTCTCGAATGCTGGCTTCCACTGACATCCCTAAGCAACGGCGCTAAAACACAGGGCAGACACAGGGTGGAACCACCATACACATCTGGCGTTTATAGGGGGAAACCCCACAATTGGCTCTTTTATTTTCAAAATACCTTCATTAGCGATGTATACAGCTGTTTTCTGTTGGCTGTAACACGCGTGCACACTGACTCCAGGAACGCCTATGCCAGGCTGTTTGCACTCGGCTGTAAAGAGCTGGAATTTTACATGTTGGGAGAGAGGCCTCGGTACTTCCCCTGAAGTTGCCCCCTTCACAGAAAAGTTAATACAGCTGTTTTTGGACATTCCTCTCAGGAATGCCAAAAGAATGCCATTCCTCCCTCTAAACCTCCCCCAAGCCCATCTCCACCAGTGTTATGTTCCTTGTTCATACTACTATATGAAGAGAGGTTCTAAAAAGAGACCCCCGTCTTTAATAAAAGGAATAGAGGGTGGAAATGCTGAGCGCCCAAGTTTGGAATAACAATATGTGACACATCTACCAGAAAAAGGCAAAAACAAGCAGAATGTTCTGGTAAATTAAGAAATGGGAGCACACCACCAGACTCATAAAATGGCCATGAACAATTTCAGAGATGACTATGTGCTTTTGAACCTCGTGTTTTGTTTTGTTTTCTTAAGTACATTCATCGCCTGAAATGTTTATGTACTTGTCTGGTGTGTCACTCTGTTTTCTAAATAAAGGAGCAACTGCATTTTGAAATAATGGGCACTGGAGCTTCAACTTTGCATTTCTGTAGCCTTCCCCGCTCAGCTCAGCTTACCAGCTTTGTGGGGCCACGGAGCCCCGGCACAGAGGGTCTTTGTGCGAGGCGAGGCCCACGGTTCTCCATAAAGCCACTGGCAGAGGCTCCCAAGGAGCCCCTTTCTTCTTCCAGCTAAACACAAAGGTTTTAACTTACAGTAAACAGAGAATACTTTTAACACTGAGAGAAATACTAAGGCAGCCATGCTATTAACATGGCTCCAAGATTTGCATAATGAAATTCTATTGCTGTGGTTTAAACTCAAAACTAGCTAAGGGCCATCACGGGAAGGGTACGTTTCACTACCTGAAGTTCCACTTCCATTCACAACCCCTGTTTCATCTGAGCTCTTCTGTGAGTTTATCTAGGAAGCTTGGAGAAGACCAAGCGAAAGGACTAGAAACTAGACACAGCCCTGTTTCTGTACAACATTCCTGACCATCTCCATCTACCTGTTGCTTGCCGCCTTCAAGTTCTCCAGCAACCAAGTAGGAGGAAACAAATTATTACATCCTTTCTTTGTTTCTCCCCAACAGCTCTGAAAGTCACACTGAAATGGAGTTGGGCACAAAAACAGGCAGGTAAAAACTTACTCATTTGTAAGCCGTGAATCATAACCTTGCTCACCTCCCTAATCTCAACCATTATCACAGCAAAGGTGAAGTTTTGGTATCTTTCCCGTTTCAACAAAGGCCTATACTCTTATGTGGTGCGTGCGTGCGGGTATCTAGGAGTGGGGGTGTTGGGGAGAAAAATATGGATGGCTGACATATATATGATTTGTCCACAATCTTAAATATTCTACACTTAACTTAAAAGTGACAGAAAAGGTACTGACAGCTCCTTGGAATGGAAATGCTGCAGGAATCTACGGAATTAGAAAATAATTGCCCCCACTAGACTTGCATTTCTATTTTTAATAAAAGTTGGGGGGTGGGGGTGGGGGGGCGAATAGGCCAACGTTTTGAAATGCATCAGTTACATAAGACAGATAATGAAGCTTAAACAAAAGACTTAGATTTGAATGTGAGGGTTTCCACTTGAAGGAAGGTAAACAGCAAACATGAAGCCAGTTCTCTGAAAAGGCAAGGCAAAATGGAAACTGACTACAGTGGCTTAAACTGCTGTATTTAAGTCAGAATGGAGTTTGGGTTCCTTTAGTTTTTAAAAATGCCATCTTTAAGTTTAAGCAACAAATGTTCTTCTTTGTGTTAAGTATGAAATGTGAAGATACTATGTATTTTCACTAAGTGCTACTTAAATGGGAATGATAGCAGTTAGCTTTCAGAACGGGGCTCAGGGTAAACCCCCAGCAGAAGTGATGGACCAGAGAGATCTGCTTGGCACGTGCGTTGCTTTCATCACCCAGCATGATGTGGCCATGCTTCCTAATGAGAACCAGTTCAATTCATCAGCCTGCTCTTTTCAGAAAGTGGGTATTATAAAGGCGAGTCCCTGGAGAAGGTTTTTTCTGCAGGCACAGCCCTATCCATGAAATAGTTTTTAATTATTTGATTACAGCTAAGGAGCCAGAAAATGTGTGACTCATCTCCACTGCTCTTCAATGTTGTTTTCCAACCAAGTCACCCAATCCCTGTTGTAAACAGGGCGGGCATGCTTTAAAAACTGCCCTTTTGGAAGCACGAGCCCTGTGCCTATCTTAACATTTCGGAACCACTTTGTGGGCACACACAGGCAGCAGGTCCCACCCTCCAGGCCCGAAACACACCAATGGCTTGGCCCGACAGCCAGCCTCGCTCGCAGCAACTGACAGTGAGAGCAACTGACTCTCTAAGCTCTGAAAACTTATAAAATTATTCTAGAACTGCTTAAATTCAATAACAAAGTAAATGACTATTATAAAAGGCTTTTAGCCAAGAAAGAAGTGTTGGCTAATCATTGTGTTTTTTTTTAAAGCTCTCCCCTTCTAAAAGTAATTTTTCTAAAAATTATCTCCACTACTAGTAAATACATCAATGTGGTCTTAGCATACACATTATCTGAGTCTGTCTGATGTGTGCTTTCAGGCTAAGGCTTGTCTCTGTACCTAAACTTTCTTCCTCACTGCAGTCTCCCTATATTCTAGCTATCTCTTTCCCTCTCTGTGACTAAATATTCTGAAGATAACCAAACAAATCACACGAAAGATGGCAGTATTAATCTCTTCCCCATAGTTAGGCATCCCACTAAATGTGTGGTGGTAAATATTTAACAACAAATGATTCTCCAGGGAAAAAGGGGAGTAGGTATATTCTAGATTGTAGTGTTTGCCAGTTTCCTTGGTATAAATATTCCCACCATGGCCAATATCGATCCAACATGATATCACTGAACATGGACTTGGAAAGGCATGTGCATCAACACACTGCTAAGCAGCATTTCCACCATATGCAATAGATACAACAAATCTAAAAAATAAACCTCAAGAGCATAAATAATAACATGTACAGTAGTAAATTAACCAGGAAGTGAGGAGTGTTAAGTATTTATTATCTTTGTCATTAAATATAATTTTAATTGCTAACTTGTATTTTTAATGTTTAAAAGTGGCTGTTTAATAACCAGCTCACAGAATGTCTGAAAACTTGACATTTAACTCCTGTGAGATGATACAAGTCATCTCCAGCACCCACTGACGTGGTTCTGCTCCGTTCTGTTGCGTCATCCTGGGCAAAGGTATGACAGGATGGCAGGGAAACATCAACACCTGTCATGGTTTCCCCAGCTTCAAAATAGCAGGAATCAAAGAGTAAAAGAAAAGAGCTAATCTGGTAGAGTCCTTTTATAAGATTAGTAGTAGAACAGGAGAGGCAGACCATTGTATTTGCTCATAGGAGCAAATCATGTTAGGATATGGCAATGTGTTTAATAATGAAGAATTCGTCAGTTATACTTCTTCCTAGTTACTTCTACCAACTATACAATTTGCAAAAATATGTAACTTGAAAAATAAGGTTAAGTAATGTATTACATAAGATTTATGAGACATACTATGAACAGCCAATAAATACAGTCTGTGTAGAGAAAAGGCCTATACCACAGCACTAAAACAGGTAGTGAGCCAAAATCCCATCCCTGTTAAGAAATTTAAGGTAAGTGTGACACTGGAATATGGCCACTTTTTCAGAAAAGTATAAACTGAAGGGATTTCTTAGAAAGCTTAAAAGAATTACAATGAGCCCTGACTGGTGGCACAGTGGATAAGGTGCCGGCCTGCGAACCCAAAGGTCGCTGGTTCAATTCCCCAACCAGAGCACATAGCCAGGTCCCCAGCCCGGTCTCCAGCCAAGTCCATGGCTGGAGGCAGGTGAAAGGCAACGACACACTGATGTCTCTCTTCCTCTCTGCCTCTCCCTTCCTCTCTCTCTGGAAATAATAAATATTTTAAAAGAAAAAAAAAAAGAAGAACTACAATGAAAAGAGCTAATTAGCTGCAAAATGAGTGAAACTATATGCAAACCTCACCCAGTTGCCTCCACTAGTCATGTGATCTTAGGCAAAAGTAAAGCCAATAAGTATTTACCCATCATGTGCCAGGCACTAGACTATATTAACAAAAACACAATGGTGAACAAGAAAGAAACAGCTGCAGCTTTCAGGGAATGTATATTCTAGGGTGCAAATAATGTTACATTGGAGGGCCTTAGTTTCCTGATCTATAAAAAATGGGCTAATCACTGCTCCACCCTTGCAAGGATATTAGAATAATTAAAATGAAACAATGCAAATGGCACAAAGAACACTCTCCCACTCTCCATCATTATCTAAATGTACTCCTTTTGTTGGAAAGTAAATGACACCACATCTTGTCTTTTTTTAATTATTATTATCTTCTCTGGAAAAGATATGAAGAAGAACAGTTATATGGACCTCCAATTCTACATTATTTGAATGGGTATATAAAAAAAATGAATGCTTGGATGGCCAAAAGTTCTTATAGGTTCTAATTCTTCTACCATTACCTTAGACAGTCATACTTATCCTCTAAAGAAAAATGAACACAGAAGACTTATGGATCTGGATTCCAGAATGTCTGGAACAAGCAGACCGTGACAAGAGCACATGCATTCTTCAAGCGAATTACTTCTTACTGTAATCATAAGAACCATTTCAATGAGGAGAGATCAAACAACCCAACATACCTTATATGCTCTCAAACAAAGAAGGGCTAGCAATCACATCCATTTATTCATTTTATGAAGTCATTCAACAAAAATTTAGAGGGCCTGCTCTATGGCAAGTTATTAGTTGAAACACTAAAATATAGCAGTGATCAAAACCATCCAAAATATACTGGAAAAGGGCAAAGATTCACAAAAGCTCAGATATAAGATTATAATCCTAATTCAGAATGAAATGGGTAGCTATGAAATACTGACCTTCCCCCTCCCCCGAGAAAACTTGCTCCACTTTTCCTTGAATCTCTCCTCCTCCCCGCAAAACTCACTGAAACACAGAATTCACTTTTGAGTAAGCTTTTCTTATAGCCATAAAGCTGCAAATATTCCTGGGATATCTTGAAGGCAATAATTCCTTAATTTTTCTCTCCCAAAGGACTATACAACCACCCAATAGGATAATATATTGCCCATAGCTATTTTTCAGAGGGGGAAAAAACCCAAAACTAGCAAAATTCCCAAATAGAGCATACTATAATGATACTTTACTCCAATAGTGTCATATACTAACTATTCATAAATGTATTTAAATGTCATACCAAGAAAAACTCTTTCAACCTTCTCCCCCTCACATTTGAAGTGAGAGCCATGCTTTCCCTCATTAAATTAAACAAAATTTGCTTTTAAGTTACTGTTAAGTTTTTAAACAATGAGTTTTCCCCCTTCAGAAACAATGACTTTCTTCCTCTAACACAAAACAAGTCAAAAAATTAAAATACCACATCTCTTCAGCACTTCTTTTTTTTTTTTAATTTTATTGTTGTTGTATTACATCCATCCCCTTTTTGCTCCCCTCTGTCCCCCTCCCCACTCTTCAGCACTTCTTCTCCCTTAAATACACATAAATGCACACACACTGACATATGTGCAGGTATCCACAAAAGTACTTCCTAGTATCTAGAACAGATGCTGAGTATTCCTCTGAAGTGTAAGTATTAGGCTCACAATAAAAAATGACAATATATATAAAATGGGCTTAGAATCAATATTGGCAAAACAGACTTATTGCTTCTAGTGCCTGTATGTTAGGTAAAAGACACCTAATTGTTAATCTAAATAAGAAATTCCATACATTTTTTATTTTATTCTATAAAAGCTTACATGGCAAGAGAAGAAAAAAAAAACACTGGGCTAAAAAAATAAAATCTTAGGGCATTCATCTAGCTTTTGCAACTCATGACACATATAAACCAATTACTCAAGTTCTGCAGCACACCAAACAAACAAACAAAAAGGGGGCGGGGGGGTGGGGGGAGGGCAGAGGCACAGATGTGACAAAACAATAGATGTTGGCCTGACCGCTGTGGCTCAGTTGGTTGGGCATCATCCTGCAAACCGGAAGGTCACAGGTTGGACTTCCAGTAAGGGCACAAGCCTGGATTCTGTGTTTGGTCCCAGTTCAGGGCACATGCGATGTTTCTCTTTCATGTCCATGTTCCACTCCCTCTCTTTCTCCCTTCCTTCCCACTAAACTGTTCTCCATCTCTATGATTTTGTAGTATATTGTGGTTTGCTCAATGATGTGATTTAGGGTCAAGTTCAGAAAAAAAAGTGTGCTGGTTCTAGCACAGACCTCTAGCATATCACAGCTAACGACATCCTACTTCCTTTAGTACATGATATCAATCCCCTGAAGGAACTAAGGCTAACAATGCAAAGGAAAATAAACAACAAAATGGCATTATAGACCAAACAAAACAAAACAACAGACTTTCTTTCACGAGCATTGGTAAGAATATGAAAAAACTACAAAAGCTCACATGAAAAAACTACAAAAGCTCACACATTGTCCGTGGGAATGTAAAAGGGTGTGACACTTTAACACTCTCAAAGTTCCACAAAAACCTAGTTACCATATAACCCAGCAATTCCACTCCTAGAAATAAAAATGTATGTCCACACAAAAACTTGTATACAGACACTTCCAGCAGCAAAAATAGCTTCAAAAAAAAAAAAAGTGTGAACAACTCAACTGTCCATCAGTCAATGAATGAATTAATAAAATGTGGTATGTCTATACAATGGAATATTACCTGGCAATAAAAACAAAGTACTGGTACATGCTACCAAATAAATAAACCCTAAAAATTATGCTAAGTGAATAAAGCCACTCACAAAAGACCATACACTATATGATTCTATTTGGGGGAAATTTCCAGAATAAGCAACGCCACAGAGTTGGAAAGTAGATTAGCAGCTGCCTGGGGATAGGGAAGTGGGGGATTCAGGGGTGACTATTAATGGGGAAACGTCTTTTTTCAAGTGATAAAACTGCTCTAAAACTGGTTATAGTGACAGCTGCACAACTGTAAATACACTGAACCATTTAACCATGTACTTAAATAGGTGAACTGTAAGGTTTGTGAATTATACCTCAATAAAATTATTATAAAAATTACATTACAGGAGATCCCCGCCATAAATAATACATAACAGTCCCCTGAAATTCTGAGGCTTCGGTAAACACACGCATGAATCAAATGAATTTCAGCTCTAAGTCTGGAAGAAATCTCATTAGTCATCAACTTAAATGCTGTACAAATGACTTTGTTTCCAACTCTTAATACAGTAATCAATAGGCTTTGGGTTTAGCCATCAGGTATCGGACAAGAATACACAGTAGCCTGCCAAATGCACTAAGTCCTACATGCAAGCAAAGCAGTTTCTTCTATAAGGGGCCCATAACCTCTTCTGAAGTGATTTTCCAGGACTCTCCATGAGAGGAAAATCTGAAACTCACTAAATTCGTTAACCAGAAGGCTTCCTTGTGCTTTCTTGACTTCATATGTAGATTTTTTTTCAAACCACACTGGAAAATAACAGGATTGGAAAAGCGATCATTTAGTTCAATTCCACCCTGCTGATGCCCAAATGTAGACGTGAAAGCAGAATACTGCCAATGTCGTTCGATCCTATTTCTAATGAGAGTTCTACATAACGGCTAAAACCTGAACACAAATATACAAATATTGTACCAAGAATAATCATTGACAAAAACAAGAATTGAGACTTATTTAAAGAGCTTTCTAAAGTGAAAGTCAAAAGCACTCCTAGCTCCCTCTTATCTTAGCGACCCTTTCATCATTTTTTCACTCCTTTTCAATTTATTTTCTCTCAACATACGGTATATACATTTGTAAGTTGCCAACAATCTTTTCCACAGTAAGTTGGGGTAAACCCCAAAATCCAAAGGTGAAAATAGGGATTCCTTCCATTGTTCTGGATTTATAATAGAGCCAATATAAATGTTAAGTAACTTTACCATTATTGGCTTCTTGATTTTACACCTCATTTAAAAAACTCCAAAGTCAACATTATAAAAGTTTAATTTTCATCTTTGCAGACAACGAGCATAATCTAAAGTACAGAGCTACATAGATTTTTCTATTAATCTTGCACCACTATTGGATCATGCCTCCCTAGCCCATCACGCTGACATTTCTGATTCATAGTTGCCCTTTTCATCTCTCTGTGCCATGACAACTCTGAAGAGCATTTATTCAGAAGCAGTTTTCAATGCCTTTAATTTTTAGCTGCTCTTCCATGAGATTTCATGACTTCTTAGAGTTGGGGCCTACATCTTAGAAGATGCTAACATGAACCACAACAAGGACCAAACTAAGTACAGGCTGGTGACCTCACAGAAGAACAAAGCCATGGATCAGAAACCGATGGCAATGCAAAGTCAAGCCCTGGGGGCACAGGGACAGATCCTCCCAGGCAGGTGGAAAGCCAATCACCAACAGACAAGGCCCAGGGAGCAAGGCCAAAGTGTAGTCTAACTTCAGGCACAGGACTATGAACAGAAGCCCCACTCACAGGAGCTAAAAGGAAGCATGCTTTTGCATGGTGTGTAGCACTGCCTACTAGTCATACCCATTGCTGCCCACAGATTAATGGAATAGAAACAGAAATGGTCACACATAATATCCAAATGACCCTGGCTGGAGGCTCAGTGGATTGGCACCAGCCTGCGAATCCAAAGGTCACTGGTTCGATTCCCCAGTCAGGGCACATAACCAGGTGGCAAGCTGGGTCTCCAGCCAGGTCCATAGCTGGAGGCACATTAAAGTTAACCATACATTGATGTCTCTCTCCCACTCTGCCTCTCTCCCTTCCCCTTTCTCTGAAAATAATGAATAAAAAAAAATCTTTAAAACAAGAAAGTCTTTTCAACAAGTGATAGTGGAAGAGGAGGAGAAGCTGCACCTTAACAATAAGTGCAAATGCTAACAAGTATGAGAATCTGGATCCCTTGCCTTGCTGGTAGGAATGTAGGATGGGGCAGCTGCTTGGGAAGTTTGGCAGTTTCTTATAAAATTAGATATGCAGTTATAATACAATATTGTACCATACTCTTGGACATTTATCCCAAAGAAAGGTGTGCACAAAAACCTGTACACATACATTCACAGCAGTTTTGTTGATGATTGCGAAAAAAAAAACTAGAACCAAATGTCCTTCAACATCAAAAGATGAACTTTGATTCATCCATATTATGGAATACTACTCAGCAGTAAAAAAATAACTACCAGTACACACAACTTGATGGATCTCATATTATACTCAGAGAAAAAAGGCCAATCTCAAAAAATTACATACTATAAGATGTACTTACTATAAAATCATCCCTATGATTTTGTTACATGTTCTTGTTTAAGTAACAAAATCATAGGGATGGGGAACAGGTTAGTGGCTGCTAAAGGTTAGGAATGGGGGGAGGGGGACAGGGGGGAGCAAAAAGGGGATGGATGTGATACAACAATAAAATTTAAAAAAAAAAAAGGTTAGGAATGGGTGAATACGAGAGTGGCTTTAATGGGACATTGCCATTTGATGGTAAAACAGTTCTTGACTGTGGTAATGACTGCACAAATCTGCACACAGATACACAAATGAATGCATGTACAGCAGGTGAAATAGCTCTGTGAATTGTACCAATGTTAATTCCTGGTTTTGCAATTGTACTATAGTTATACAAGATGTTACCATGAAGTAAAACTGGGTCAAAGATATATGGGAATCTCCCTGTACATTTTTACATTTTTTCAACTTCCTATATATTTATAGTTATTTCAAAAAAAAAAAAAAAAATCAATGCCAGGGGCTTTAGAATCATCTTGAGTTCAAATTCTGACTTTGCTACTTACTATTATGGATAAGTTATTTGACCTTTCTGAACTTCTGTTTCTTCATGCTTTAAATAAGGGTAGTAATAGTAGCTGGCAGCTTAATGTGAATTAAGAGGGAGGAGGAAAAGCAGTATTTCATTTGAGATAAATAGGACCATATGGCAAAGTATTTTTCAAGAATGGTGCCATATATGGTACTACTTGTATGATAAAATTACATACTACACCTGTAACATCTTACAATCAATTTGTAAATGTGACTTTTCTTATTTGTAGACAAAATTAGGTATGCCACCATGCAGATCAGAATACAAGGAAAAACAAACTTTCATACTCAATAATATGATAAAATACACCTCAAAAGGTTATGCAAACATTCTACAAAGGAAAGCAATTTGATATGGAATTTGGTGTGGTTCTACAGATTAATTAGCTGCTTTTTAACCAACTAAAACTCTGATTGATGTGAAGAATGAGTTTTGAAAAATTTTTCAAACGTAAGCAACGACCACTTTTCACTTTAGGTCTCTTCCACAGTCAGCATTCCAGGATTGATCTGCAAACTGGACAAAGAGGCCTTCAAGAGCTTAGCTGGCAGCGTGACACGTTCAGGCCTCCACACTCCCTCTTGCAGTATAAGGGAAATGTCTGTGCCCATCCCTTGCTGGCTGCCCCTGTGTGGCTCCCCTGCTATAAGATGCCCAGTCTTCAGGCAATGATTCTACACTCAACCCTGAACACCTCCCCCTGCCTTCCTCCAACACCGGGAGGAACTGCCACTTGGCAAGTGCCACCTGGAGTGGGTGGCTAACGGTGGGAACAATAGCACCTCTTAACCAGATTTGGTCAAATTACATCTGGGAAAGAAGAAAAGGCAAGTCACCAAACAAATGATGGTCTAAGTTCCTTTATTCAAAACAATTGTATTAGTTTATGCAACTGATGGGAAAGGAACATATGAAATTAATAAACTTTTTTTTAATGAAGCAAAAAGACTTTGGTAATGTGGATTTGTGAGGACTCTGAAGTTTCATTTAAACAAAGAGTGTCCTGAAAATGTGTAATGCAGAAATTATCTCATTACCATCACACAAAAGAATGATCCCTCCCACTGCCTTGGCTTCCTATTCACAGCTGTATGTGAAGAATAGTTTTACCAAGAACATTTGGGAAAAAAGGGTCTATGGTTATTTTTTTTTCCAATATAAGAGGGGGGTCAGGGGGAAGCATATTAATTACATATACAGCAGCTCTCTGCCACTGAAACAGGATTAGCAGATATAACTGTTCCTCCCCTTGCACTCCTTCACTAAGTGTAAACGCAGCCTACAATAACAGCAATGAAAGGCCATAGATAATTTGAATAATTTTCAATTCCACCTATGCATGGCCTATAAAAATCGAAAACCTCTTTAAGGAAAATCAGGTGACTTTACTTAAATTGTAAGCAGACCTATTATACATTTAATACCCCATCCTCTCCATTCCATTCTCACATCGATTGCTTTTCCAGAGAATTCATTTGCTGAGTGGAATCTTCTGTTTACTGAGCTGCGGGTAGTAATTTGGGGGAGCAACAGGAAAAAAGTGGCTTTCAGGGAAGGGGAAAAACTGAAAAATATGGCCAATGTACATTATTTCCAAAATCTGTAAGTCCAAATCCACTTACAAATAAGATTCAGAGGCTATACAAGAAAGCCACCACTAACCAGGAATGAGATCAGTATAACTAGATCTAAAAACCTGCTTCAGTTTTGTTCCATAATCTAGGAGAAACATGTGAAAAGAAGAATGATCAGCACTTTTTAAGCATGATTATTTTCAAGTTTGGTTTAAATTACAGACACTGGATATGGAAAATTATCAAGAGAACTTAGTCAAAGATGATCCTCAAATACCCAACCAAGGCAACAGAGAGCATGTGGCGGTCCCCTGCCTCAGTTTTCTGTTTTCCTGACCCTTTAAAATCCTTTGAGTCCCTCTCATTCAGGATTCTACTTTGGAGATGGCCAAGCAGTTTGCGCTCTTATTTTCTTTACTGTAGCAGAATCCCCACATGATTGCTAAGTGGCTTCTGGCATATGGTGTAAACAAAGTCCTGATGTATCATTTGTTTTTATAATTTGCTTGAATTTGCGTGGAGGCAGAGAGACCAAGGAGAGGTTTTTACAATAACTGAGAAATGGTGAAGGTGCAAAAGCAAAAGACAGATGAAAGAACTTGCATTCTAAGGTACTTTGAAATTCGTTATAATATTGCTTAACAAATTAACTTACCTATAAACTTGAAAGTCATTATAATATTGCCTAACAAAATCTCACCCATAAAATGAGATTGGTGGGCTAGATCAGTGGTTTTTCCACATATATATGCGAGGGGTGCAAGGTGGTCAGAGGGGAAGTTTGAAGGGCCATGACCAGAAGAAAGATGAGCAGGTGCACCTCGGGCCTTCGGTGAGCTCTGCTTACCTCTGCTCAGCAGAGTGGACTTCCATGTAAGACTGACTGAAGAAAAGGGTCTACACTAACTTTCGAAACTCAACAAAGCCACTGAAGTCAGAATGGAAGTCCCATCCCATGCTAAAATTCCATGATAGCTTGACTTTTTTGAAATAAGCAAATTCAAAGCACCAAGCAGCGGTTGAAACGGAAGCCGATATTGAGCGGTGAATTAGATGCTGACACCACTGATGGGAAACCACACAACACGATTTGCTCCTAAACAGTCTCTCCGAGTTCTTTCTCCAAGTCTTAACCAGCTAAGAGGGCTTGTTCCGCCAAGACTACAGTTCGTGTTTGCTTTGTTTTGAATGTTAGTCTATAGGAGATGCCTGGGAGCTTGTCATCCCACCAACCTCTGCGAGAACATGGCCATACCCTGGCCCGGTTGCTCAGTAGGTAAGAGCGCCATCCCAATACACCAACGTTGTAGGTCTAATCACCAGTCGGGATACATACAAGAAACAACCAAAGAGTGAATAAATCAGTGGAACAATAAATCAATAAGTAATATTGCCCTCCCCCTCCCCTTTCCCCCTCACCCCTCATCAATTTAACCAAACAAAAAAGCGTGTGGCCCATGTAGCCTGCCCTCCTGAATCATCTTCTCACACGCCTGTGGCAGGCTGGGTCTCACCCCAGAAGTAACTCCTACTGATAAGAAGCCCATCTTATGGCCAAACAAATCAGTGTTTGATTCTTGCAGCACTCTTCACCCCTGTTTTTCTTCCTCCTCCTCCCTTCCTATAAAAAAGGGTGTCTTTTTAAGTATATCTAGAAGGAAACCTGAGCAGCTAGGCGCTTTCCCCTCTTGATTTGTTCCTTATCCCGCTGGTGATTCATGCCCTCGCCGCTCCTGCCTCAGCACACTGAGGCGACTCTGTTCTTCTCGCCTGTGGGAGGCCACGTCAGCAGGAAACAGCGCTGGCTGCCAGGTCACATTCATGACTGTCTGGAGCAAGGCGGCGTGCGGCACCCGCAGGACAGAGGCTGCTCTATGGCTTCTCCTGAGCGAGGGGAGCGCTCAGCCTGAAGGAGGCTGGCCTCTGAGCACCACGGCTACAGGGCCAGGCTTAGGGAAGACTCCAACTGCACAGCTTAGGATTCCCCTTTTCCAAATGTCCCCAAATACTTCCAGTTATACAGCTATTGGTCTCCCTTCTCCTTCTGTTCTTAGAGGGCTTACTGTGCCACATCCAAACTCTCCTCTGGAAAAGGCTGCCACAGGCCAAATCAAACTGCACCGGGGCTTTCTGGCTCCTGGGTCCAACAGAGGGAATTCTGCACACCCACGCAGCCAACCAACCTCCGCAGCCCCGACCCGCGTCAAGTCAGGATGGAAAGCCTGACCTAAGGCTGACACACAAAGGCCATCAATGGCGGGTCTTTTCTCTTCTAAACACACCCAGTAAAAAGAGTCAACAAATAAGGCATGCCAGAGATATCATCCCCATGGGATGGATTCATGTCAGGAATCACCCCACACAAAGAGAGCGTCTCAGTAAATGACAATACCATATTTAATGTAGCTGACTCAGTAAGTTCCAAAATAAATCCTGCTCATGTAAACCAACATGATTAAGATGAACAGGCTGAAACAAAATAGTAGGGCTCCTACACAAGGGGATATTGAAGAGTTTCTTAATTTGCTGCAAATTCAGACCAGGAAACCTGTATAAAGAATAATGCTGATTTTTCTCAGAAACCTCCTAAGTTAACAACTTTCCGCTCCACTCTCAGATGGTCTTCTTAAGTGGACAGCCCAACAGTCAAACCTCTCTCTCTCAAAATGCCAGGTTTCCTAAAGAAAACTCCCCTCCCCTTGGACAGTATTAGAAAAAACAGGAGACTAAGGAGATGAGGACAGAAAGAGTGGTTCAGAACATGGAGGTGTGTTAAGGAGAGGCAGGCACAGGATGGAGACCCGAGAGAGTAATGTGGCCTGAACAGAAACACAGCAAAGGCAGTCCCAAATCCTCGCAGTTTGGGAGGCACTGAGCTACTAGGCGGCAGAAGGCGTTAACCTTCCTCAAGCACGTGCACAACCAAAAGCAAAAGGGATGATGTGTCTTCCAAGACGGCATTAGGGAGCAAACCAGAGAAGGAAGAAAAGCATGCAAAGCTGAGAGACCGCATGTAACTGGAGCCTGAACTTTTCCACAAGGAAGAACTAGAGGCCAAAACAAAATCAAATGTTACAGGTACTTAAATTCTTAGTGATGTAAAAGGTACTCCTCTTTACTTTCAGCCATTCATAAAAATGAACACCAACAGCACCTCTAATCTGACCGGGTCACCTCATCAAACCTGGTCTTCAGGCTGGGACTGAGTATTCTTAAGTGGAGTCTCACCTGCAACTCTTTATGGAGGAGAAAGAAAATATTAGATTCAGCAACCTATGAATTTACTGAAAACCAAATAAATATTTCAAGTCTAATTGGCTACAACAGGCTTTAGGTAAATCCATGAACAAAAATACCCTGATGCCCTGATAATAAATCTTTAAAAGCATCTCAAGAAACTAAAACACCAAGTCCCATATACAGATTGTACATCTGGGATAAATGTAAATTAGTTATTACACAAGGGAAATATTTAGAGGCAGATGGTCTAGATCTGAAGGTAATATATTTCTTAACACTATAGGCAACAACAACAACAACAACAAAAAAAAAAAAACAGGCAGGAGAATAAGTTTAAAAAAACTAAATATTTTCCATCTAAGTGTTAGAAGCACATGATAAATTTGCGGACCAGGGTTACATAGTTGTAAACAGGATAACGCTGCAGCAGCCAACACACGGAGGAAAACAGAAGAGCCTTGAAATTTTGTAAACCCAAAGTGGAGATATTATCAGAATTTTAGACGGAACAGAACAGACACAAGTGGTAAAACCAGCAAACACACTCAAACACACTGTGTGTGGTGTGTGTATGTATATGTATATACTATATAAAGTAACCCTTTGGCATAATGAGATAGGAACATTTAGTGAGAAGCTAAAACTGGCAGAAAGCATTACAAGATTATGACTTGTACATAAATCCTCTAGGGCATATTTTTAAGGGATAAATGTTTAAGCAAATTAGTCCTATTTCTACAACTGAGAAGTACATAGAATAAGCTATTCCAAATTTTACACACATGTCGGCACCCGCACACACAAAATAATTCTGCAAACACCAATCAGGCAAAACCCAAATTGATTTGTGATTTTTCAAGACCTAATTAAATCTGAAAGAGAAACTCAAAACTAAATTAGTATATTTAACTTTTTGTCCTTATTCTAACATCTCTTGAAATAGAAAAGCATCTTACAATTCAGGGCAAGTCAGTTTAGTTGGTAGGTGTTTTCTCTTTTGTGGAGATGTGTAAAAATAAGGAGGACATATCTTGAAATCGATGGCATGCTAGATTCAATAAAATGACAGCAGATTATTCCATACCACCAGTGTAAAAGGGACAGCTCAGTGTGCTATTTTCCAGACGACAGGCAAGCAACAAGGAGATTTCATCCTGTGCAGGGATTAAGAGTCAGGCCCATCAGCTGAGGCAGCATACCTGGGATGAAAAAGTATCACTTTTCATGTTTTAGGATTTTTTTCTATTCACAAGTAACTCAATATGCTAAATATTAGGTGACATAAAAACAAAACCCACCACGTGTGTTCCTGAATGCAAAGTAAACTAAAAACTTGTAACAATTCTATCTTTAAGACTATACCAGGTGTCAATTATACCTAAATTTCTGGAAGCAGGAACCCAAGCATGGTTTCTTTTTTTGTTTGTTTTTGTTTTTTTAATTCCAATCAGTTCAGCTGTGTAACCAACCAAGGTTGACTAGTAAGGTAAAGCGCCTGGCATACAAAAGGTGCACATGCTCATCAAAAATTCTGGTAATTATTAAAACAAGAAAAAATAAATACTGAGTAATTCTTCCCTTTTTTGGTACTATTCAAAACTAATTTATGCTAAAAAAATTTTTAGAGAAAGTAATATATAGTACCTAAAGACTCCTAAATGATCATTTAACATCTCACTTTCAAACAAAAAACCTAGATAATTAAGCCCTTGAAGTCTGTCCATATTTGAACCCACTTAGGCAAAATTCTAATGTTTTCATGAGTTAAAGTGTAAGTAAAAAAAGCTATTGAGGGATAAGAAGAACTGTAGACTTGATCTGGTCCAATCCTCTCTCCTCAGTGAGGAAAGTGAGGCCCCTGCTCAAAGAAACGAGATTAATAGAAAGGAGGTTAAACTGCTATTAGGAGACTCTGCCTCTAAGTCAAGCTGGTAAGTTTTGTCAGGTTACTTTATTTAAAAGGGAAGAGGAAAAATAACAAATAATCATCTGATTTTTACTGTATGAGTTCAAGTCCAATGACCTGTGGTGTGAACCTAAGTCAACTGAAAAAATACACAAAACAGAGGATCTGGGGGAAGGTGTACAGTTAAAATTTATATTGACAAAGGGAAATGGGCTTGATATAAATTTAAAGAGGTCAGATTAGCAAGCTTATTACATACTTCACATTGTCCCCGAAATACATTACCCAGAGCTACTTTTCAGCACTCTGGCTCAAATTTTAAGGAGTCTCATTTTCTCCAAAGCCTGCTTTGGAGTTAATTACTTGCCTTCCGACTACTCTGGGTATGGCCAAGAAACGGGTAGAATGCACCTGTTGTTCTTGAGTTCCATCTGAGATGGAGGCTGACATTCTATTCACCTCAGAGGAATGTTAATTGCTGATACCAGCATGACAGGTGCAACGAGAAGTATTAAAGTGATCAATGAACTCAACTCATAGAACAGCAAGGGAAATTATCTACAGACCATGAGAAAACTCCTCAAGAGCTGCAACTTTACTAATAATCGGTCTGGGTTTCAACAATTTGACCCTTGAAACAAATTTTTACAACAAGCAACAAAGGTCTAAATTTCTACAATGGTGCCCTGTCTGTAAGGGGAAAAAATATATATGTATAATCCTGTTTTCCACATTACTATGGAGTCATTCCCTGCCCTCATCTGCCTGTCAGGCATTGCTTCTCCCCTCTTCTGCGGGCAACATTCCTCTGTTCCAGAGCCTTGCTGGCGTAAAGTCTTCTCTCTCTTTTTTTCAATGTTTGATTTGAGAAACAGACAGATCAACATGGGAGAGCAACATCAACTGCTTACCTGCCCTATGCCTCCCAACTGGGGATCGAACCCACAATCTCGTCCTGTGCCTTACAGTACCCACAACCTTCTGGTGTACTGGACTATGCCCCAACCAACTGAGCAACACAAACCAGGGCCAAGTCCTATTTCAAACTGAGTCACTTCCTTTCCCCATAGTTTTATGCTTTAGAACTTTTCTGTTTCTTTAGAAATACTTTACACAGTGAAGCCAACTTCCAAATAGGCCTACCTGCTTTTTATCTTACCCTTTTGGCTTTTTCTTTTACTATGTTATGACCCAGCTGATTGGGTGAAGCAATGTATTTGCTTATTACTTGACTATAGTGTGTGATATTCTTTTATCTGTTTGGAATATTTTTCATATTTCTATGTTTCCTAATTCAGTGACCTCCCCAATACTACATAATACTACTCACTAAACTTTAAAATATCCCTAGGATACCCACAGTGATATTTTTTCTCATTATGTGGGAATGGAGGCACAGAAAAGAAAAAGGAATCTCTGATAAAATGGAAATTGAATTAGAAAATGTAAACTAAAAGACTGTGCAAACAAAGCCTTTGAAAACAGAGTTCTTAGTTCAAACCTCAGTTCTTAAAACTATAGCAGAGAAAGGGGGAAAAATGTCAGATTAAAAAAAAAACCTCAATCTTGAAGCTTACAACTAAAGAATTTAAACCATTATTCTTTCTTGTTTTCTGCATTTACCTGAACTTTTTTCCTTTGCTCATTTTGTGACCACACCTAATTGTAAGAGTTTTTTCTTTTGTTTAAGGACACTACTCATGTAAGTCCTCTCTACTTACAATTGCCCTTCATCCCAACAATCTCCTACCTCGGTTGTTCTCCAAACTTGGTCCCACAACCAGAACACCAGTATCACCTGGGAACTTCTTATAACTATAAACTGTCAGGCCCCACCCACCCCAGACACGAATTAGAAAAGGGAGGGCAGGGAGAAGTAAAAGCATCGAACAGTTTAACAAGGCCTCCAGGTGACTGATCCATGCAAAAGTTACTGGTAACTGGCAGCCTCTGCCACCAGGATGCCACACCCCCGATTCAGGAATGCTGTGGGGACCACCTGAGTCAAGCACCAAGCTGTTTCCTGGGCGCCTGCACTATTCAAGGTACTAGGCCAGATCTATGAAGGGAACAAAGAGCCCAATTCTTTCATATAGTCAAGTGAACACAAGGCTAACAGCAGCTTCAGCAAGTTGTCACATGGCTATTTTCTCACCTCACTTTAACTCCCATCTGCTCGCAGTCTCACCTGTTCTAAACAACTTCAATTTTATTAGTTTGCAATAGGTGAACTGCCGTGTTTACATCTAAATAAAGGTAAAATAAATCTGGACTCTGCTGAAAGAAATCATTTGTTTGATGACCCTTATTTATTGCTTCTGGAAGTCTGTAAGAAAAACGGAAGAGCTAAAATTTCAAGTAACAGGTCCCAATAAAGACAACCACCACAAAGAGTTTACTTAATAAGTTTATGAATAGGAGATAAAAGATCCTTAAGCACTTTGCAAAACTTCGTAAAGGAGGCTAACCTGGATGAACAGACAGGGGTGTGTGGCCAGTGTACTGTGATGTATGTGGGAGAGCACACCATGAAAGTTTCTTAAGATAGCCCGAGGGTTAGGTTAACCAGAGATTCTCACTCTCCACTGCATGTTAGAATTATCTGTGAAGCTTTTCAAAACTAATGCCTCACCCCCTACAATCTGACAAGTCCCTGCAATTAGCTGGGAGATTGACTTGCACATTTTTTTTGCAAGTTCCCCAGGTAATTTTGGTATGTGTAAGTTACAAAACACTATGTTATTACAAACGGCTTTAAAATTCTGATATATTAAAGATGTTCTTTACCTTAAGCATATGATGCAAGACTATTGTTAAACACAAATGCTTGACCCATAGAATAAGAACTGTCTTGATCATTAAGGATAAATTACCCAAATTAATTTCAGATCTTTTTATTTTTAAAGATTTTATTTATGTTTAGAGAGAGGGGAAGGGAGGGAGAAAGAGAGGGAGAGAAAGAGAAACATTAATGTATGGTTGCCTTTCACCTGCCTCCATCTGGGGACCTGGCTAGAGACCTGGCTTGCAACCTGCGTATGTACCCTGACTGGGAATCAAACTAGCAACCTGTGGATCTGAGGCTGGTGCCTATCCACTGAGCCACCAGCCAGGGCTAATTTCAGATCTTCACACAGAATAACACACCATGCTTTTGCTATATTTTATTAACATTTTGTGACTATTTCATGCTTATACTCCAAGGCAATGTAGGTATAAAGATTTGATTACACTGCCTACAAAGATTGTTCTTAACAGGAGGAGACAAGTTAAATTCTGGTTGTGCCCAAGTGTTTATTTTGTCCACAATGCTTATATCCTGGTACAGCAGGTACTAAAAACTGACAATGCTGTAACTAGCACAATACCCACTAACTCTGTGTTTAAAAGATCCAGTCCCGAATAACAAAATAATTCAACCCTGGACAACTGTCCCAGGCTTGGCACTTTGAAAACAAGCAAACAGAGTTTAATTTGACATTTACATATGAATATATGCAAGTCCACCAAACCTACAAAACAAAACTGATATCTAGACATTCCTCTAACAGAAAATTCCTCTAACATTTTCAATTTTAGAAAAATCTAAGGAAAATGCTTCTATTTTTAGCGTTTAGGTATCCACTCCTATCTCCAAAGGCTTTCTTCCCTGATACTACACCTCCTCTTCTTGTCAGTTTAGAATAAAAATTATAGCTCACAATTAGAAGTTCTTTAAATTAGGTGAGATTCCTGTGGCCAGGAAGATACCACAAAACCGTGTTAATTCTTGCTCCACATTGTGGCTTATAAAGTGTCCATAAAGGTGTTACATTTAAATTATGGAAAGCTTCCATTTTAACTGACACAAAATGACTTGAAGACTTGAAAAAGAAGTTGACTTTTCTCTCCAAATTGCAAAAGAGGTGGAGTTGGGGGAGGGGGAAGTAGAGAAAGGAATTTCATTCAATCCCAGAAGAAATATGTGGGTACAATCAAAGAACCCCAAACCACACAGTCACAAATGAATGTCACTGATACAGGCCATCCTGAAGCCACTTCACTCCACAGGGCAGGTCCCTCAAAGACATTCCAATTCAACATCATTTTGTTACAACACTGATGAAATACCATAGGAAGTTAATTCTCAGAACTTAACTATGTTTTTATCAATTAGCCTTTGGTAAAATTGGTTTCCTTATAGGTCCTTTCGCTGCAGTTCTAAGAACCTATCCCCATGTGAGGTAAGGGCTGTATGTGGAGAGGTCCAGAAAGGAGCAGTACAACCTACACCCCCTTCATCAATCATCTGCGCAGTCTCAAAAACAGTCCGCAAAGCACCTTCCAAGTCACAGGAAGCTCTCCTCAGAGAAACAATCCTCAACTTGACAATCAGAAAAACACTTTTTTTTTTTTTTTTTTAAATTTACCTTCTTTATTCTTTTTCTGGGGGGATGGATGGGGGTTGAATCCTAATGCTTGTCCAATTAGGATAATGAGCATAAAATGTTCACTCGCTGTGGTTTACAATGTAGGACAAGTGTTACCCTGCAAGACCGAAGTCCACCTATTTTCAGGAAGCACCCAATAGTTTATCCAATGCCCATCATTCACTCCCTGCCTCCAGCGTGTCCCACTGGTCAGCAGCCCGGCTATCTCCCTCAGCATGTCCATTTCCATCCCACTTCCACCTCCCCGTGCCCCTGAGCTGACCCGGGCAGTCGCCTCCTCCTGCCTGCCCTCCCTGTGGCCCTCAGCACCTGTCACCCTTTCCATCAACACTGCTGATGAAGAAAGAGAGAAATTACTTCATGGACTCCATTTAAGTCAGTAGCCAGACTCATTTACAATTTCAAGTATACTCTATACGTGTATTCCTGGGGCTGGCAGTTTACCTAGACGTCACTGTTACAGATAAAGGCTGTAACTTTTAACTGCATGAAAACATTAATAAAATATTTGTGAATAAATAAAATTTATGAATAGGAGATAAAAGATCCCTAAGCACTTTGCAAAACTTCCTAAAGGAGGCTAACCTGGATGAACAGACAGGGGTGTGTTAAGTATTTGCTAATAATACAAAAGATAAATATAAAGCTGATCTATCTTTTACTATTAAATAGCCTTAAAAATATTTTCCAAGGTGTTTCCAGACTACTACTCCTCACAAAAGAAATTAACAAAAAAGGTGCCGGCCTGCGAACCCAAAGGTCACCGGTTCGATTCCCCAGCCAGGGCACATAACCAGGTTGCAAGCCAGGTCTCCAGCCAGGTCTGTAGCTGGAGGCAGGTGAAAAGCAACCATACACTGATATTTCTCTCCCTCTCTGCCCCTCTCCCTTCCTCTCTCTCTGGAAATAATAAATAAAATCTTTTAAAAAAAGAAAGAAATTAACAAAAGAATGAACATAATCTTCACCCTCTCATGCTTTTTGCCAGTGAGAAGAGCCAATCCATATATTGAACTTTTTCAGAATTACTGTTTGATTTTTTAAAACATCCTCATGTGTGTATTGCCTTTATTTGAGGAACTGAGAGTAAAAATCACCAAATTTAACTACTTAAGCACAGTTGTATTATCTTAATTTCAGGAACTGAGAGTAAAAACCAAATTTAACTACCTAATTCAGCGCGGTCACAAAAAGAAAAAAGAACCTCTGTGAATTAACTAAGAGAAGTTTCTTATCCTTTTGACATGAAGTTTTGAGCAGTATATTAGGAAATGACTTTCCCGTATGCTGAATGTCTAACAGATGCTGGGCAGGCATCAGGATACCAAGATCACGAAGATGTGGTTCCTGCCCTTGAAGAACCCTTTCCAGTCTCCTTTAAAAACCCTTCTAAAACAAAATTTTCCGTTTCAAGTTCTAAGTGTAGGAACAAGAGTAAAATATACAGAAAGAATAAAGCAAGAAATAAAGACTGCAAGCTGTGACATAAAAATGTGGCAGGCAATTGAGGTAACGTTGTTAGCTCTTCTGAATTACCTGACATGCAAAGATCTGTGACATTTAAAGAGCTCCAAGCAGTGGTACCTTCAGAAATGATATTTTAATCACTCTTTAACAAGCCTGCAAGACAAAAGGCCACAGGAGCTAATTCTCCATTGCATAACTTTTAAAGCATTATGACTAAAACGTGGAAACACCTTTAAAAAAAAAAATCCTAACCAATAACTCAAGTCACACAGGCTTCCCTGAAATGCTTAAAAGGACAGGTAACAAAAAAGAAGGGTAGTTAAATGCCTGGCCATAATGGCTGGGGACCTAATAATGGTTTGCATTCATTGCACCCTTATGAGGACTCAGACATTGTTCTATCCAAGTGTTTTCACAGTATTAAATGGGGATCATTTAATCCTCATATCAGGGCTGAATGCCTATGCTGCTTTTATGATACACAACCAATATGCAGGGCATTTCTAAGCCAAGCAAGCTCACCTCCAAGTGCATAATGATCTTACCAATATGTCTGTTTGATTCTCCTTCAGTACTGCCTAAGAGCAGAATGTATTAAATATATTAAAAGTATGTAATTTAATTGAAATTTAATTGTAAATGGCAAGGCCCAAAGAAGAGAAAGCGTACCCAGGGGCACTCCCTGGTAGGCCTGTTTAACTATGGCTGCTCAGGCACAGGGGGAGAGTTTGCTTATAATTCAAAAGAAAAGCAACAAATAAAGCTTCAACTACGAGAAAACTTACTTTAAATACATGGAACAGTAGGCCACTGCTGTATCCACAATGCTGTATCTGAACAACATATACATCCCTACCTGAAATGTTTGAACTGTCACCATCGCCATCAACCACATAACAGCAAGTATGTTCTAAACAGGCCATGAAATGGAGGGTGGAGTGCTAACTCACCTCTACAAGTAGGGTAATCAAGTCACTGCCGTAAGTAATCACAACATCTCTTTAGAATAAAAATAATCTGCAAAGCTGATTATTACTAGATGATAATGATGATGATGGAACTTACAATAGATTATCTCTTAGCTTGATTGTATAGATATTGGCAACTATTCCCAATTTAAGAAAGAAAATGGGCTCACAGGTTAAACATTAGCTAGCAAACCAGGGTATTCATATCTCACTATTAAAATATAATCTTTGTAACTTCCAACAAATCAGATCACCAAAAGTATTTGGAGAAAAAAAGCCCAAGAAAGCCTGGCGGTATATTATTGGGTGAAGTTTTTGCCCTAATTATGTAAATGTAACACGAGGTATAAATTTCAAGGAAACTGGAAAGGGCAGAAGGAGAAAAGCAGCAAGAAGCTGACACACTGGGTAGCTCCCCAGAGAGAGACTTCATGCCTCCTGGGAAACAACATAGTTTGGCACCTATGTAGCCCAGTTTCACTACATCAATCCCATCATCACAGCTGCACGCTTGATCACAGACCTTCCCCCTGCCTCTTCCATAAGCTGGACTTTTGGCTCGGTATCTGTCAGCATTTACCAACTCCTGTGGAGGCCACCCTGCTGGTAAACTTCCAGTTGCTCAGCTGCAAGTTGGAACCGGGCACTGGCCCGTCAGGTCACCACATAGAATGCCTGTTTGCAGCACATGGCTGCGCACATCCATGTGGGAAAGAAAAGCCAAATCACAGTGTCCGAAATAAAGCATCCAAACATTTCAAAGTTCAGGTATACTCCCAAATGCTGAAAATGATTTCTCATCATATTACACCGCACACACACACACACACCCCTGATTTGTCCGCATGCGAACTAACATAAATGTTATAAAATGAGCTGGCAAGTTGGTGAAGCAATTCAACTTCTAGAAATTCACTCTCTCAGTTTAGAGCCTCAGTGGAGGAATGTGAACTGACTCTCACCAAATACAGCTTTGAATCAATCAGAAAAAAATGAGCAGGAATGGGGATAGCCTAGGGAAAGGCTTTGGTATTTTCAATTCTAAAAAGATGTTTCAAGTAAGGCCAAACTGTTCACAATAACATTTCAGATTAACAATTCTTCATGAAACACCTCCACCAAATGCAAAAGAAAATGGTTTTCAACACAACTTCCTATAGAGAAAAGGATCTCTCAAAACCATAATCTTGTAATAGGAAAAAATATTTCCATTAATAATACATTCTACAAATAATTAGCCAAATAACAATTACACATTCAATGTGATGAACGTTTGCGAAGATTAGGAAGGATTTAAAGCATTTATATTACAATAATTTCACTTCCAAACCACCCAAATATTTTGATGAAAAATTTCCTGCAAATTTAGCCAAGACAAGGAGATTCATCCAACCTTAGAAGACAGACTTCATTTGCAATTCCTCTTCTCTGGTTTTTAAGCCAGTAAAACAGAATTTCACTTTCATACGCAGAGTCTGCTTTAAAGGAATAGACCACATAGAAGCTCAGCTTGGGACTCCTAGCTCTGATACCACTCATGTCATTTCTCCATAAAGCAACAGACAAGGACAGTTCCCTAGCACCAGTCATTAACATTCTTAGAAAGAATGACAGGTCACTATTTAAGTGTGTCAAATAAGTCTAATAAATGTATTTAAAATACAAAAGGGAGTGGGGGGTCATTAAGGTCCCTATGACCGTCTGGATGTTGAATCATATAAGAAAGGGAGTGGGGTGGGAGACACACAAGGAGACTCAGAAATGTGGAGCTGCTCTCAGTGGTATCATTGAACACGAGAGCAGCGTGGTGTACATCAATGGTGTGGCTCCCACACTCATTGTGCCAAAGAGAGAATTAGGCACAGAGCGGAAGAAGGCTTAAAGAGAATGAGCAGGAGAGAGAGAAAGTTTCACATCTTAATGGCAGCTAAGTTACAACCATCTGAGAATAGGTTTCCCTCTACCATACACTCTGCTGTCATTTCAAGGTCTCAACCCACTAAAGCAAGTCAGCAGAGTTACCTTCCTTTGTAAAAGCTGTCTCAATTACTGTGGGCAAAAAAAGCATCAGCAATTAAGTATCTCTCAATATTAATACTAGAATAAGGGTGATTTTCAAGCATCTTATTTTAATCTCTTTTACTTTATAGAAGCACCATAACATTCATCTATTTTTCTCCAGGCTCACAATGTGTATTTAAGTCTTATAATACAAATAAAAATCGCTGTATAACTATAAGGTCAAAGTGGAAGTTCTTTAGCCTCTAAATATGTCTCTCTACAGAAAACAGACTATCTTCAATTATCAATGTATTTGAATTTGAAATTTGAAAATTCTTCTGTAGAGGCTCTAGAGACCACTAAGAGTGCTTAACTAAACATCTTTAAGCTCCCAGGACAATAATAAAATTTAACAGAAAAACCAGCACATGATGTAATGCCATAGGCAGTCAAGGATCTAGTGGCTAACTTATCACTAGGCTGTGTGCCGGCTGTTGGGTGGAGGCTATTTCCCACCACAGCTGGGTTCACAGTCTCATTCAAGGCTAACTAAAGAAGCATTTGTCCTGTATATGCAGCCAGACACTACATGCAGGGCTACCATTACCTGCTCCCCACCAAAACACAGAGAAAGGTCAGAATGAAATGGAGTGGTCCAAGAGGGCTCCTGGAGGAGACAGACTAGAGCCTTAAAGGAAGTGTGGTATTTGTTTTGGCTGAAGGATCTTTCAGGGAGCAGAGAAATGGCCCAGATAAAAAGACGGCATGTGTGGGCAGGAAGGAAGGCGGCACTGCCAGTGCCTCGGCCCAGACAAGGATATGAAAATAATGGCAGAGACCTGCAGCTGCCCACTGCTCATTCCTGACTTTAAGCAACGACAAAAATTCATATTGATTGTTAAGATCCCTTTATTCCCTAACAATTAGCTCTTTATACACTGTCATCTGGCCTAGGAAAGAAATACCTCTTGTCTAGGATGCCACAGGTATAGTGCAGCTTCCAAGTGAGAAATAAACTGACCTTTGGTGGCCCCTTCAAGACCTATGATTCATGTTTCATGGAAAATATTGAGAAATATTCCATTAGAAATGAGTCTGCTGTCACAGCATAGTGTACGTTTCCTGTGTTTTTCTTCCTTCATTATCACCAAGGACAGGCCCATGAAAACAAAATTTTGTTTTTTCCCAGAGTAACCATATTTGTTATATTGATTTGCTTTGAAGTTCCAAAATGCTTTTTTGTGGCATCCAAATAAGTTCCTGAGGTTGCTCTAGTGATGCTATAAATGTCCTACAGAGAAAATGATTAGGGTAAGAAATGCAGCCAGCCACATGCCAAGGGGGTTAACCCTACACGGTGTAATCTCCAAGCTTCCAGGAAGGCCCAACAACCAAGTCCACTCCTTACCCCGTATCTCCCCACATCAATCCCTAATCTCCCCACATCAATCCCCAAACTGCCGGCTAGTGATGAAATAGCACAGTGCTTATTAAACTGATAGTTTCAACCATGGCAGAAGCAACAGATGTGACTTCAAAATTTCCAGGAAGGCCACCGCCACCCACCAACTAACTCCCTGCCTTAAACCACTTCCCTACCTTCCTGTCTGGGGTTGAATGAGCATAACTAGGGCTTTGCCCCCCCTTAATTTTAATCTCTAGTAAAATGCAAATGATTCTTTCAAGAGTTTCCATTACAGTATGACTCAATTTCAAATCTTCAGGTTTTTTTAAAAAGGCCAGCAGAAAAGACTGCCTTCCTTCCACTCTAGATGTCCGCTCCCACTGTACCCATTCTCTGCCAGGAGCTTTTGGAAGCCCCACCTACAAGTGTGGTTCTGGACCCAGTGATGACTTGGGGAAGAAATAATTCCGAGTTCCAAATCAATGCTCCCTGTATCACACCGCCTGCTCTTCCTCTGTTAAAAGGCCCAGTCTCCACCACCCACATCCCACTTTTGCTCTGCGAACCATCTCCTTCTCATTCTGGCCATCAGCACTCACCCTGGCATCCTTCCCAGGATCCTATTCCAAGAATAGGAGCCACCTTGCTCTCGCCACCTGCCCAAGGACAACACACCCTACTATCTGAGTTCTTGCTTCCACACACAGGGCAATAAAGATCTCAAACTCTGGAGTAAGGCATATAGAGATGAAAACTGGACAATGCTTCTTTCCAGCTATGTGACTTCAGGTATTTGGATTAACCTCTACAGGCCTCAGCTTCCTCATGTGTACCTATCATACCCATTAAATAAGAGCTGAATAAATAGCAACAATGACAGGATGCTAATCACAGTGAAAGGATAACAACTTACGTTGGAATTTGCAAATATATTGTCCATTTCCACATTCTGTGGCGATACGCCCACCTGGAGTCAAGCATTCGCTAACTCACATGGAGTTCGCCCACGGAGGTTTTGGGGGGGACAAGGAGCCGAGTGATCGCCCGTTCAGCAGTAGCTGCAATTCACCGGTCTGGGTTCGAAGTTGTTTCCCGATTCTGCAGTCCATCCTGTAGCCCCAGTGCTTCCCAAGCCCTATAAACCGTGTGATTCTAGGTCCTAGTCCTTCTCATCCTGGCCTGTGTCATTTCAATTAATTGGCCCCATACCATCCTGACCCAAACAAAGATAACTATAGGATCTGGGAATTCAGAGGAGAACAAAGAATAGGAAGGCTGGGGGAGCCAAAGATAAATGGCTTCCACAATTCTGTTTTAGTCAAAGGCATTTTTGAAATCACTGGAAGGGGTGTTAGTGTCACTTATCTCCAAGTATCATCATGAATAAATACAAAGCTCCCATTGTGAACAGAGCGCCATGCTTGCAACACTCCCTGCAGAATACACTAGTTACTGACATGGACTCAGAAAATGAGTGGGAGAAAGGCTAACTAGATGAGTGTGCACACACACACACATCAACACACACATATCTCAGGCATTAAAAAGTAAACGCAGGTGGCATAAAAGTGTAGATTTTATGTATGTTGACCTATTTAGCAATTTGCTTTTATAGATTTTATGACACATATTCAGGTGTAAAGGGCATAGTCTACCTGCCAATTCATGAAGCTCCAATGACACCATGCCCAGAGGCTCAGCTGCTTTCTTAAATAAAAACACAGTTATTTTAACAGGTGAAGTGAGTTTTCATCTAGTTTGTCTGATATGGCTTTTTAAAAGATAAAGTCTGAGTGTTAGTTGTTGATAATATCCATTTATTAAAGTATTAGAAGGAAATAGAAGATTCTATATTCCATACTATTCTAAAATATTCTTTCCTCTCTTCTTTAACCTGAAGTTCTTTGTACAATTTATCTACAAAAACCAGTTTTGGTTTTTAAATGGTTTAAGACACCACAGATGAATTTCAGCACTACAATGGTCAAAAAAATGCAATCAGTGAAAACTTAATTCAAAGACTCATTAGACTTGAATCTTTGAAAATACACTATTTCCCAAAACAACAAAAAACGTTTATTCCTAAACTTGTACTCATATAGATCCAAAAACAAGTAGTGAACTCACAAAGTATCATGCTCTATTGTGCAAGCAACAGAAAAATTAATTTTTCATGCAGCTAGCTCATTATAGAAAACCAAACTAAAGGATATTTCTCCTCATTTATTAATATATTGGTAAGTAAGCCCAGGTATTAAAAAATAAGCCCCATGGTCAGATTTGAGTCTAATCAATAACCAATGTAATCAATGTGCTGAACTACATACCTATTTGCCATAAGCCCAATCGCTAACAAAAAAAGATAACACAGATAGTGCTCTCCAACACAGCAGTGTTTACTGGCTAATACAGACCTGGATTGATTTTTCTACATGGAACTACATATGGACCACAGTACCTAAGTCATTTCTTTTCCAAAGTGAACAACAGAGAAGAGGCACTGGTATTATACAAACTAGAAATTAACTGCAATGCTCTATTAACTGTACACATTTAAAGAATGGTACTCAAGGAGCCTCACCTACACCTAGAATTTATTTAGATGACAAGATTCCAGATTCTGAGCTGCAGCTATAATGGAGCAATTGTAATGCTATATTTGAGATTCCTGCCTGTTGGTATTCACACCTTGTGTAACCCTCCTTCTTGAGTGGGCTGGACCTAGTACTCCCTCTTGCCCTCTAGCTGCCGCTATGATGAGGCCAGCAGCAATAATATAAGTGCCCCCCTGGCGAGGCCACTTAGCAAGAAACTGAGGGGAAGCCTCCTGCCAACATCCTGTGAAAAGCTAACTCCTGCCAACAGCTGAGCAAGGCTGAAAACAGGCTGACCCTCAGACGTGCCGTAATGATGGCAGCTCCAGCCCGCACCTAGACTTCAGTGCTCAGGGGCCTAGAGCCACAGGGCACAGGTACACAAACGCATGACCCACAGAAACTGTGAGATAAGAAATGTTTTAAGCCACCGAACTTGGGAGTAATCTTCTAACATCTGTTAATAAATAACAGTTAGTACAGATTTTACCTCTCAAAAACATCATTTGGACAGCAACGTAACATATATTTAAAATCTTTAATTTGAAGAAGTTCTCAATTGGAATTTTAGGGTCTTCTGAATTCTCTCCATTTTGCAGATCTACCAAATTCCATAATGTATAAAGCCTCAGCTTTCCTAAATTAATTCCCTTAAGACAACAGAACGCTAGAGAAACTTAACTTTGTCCCTAATGTAGCAGAGGCCTGCTTTAGAATTAAGAAATCCCTGTTTGACAGAAAGGGGAAAAAAATCCAAAGATAAATTTTACTTCTAAAACATCACAGGCAGACACAGAGAAAAACTTCCCTTTCTTAAATTAATAAAGGAAAACTTCTTTGATTAGAAAGCTTCCAAAACACGTCTTACCTTGAATGCACTGAAGTGTTCCATCCTCCGCTCTTATTGTAAACGTCTCACCTGGATTAACTTGAACGAGAATAACCTGCCAAAGTAACACATTTAATTTCAATTTAGAGCTAGAACATTCGGGATTTCTCTTCAACAGTTCTATTACTCAGTTCATGTACTAGACAGGAAGTATGTCGCGCAAAATCCTGCATAAATACAAAACCTAGAACATGTCTTAGATCTGGTTCACGGCAAGGGGATTGGCAAGTCCATGGGTTTCAATTTAGCAAAGTGAGTTCTCCAGTGTTGTTTATGAAGCTATGTAACTGAAAAATGCAATTTATATGTAAACACAAATTAAAGAATATAATCGAAGCTTATAAACTATACTTAAAAATCATCATATGCAAGGTTAACAGTAATGAAATAATTGCTATATATTTCTAGAAATTGACAAAACACCAGTGACATTCATCTTACAGTTCTTGGGCCTTGTTCCTCCCAGCCTTGACACCATCAACATACGTTCCCCCGTCTGTAATGCCCTTCCTGTGCCCCTTCATCTCTGCCTACTACCCCCACCACACTCTTCCCCCCATCAGCTGATGCCTGCTCATCTTGTGAGACTGCAAAATGACATCAGGAAAGGTCAGGTTCCCAACAATATGTTCTTAAACATGCACGTACACACACACACACACGCACACGCACACTCTCCACTTCTCCTTCCTAGAATTTACAATGGCAATTAATTAATTAAGCAATTAGTGTCTATCCTTCTTTAATCTAGGCTCTAAAAGCACAAGATCTAGCATAGAATTCTCAGACTGTACCTGGCATAGAATGAGTGCTTGATAACTATTTTTACTGAATAAATAAAAGTTGTATAACATTAAGAAAAACCATTGCAAATAATTATTTCAACTTAAGACATTAAGCTTTCTTTACATGCAATTTAAAAAGTCAACTTTAGTGCCCTGGCTGGTGGCTCAGTGGATAAGGAGCCGGCCTGCAAACCCAAAGGTCGCTGGTTCAATTCCCCAGCCAGGGTACATAACCAGGTTGCAAGCCAGGTCTCCAGCCAGGTCCATAGTTGGAGGCAGGTAAAAGGCAACCATACACTGATGTCTCTCTTCCTCTGTCTTCCTCCCTTCCCTTCTCTATAAAAAAAATAATAAATAAATAAAATTTTTTAAAAAGTCACCTTTACAGCCCTGGCTGGTAGCACAGTGGATAAGGCGCCGGCCTGCGAACCCAAAGGTCGCAGGTTCGATTCCCCAGCCAGGGCACATAACAAGCAAGGTTGCAAGCCAGGTCTCCAGTCAGGTCTGTGGCTGGAGGCAGGTGAAAGGCAACCATACATTGATGTCTCTCTCCCTCTCTGTCTCTCTCCCTTCCCCTCTTTCTAAAAATAATGAAATAAAATCTTAAAAAAAAAAAAAAAAAAAGTCACCTTTATTTACTGTATGCCCCATAACTTTATTTGTTTTGAAAATGTATTGAGGTTACATTAACTGGAGAAAACAGGATCACTCAGCAAAAAGTAGTCCAAACTTCATTCCTGGTGCTTCTCATTATCTTGAATTATATCAGTTTTTAAAGGCAATCTATTTTTCCTGTGTCAATAATCTTTTCATCTTAAGTATTCAAAATTCTCACCAATGTAAACACATCATGCCATTTTAAAAACTCAAAAGGAAATCCCTTGATGTCTATAGAGTGATTAAAACATTTCAGTTGTTCTTGAAATTGAGCTTTAAAAAAGGCATTCCTAATGTGAAAACCATTTTAACTTTATTTTTATATAAACAGTGAACGTGGCTACAATGGGAGAGACAACACTTCAACAAAGAAAATTATCTACATGTTTTTGTAAGTCCATATAGACCAATTGTAACAACACTGTAAAAGGGCAGAAACCACCTACTCTGTGTATATACCTCTAAGGACAGGCCTGTAATACATGCCTGTAGGTTTAATGACTTTGGGGGGAGGTGGAAGAAGGAATCATTGGACACCAAGACTATGTCCCAGAAACTCTTTGACAATCCCAAATTCACAAACACTTTCTCCACGCTCACAAATGTCAGACGGGTCCTGGGTGCTTTCCTAAAAGGAAAGGGATTGCTGAACTGGGGTGTGTTCCAAATTCTGTCACATCATCTACTTACTATGCTGAATAAAGTGTCTGTAATAGTTTATCAGTTGCTGACACCAGGCCAAAAATGACCCAGAGACATTCAGCCACCAAAAGGCATTTTTATGCCTTCCTCTCTCTTCTGATGAGGCCAATCCCAGACCCCCATCCCACTTCTTCAGGGAGAAAAAGGAAAGGTAAAGGGCTTTTAACCATCATACTAAAATACCTCCCTTCAAATGTTTTAGTTCCTGTAATGTTCCCTGCTGCTGGGTTGCTATGGCAACCAGATTATAATCTACCACGTTACCTCAGAAACCAGGCAAATCTCCTGTGTCCCAATATCAATTTTTCTCAGTAAGAGCCAAAGTCATTATTTGAGCCAACTGTATTCATCTTGGCACTGAGCTATTTTAAATAAAAGCATTCTGCTGTACTGAGGCAGGTTGACCTCCTCGCTGTTTTCACTGTCAATAAAGGAGAGATAAAAATAAAAATTTGACACACCCCAGCCCAATGGTCTGTCCCCGACAACAGACATGAATGAGAAGACAGCAGAAGGCCTTGCATCATGGAGCCTTGAGGAGCATGACTCACGCCTGGCAGGCTCCCTGGTTCTTCACCTTCTGCATCATTCAAGTGTCTCTGCCTCTGTCTCTGACTCTGACTCTCTCTCTCTCTCTTCCCTAGCCACAAAGCAGACATAACTGTTGTAAGTTCTTTTAAATACAGAATGTAAAGCATAACATCACTGTCCAAACCTCGCAATTTTTTGCCCACTCAAGCACTTCCTGCTCTTCCAAAGTCAGCATGACAACAAGTCATGTTGCACTCCGTGTCTCGTCAGAGGAGGAGGGAATTTAAAAAAAAGAACAAAGGTTTTAACACTGATAGACTTTTGCCCCATAACTGTTAAAACAGAGGCACGTCAATCAGACTGTACGAGCTTACTTCAGGCTACTACTATTGCCTCATCAGCTCTGTTTCAAATCTGTTAGTGCTACAGGAGCCAAGTAGCTGGATACCGCCAAAGGCAGCTTATCAAGACTTAAAGAAATATAAGCGACCATTCTCTCAAAGTCTAAAGAAACAATCAAATGAGAGGTAGGATTAATATAACTGAGCAAAAGGCTAAACACAGCATCATGGGAAAGGAAAGCTTTGCTTAACAACTGAAACAGGTGTCACATCTTTCCTTAAAAGGGAGTCTAAATCTAAAGTTTTCTTCATAGAAGAGGAAAAGGAAAACTACTTTTGCAATTTAAATTGGAGTGGCTGATTAACCGGAAGATCAATCGTACCTAAGACTACTCCTGAAGGCAAATACCTAATTATTGTCTGCAGTGAAAAACTGCCAGCCACCTGACTAAACAATCTCCAACATTATGATAGGAGAGATGCCGTTTCACTTTTGGAGCTTTATAATCGACATGACACGCTTGGTGAGGCCTTAGTCTCAGCTGTTTCTTGTGGAAACAACACTGCTCCCTCAGAGCCAGCATTTATGATCATCCAGCGAATACCTGTAGTGGGAAAAATGATATAACCTAAAAGCCGCAGGACAGTTCCATGTAAGAAAGGATGCTATCCAGAAACATCTAATCACTTTTAAAAAGTGACCTTTGACTACATGAAAGGAATAGTAGCACCTTTTTTATTTCTCATATTCTCTCTCTTCCTCCCTACACATCCATATTTGCAAATTCCAGAGAAATCTTGGAGACCCCCACCCAGGCCCCTACAGGACCCAGACCATCCAACAATACACACCTGTGAAACCCTGGTTGCTGTGTCACAGGCCATAGCTGGCCTCGTTGTCCCTCTCTTCTCCAACTCAAGAAAATGAGCTACAGATGATCAATAATTATCTTTGTGGTAATAACATGAATAAATGCCCCAAGGTTTAAAGAGTGAGTAGGAAGAAAATAAATAAATAAAAATAAAATAAATAAAATAAAACGTGAGTAGGTAAAATAGAAAAGTACTGGAAGATGATGGGAAAATTCTGATTGCGTCACCTGTTCACTTGTGTGACTTGAAGCCTGAATCCAAAGCTGGCAGAGCAAGAAGACGCAACACCAGGAAGCCTGCAAGGTACTAACGTGGTATACACATGGCATGTAAGACTCCCTGGTCAACCCCACTAACAGGACAATGCTCTTGTTTTGTTTCTCCCTGGGTTTTAGAACTCAATCCATTTAATGACCAAGAACACGCCAATGATCCAAAAATTGTAACTCTGATTTCCTCAAAAGATGGGAGGTTCAAAAGTTGTCCACATCAATAGATCATTTCATCTCTCAATCGCAGGCTACCCATAAATTCCTTTTAACAGTTGTTTTTGCTACAGTAATTCTGTAAATATCTATTAATTATTGAAACTTTCTGGTCCTACAAGAAGGTATTATTCACCAGATTTGATGGACAGGGAAACTGAGACTTAAAGAAGATAAGCAACTTGCCTAAAAACACAAAACTACTAAAGTGCTGAGCTAGTACTGGACTCCTGATATAACAGACCAAAATGTATGCTCTTCTCTTCTACATACTGCTCCCACCCATAAGGGTAGGATTCACAGAACCAACTCTCTATGGAAACACTTCAACGAACAGCTATAAGGAGAACAAGCACTTAACTGGGTCACAAAAGGCTGAGGACGCACATTCTCTTCCAGGAAATCTACACTCACTCCCTGAGCCAGAGACCCTCACTACCACTGCAGCATTAGGTGGTAAGAAAGCCCACAACAAACAGGTGTTTTTATATTGCACAGGACTTCTCTTATTAAGTCTTTTCCAAGACCTCAAATTCCCTTAGAATCCTAAGAGGAACCAATGAGCTAGCTACTCGATTATCACTCGATTATCACTCGAGAGTAGGCCTAAGAAAAATAAAACATGATTCCTTGAAAGATTGCATCTTAAGTTTCTACACTTTCCAAAATTCACCTGTCATTAAAAAAAGAGATAGGAATGAATTAGTAGGTAACCAAAGAAAAAGAAATCAGATGAACCAGAGAGGACATTTTTATACACTGAAGTTATACCATTGCCTGCTGAAAACATACACATTCAAGAGTTCAATAACCACATTTCATGAAATCAGTGTCCTTAGAAGAATGACTATATCTTGGTCTTAAACAAATATTAATGAATGCTCAGAATGGGTTGGACATTCTTCTAGACGTTTGGAGTAAAACCTTAGGTAATACCAAATTTTGCCAACTTCAAGATGATAAATGCCAACTTGCATGGGATGGGGGGGTGTTATGCAAAAAATTTAACATTTACAGATAGTGGTAAGGGCTAGAAAGAAAATACAATGGCAGCTTATAAAAACTGCACATGTCTACTCCTTCTAATTTACTACCTAGAAACGAAGAGATTTTATTACAAAAAGAGCTGCTATTTGCTAAGAATAAAAATATAGCATTAACCTAAATGGGGGGAGGGCGAAAAATGTAATACAGATGACCAAAGCTAGGTTAAAAGACTCTTTTAAGAGAACTGCAAATGCCTGAGTCTAAAGTTTCAGCTACAGGACTTCAAAATAAAAACCAAGAATATATAAAACCAAAATTCCATGTTAAGCTTAAGGGTAGTTTTTCCCTGGCTAAGAGTAACTAACAGCTACCAAATATCCTTGTGCATTTGACGCACCATTAAACTTAAATCTTTTTCATTTTATTTTTTAAAAATTTTAGAGTTGTTGAGTACCAAAATTATAACTCTTCTTCCTTTGGCTAAAAATTATGTTCACTGAGAACAAAATTTGGTTCCCGTCGTTACCAATTCAGGATGAGTCCCTATTTAAAATGTCCATCAAAAGAAGTACACTGAAACCCAAAGGTTACTGGTTCGATTCCCCAGCCAGGGCACATAACCAGGTTGCAAACCAGGTCTCCAGCCAGGTCTCCAGACAGGTCCATGGCTCGAGGCAGGTGAAAGGCAGCCTTACATTGATGTCTCTCTCTCCCCCTCTCTGCCTCTTTCTCTTTCCTTCTCTCTAAAAAATAATAAATAAAATTTTTAAAAAGGAAGAAAAAAAAATAAAAGAAGTAGTACATTGAGCACTGGCCTGCGAACCCAAGTGTCACTGGTTCAATTCCCAGTCAGGGCACATACCCAGGTTGCAAGCCAGGTCCCCAGCTGGAGGCAGGTGAAAGGCAACTATACATTGATGTTTCTCTCCCTTTCTTCCACCCTCCATTCCCCTCTCTCTAAAAATAATGAATAAAATCTAAAAAAAGAGACAAGAAAGGGAAAAAAAGGTACAAAATCCTTTCTCATCCTCAATTCCATCCATGCACCCGTGTTCCCAAGTTGGGCTCTGGCCACATTGATGAAGAATCAGCAGTTCAGGACACAGTTCAGTATGTACTTTGCATACTGAATCTATAGAATGTCTCCCACCATTTAGATATAGCTACTTCATGTCTGGTTTTCATTAGCTGATAGCAACATGATCCATGCTGATGTGCTAATTAATGTCACATAACTCTGGAAAGCTGTGCATTGAACCTAAACAAACAATTCTACTGTCAGAATCTCAAGACCAGCAAAGAAACATATTTAACTGCCAATATCCTAATATCCTACAATTATATTTTTAGGACCCATTTCCATGTTGGCCACCTTATTCATGTAACACTATTCTAGACCCTAAGAAATAATCAGGAAACAATGTGCCCCAGCCAGTGTGGCTCAGTTTGAGTGTCATCCCATAAACCCAAAGGCTGCAGGTTCAATTCCCAGTTCAGGGCACATGCCTCGGTTGCAGGGTCAATCTCCCATCGAGCTCACACAGACAAAGACAAATGATTGATGTTTCTCCCCCCACCCCATTCCCTCCCTCCCTTCTTCCTTTCCCCTCCATTTCTCTAAAAGTAAAAGGGGAAAAAAAAGAAAGAAAAATGTCCTTGGGTGAGGATTTTAAACAAAAGAAAGGAAATAATGTGCTCATGAATAATGTTCTGACCCTTACAACAGAAAACCTCTTCCCACCACTTTGTCATTAAACATTCTAAAATTAACTAATTATTATACTTTATTATTTAAAATTAATAGTACAAATGCTTGGTATTTTCATGACCAGTGACATAAAATCAGAAATGAATACATATATGTATATTCTAGGGTTTGGGAAGGCTTTTGAAGGAGAGAGAGGGTTTCCCCTCCCTGCCATTGCAGGGTGGATTATCACTTATGAAGGCCTTGACTTGGCATTAATTACAAAGTATATTTAAAATCAAAACTTAATACTATTACTGAATTCTTAAATATTCAACACAGATTCGATGAGTAATTACTATTTACACCTTATTAAGCACTGATGATTCTAAGATGAGAAAGATGAAATCCTACCCATTTGTGTATTGGAGGAATAGACAATACAATTAACATAATAAAATGTTAATTTTATGTTATATTATGTTACATTTTATGTTATGTTATAAATGCTATGGAAACTGAACAAACTATGAAGAAACCAGGAAAAGTTACAATAGAGAGGGACGTGTAAAGGGAGAGTGGGAGGCTGCAACAAAGTACAAGCACATCACACAAGCAAACACTGGGACAACGGAACAGTATGATGTGGATGGAATTCAGATGTGCTAGGATTTCAATCTAATCTCAGTGTAGTTGCATTCAACCAAGATGCCAAAGATATACAGTAAGAAGAGTAAAATCAGTGCTCGCTTCGGCAGCACATATACTAAAATTGGAACGATACAGGGAAGATTAGCATGGCCCCTGCGCAAGGATGATACACAAATTCGTGAAGCGTTCCATATTTTTCAATAATGAGCAAAACTAACAACAAGCAAAACATAATCAAGTATATGAATACAAGGAATAGGCCTTCAGTGGTCAGGGGGAACAGGGTTGGGGGGAGGGAGGAGGCAGAGGCAAAGAAGGGGAGCAGCTTAGACAAGAACCTAGTATAAAGGAACCATGGACATGGACAACAGGTGGGATTGGCTTTGGAGGGAATGGGTGGGTGGGGAGGGGGACAGAGGGGAGCAAAAAGGGGATGGATGTAATACAACAACAATAAAATTAAAAAAAAAAAAAAAAGAAGAAGAGTAAAATCATAAAGTGCACACCCCAGTAAGTTTAATTTTAGAAAATAACATTAAAAAGAAAAATTATACTTGAGTCCCAGCTATGCTAAGTACTATACTTTACCTTTCTAACCCTGTATTTTCGTCTGAAAAAAGAGATAATACCTACTTCCTGTGTGTGCTTAAGAAACTGAGCAACTCTAGTACAGTCCTGGTACAAGGCCTTACACATAATATGTGCTCAATAAATAAGTTTTAGTAGTATTTCTTTTTCTGTAAGTTTCTGCTAATGGCAAATCTTTCAATTAATAAAAATGTGGCCTTTAATAAGAGAGTGTGTCTAAAGAAAAAAGTTTACTGAATCTGCCATGTTTCATGTTTTCCTTAAGATCTAAAACCAGAGGATTCTCACCTCTGACAAGATTTTCTGTTTGGGAAACACCCTGGCTCTCCTGAAAGACCCACTTCCCAACCGATTCACATTCCAGGGTCTGTTCAGCCTCCATGGATCCCGGCAACAACAGTGGCTTTGGAATCCATTCACAAAAGTTCTGAAATCTAAGACCTTTACATCTACAATATGGTTTGAATTACTTGGAAATGCTTCTAATTAAGATTATCACAATGAAAGTCAGTAATAAAAAGTAATAAAACAACACCACGATGTGTGGATATTTCCTATTAGGTGCTCAGAACTCCAAGAAAAGACCCTTTTCTGACCCTTAGGCTGCCTTCTCAAAGCACACAGGAAGAATTAAACTTGGCCAGATTCTCAAAGGGGCATCAGGCATTTGCTTTTTCAAACACTTAAGCAACTAGTATGAGAGGTTATGCACCATACAATCCAGGAAAACAGAATTATGCAGCTGGATACTTAAGACCATTAAGAAGTTTTTTTTTTTTTCAACGTCCAGATTTAGCGTTTCAAGGCAAACACACTGAAAATGCTCTTCAAAAATGTAATGCTTTAAGATTTTCCTTTGCAGATTTTAGTCCTAGAGCTTCGTAAGCACTGTTGGAAAGCACGGTGCATTTATACTCAGTCTTGGAAGAATGACATCTCTGAGTGCACACACATGCCGACTTGTACAAATGAAGAGATTAGTCCAATTCTTCCCTCATTCTGCACCAAGTCCAAATCCAGGCCTGACACTAGTCTCTGCAGACAACGCAGGGAAAACGTGACAGAAATTTTCCAGCCAGCCCCTCCCCTCCTCGCACGCCCTCAGCACATACAGGCAAACAGCCGATTCTGTGCACGTCTCCAATTCGGGGCCAGTTTCTGCGCCATGACATCAGTGCAGTATAATGAGCCAAGTTTAAACTCCATCTGGGACAAATAATGTCCAGGCACACTGTGACTTCTTTTGTTTATATACACTGACTAAATATGTCTTGGTGGTAAACGAACAAACTCTTAAGATTGATTTCTCGAGGCCTCCAAAACAATATTCTGCACCCCTGAAGCAACTCCCTGCCTCCGGTTCGCTTTCCAAAGCTATGCGTAAGTGATTTTTAACAGAATAGTCGATTTTGAAACACATAATTAACATCTTGAGGAGAGTCAAAGTCCAAGCAACCCTTCATCAATCTAAAAAATAAAAAAATGAGTAACTGGCTAGCAAAAGGGTGTGGTATTAGGGCTCATGGTACAAATAATTCGTGACAGAATTCTGTATCCCTGAGAATAGAAATACCCAGGGGTGAGAGATTTAAAAATGCTCATGTAACAAAGTGGCCATTTTCTTACTCTTCGAAGGATCAACTTAAGTTTTATTTTCATTCTGGCATTACTTAAGAGAAATAATTATAAATTCAGAATGACAAAACAAACAACTTAATAGGTTCAAGTCTTACAACAAGTTTTTAGATTTCTTAAAACACAAAAACTGTGCCTCTGGGGTGATGTCATGTTTAAATGGAACTGAAAGGCGGGGTCCAGAGGAAAAGAAAGCAGACAAAAAGGCCCCCTCCTATCTTCCAGGGTGAGCCTCCCAAGGAGGAGGACCACCCACTACCTTCCTCTGGTCACCACCATGTCTCAACAGTGGCTGACCCCAAAGGGAACTGCTGCCCTGCGCTAATCTCTAGGAGACAACCGCTCCCCAAGGAAAGAAAGGGAGCGGTTCCAAGACCTGGTCCTCAGATGACTTCACTCCCAACTCCTCCTCCAAACTCAACTGGTGCCTGCACGCCTCAGACACCAGGACTGCTCAGTCGGCAATTCTCAGGAGCTCCAGAGTCAGAATCATGGCCACTTTCCAGAGTTAAAAGGAAGATACCATGACACAACAGGAGTCTCCTTGTCTTTGAGAGCTTTACCATCTACTACCACTGTGCAAAGCCTAGGCCCATGTCTCTTCAGGCCGTGACCTGAACAAGACCAGAGACATGACTAACCCAGGCAACTTCACCATTCCTGGAAGGTAGGACAAGAATGGATTCCAGTGCCGTGACTTGCCAGCTGCAAGTACTTAACCTTTCTGGCCTCTGGTTCCATCTGTAAAAATGATCATGGCTTTATAGGGTCGTGATTACTGGATGAAATGATGTACGTGCTTAGCACCATTCCTAGCACCTCATATGCCCTCTGATAGTCACTATTAGTTCCCTCCACCATGGACGGAACTAAGAAATCAAAATATCAAATAAAAGCCATTCTTTCCAACAATTTAACTTATTGCCCACAAATAACCACTCCACTCAAAGTTGAAACTAAAAGCCTGCTGATGATCAGCAAGGTTACAAAACAACATTTCAATTTGCCAAAAATGTATTTAGACCCTTGGAATTCTTTCAACGTCAAAAATATATCTTTTACATTGTTAAAGGAGTGAAATCTTTGGAAGAGTCAATCTTGCAGAATCTTTTATCCTACAGTTCCTGCCTACTTTTAGGATACTTGTTAGAAACTGCACTGCTGCCACCCACCAAAGACGGGGTGCACAGCTGGTGCTGGCTGCCCTTCAGGGCTCCTCAGGGAAGGCTCTTCCAAGTCCCCAGGCAGTGAAAGGAGCACCAGGTGGAGCAACAGTCAAAGTGCCTCACCATGAGTAAAACATTTCAAAAATGAGTAAAGACCCCCTAGCTTGTGTGGCTCAGTGGACAGGCACCGGCCTGGGAACCCAAGGGTCACTGGTTCCATTCCTAGTCAGGGCACATAACCAGGTTGCAAGCCAGGTCTCCAGCCAGGTCTGTAGCTGGAGGCAGGTAAAAAGCAACCATACATTGATGTTCCTCTCCTCTCCCTTTCTTCCTCTCTTCCTCCCCTTTTCTCTGAAAATAATAATAAAAACAAATTTTAACCAAAAAAATCTTTAAAAATAATAAAATGGATAGTATTCATAGACATGATCTGATTTCCCATTTCAACAGTTAAAAATGTATATACAGTTATCATTCCTTTCTAATTCATACTATATTCATTTTAAATTACTTTTAGTTTCAGTCACCAAGTAAACTATGAAGAAACCGTCATTCTAGAAGACTACTTTTGAATGACAACTCAACATTCCCATATAAAAACCAAAGCAACTTTTTCTGAGGAAGTAACATGCTTCACTGATGAATTCTGGCACATTTTAACAACTCCTCCTAAAAATTAAAAGCCATGCCATATAATTGGATAACAGCAAAAGTCTGTTTCTTTCCAAATCTAAACTTTGACTCCCAAACATTGATTGCCATTTTTTGAAAACAGTAGGACTAGAACCCTAACAGCTTGACTGATACACTCTCTAGTCTACCTGGCCCCAAAACTAGCCCTCCAGTTTACTGCTATTTCCACCTAACTGCCCGATTATTTGCAAAGCAGAAACCCTTGGCAAAGCAATTTTCTGTTGTAGACTAACTGTCCATTTCACCTAAATGCCCATCTACTATATTGCCAGGAGCAACGAACAGGTATTAAAGAATAAATTCAGGAGAGGCAGGGTCGAATTCATTATTCCAGTTAATGATTGTGCTAAACACACCTGCTGCCCATAAAACACGTTCCCTCTCAGCAATCATCTATTCCGATGGTCGCCTGGTAAAAATGTAAAAACACCACATCCAGGGCTGAGAAAAGTACTAATGTAAACAGCAATACGCGAGGTAGCACATGAATCCTCTCTCTTCTGGAGGGTCACCGCAGTACAGCTTCAGTTTCTTTTAACAGTGGAGCTGGCCAAAAATGACTCCCAATTCTGGCTAATACCAATTTAAGTGAGGAAACTAAGCTGAAAAGTAGCTAAATTCAAAATTGCCTAGATACAGTAATGTGGCGCTTCAACAACTGGGTCTTTGGCTAGCTGTTTTATTTTTTGCAACTGCATCTGGAACTTAAGAGATTAATGTTACTAATGTTATGTAGTTTGTTCACGATTGCCATGTTTGGTCCTGGGAGGTGACTGGTGTAGCTCCACTTACTCCTCTGCCATCTTGGTTCTCTCCAACTATTGCCATGTTTGGAGTGTTAACATATATAATTAACACCTAGTCATATTGTTAAGTCAATCATGTAGACCAAAAAAAAGAAAGCAGAGTCTGTCTACATGAAAACAATTATGTGCAAACATATGTCTCAACACATTCTGGATGGAGAATTGTCCCATCTTTTCTTACTGTGTATGTATATTTTTACTGCACTCTGAGATACATCAATGGCTGTCACATCGCATTCAATGTGACCAACAGACATTTAAAAAAATAATAATAAAGATTAGAGGTTACAAATCTACCAAATTCAATTTTATTCAAAGAGAAAGTTAACATAGGAAAGATTTAAAGAAAAATGCCTCATCTAGGTAATACCAGGAAAAGGCTACTTTTTAAAAACTCTCTTTCAATAAGTACTTAGAAGACTTGGTTTTTGGACACTGTACAGAAGATTGCAACCCCCTGGCTAGTGGCACAGTGGATAAGGCACTGGCCTGTGAACCCAAAGGTCGCTAGTTCAATTCCCAGCCAGGGCACATAACCAGGTTGTAAGTCAGGTCTCCAGCCAGGTCCTTGGCTGGAGGCAGGTAAGAGGCAACCATAATTGATGTCTCTCTCCCTCTCTACCTTCCCCTCTCTAAAATTGATGAATAATATCTTAAAAAAGAAAAAAAGATTGTAAACATAAGTACTTGCATCACACTTGGAATGATGATACCTCTCATCTGTGTTTAATGCTCCCTAACTAGCCCATGAAAAGTAAGGCCAAGGTGCCCAGTCGTTTCTCCTGCCCCTCCTCTGCCATGGTGAGCTCTCAGTGCAGCACTGTTCAGGGGTGTGCAGGCTTCGCTGAAAAGCAGAGGCCAAAAATACACAATGCACGGGTCCTGACTTGTAAGGCATAACTGACACCTTCCTACACAACCATGTGGGCCGAGGCCCCACTAGTTTATTTTACAAGTTATAAAGTATAAGACAAGGAGACCCCAAAATCACTTCATCAGTACAATACACAATGAGCATGCTGGGAGAAAAAAAATCTTAAATATTTCTGTTACATGTACAAGACAAGAGGCATGAGCACACAATGTAATTTCAGAGGCAGAAGGTTCACAGCCTCCAGGTGCCAAACCCCAATGACCCCAGAACCCCACAAGCTAGGACACTGAGTGAAGTGCATGGAGTGGGGACTGAGGGTGGTGACATGCCCCACCCAAGGAGGTCAGCTGCTGCTTTTTGCCAGTCAGTTGTGACCAAGTGCAAGGACTAGCCTAGTGTCATCAGATCTTCTGGGTTTTCCAGATAAACAGAAAGATCCAGAATTGTAGGTAAATCTCTGTTTTAAAATATTGATACCTAATTTTTGTTTGTTGACAATAAAAGTTAAATAAATGCCTGTGTGACAAATGCAACACGTAGACAGTCTTCAATCCCTTGTCCAGGTGGGTGACATTGATTTTGTTCATCCTTCATCTATTATGCAGGATTTTTTGAAAGCTACCCTTAGACGCCAGGCAGAGTATGAACAAGAGGCCCAGGCCTGTTCTCCTAGAGTTTATAGTGCAGCCAAGCAGTGCACCAAGTTGAAAACAATCATAATGTTAAAACCATCGTGGAATTCTAAATTGCCAGTATTTTGCAGTGCAACCTTGCCACGCCAGTCTTCTTCCTTAATCCTCTCCTTTTTGAAGGCAGCTCAATTTCCACCATTTAAAGGATACTGACTACATCTTGCATCTTATTATTATTGCCTTGGGCTAATTAAATTCTGAAGTGTCTCTCAACCTAGACGGCTCAGAGCTGTCATAATTATATGTCCTATGTCGTAATTATTGTGGATGCCACATATAACAACACCCTCTGATGATATGGCATCAACATTTTCCTTTTTGAGACTGAGATTATGCACAGTCTACACCTTTTTCAGAAGCCTTTGTAGTGAGCAGAATTGGCAAGCCTAAGGCAGGGAAAATTGTAAAATGAGACTGCAGGCCTGGATAAAGTCATACCCCTTTGCAATGAAAATGAGGCCCTCAGAGACAGGGGTGCTGCCTGCGTGCGGGAAGGTAACTCCAGTTGAGGGGTGGTTCACGGTCTGTGCCTCTGCAGACTCAGACATTCTGAGGAACAGATAACAAGAGGCCAGGAGTGGACCCCCGAACTGGATGCCTCAGACGACAGCCAGATTCACTAACAAGAGTATTGAACAGAAAAGAGATTGTAGAATGTGCAGATACAGTTTGTTTGGGGTGCCACTAATTAGCTCTCCACTTCATAAAACAGAAACTGACAACATACACAGTTGTAGACTTAACTTCACTTCAACTGAGACCTCTATCTAGGCTCACAGACACTTTCCCTAGCCTGGCCTGCTCTCCTACCCACCCATCCCACTCCCTGATCCATTCCTCCTCTGCACTCCCAGGACACTGTCATATTCCCCAATCCAAGCACCAGAGATGAGTAAATGCAGCCCCTTGGGCCGGGGGTGGGGGGTTAAACTACATTTTGCTCCCCAACTAGATTGTTCATTCCTTGGTGACAAAAACAGTGTCTTATTCATCTTTGTGTCACCAGCACCTAATACAATGCTGATATAGAAGACATTTGATAAAAGCTTATTAAAATGAACATATCCATTATTCAGTTGCTCCTTAATTCAATCATAAATCCTACCCTCTCACTCCTCCTTTCTCTTCCAAATCTCAAAGAGACCGACAATATCTTGATACCAAATGTCTTTATAAGTTTGGATGGTAGAGAACACAAAGGCAGGTTGCAATAACAGTTTTCTTTAAAAATTTGCACACATTATACATTTTCTCATACATTTTTAAAAATTTATTATTTTTAGAGGGGTAGGGAGAGAGGCAGAGAGAGAGAGAAAGAGACATCAATGTGTGGTTGCCTTTCACCTGCTTCCAGCTACGGACCTGGCTGGAGACCTGGCTTGCAACCTGGTTATGTGCCGTGGCTGGGGATCGAACCAGCAACCTTTGGATTTGCAGGCTGGCACCTTATCCACTGTGCCACCAACCAAGGCCATTTTTCTTACATCTTGATGTTGAAGACTCTAACACAAGACTGAGCTTCCCATACTTGGTTTTCCAAGCCCAACATTTGACCAGCCTAAATCTTTCTACTTTCAAGCCACCTTCCAGCTTCTAAATTGGATTCTATCATTAAAGGAGCTGTTATATGTTATTCAGTAGTAATAGCTGCAGTCTCTATTTAACTGCCAGTCCCATTCTCATTCTAATATCCTTCTTCCTGGGCAAACTTCCCAAGAACTGTTTATTCATTTTTCTACACCACACTGAGAGCTAAAGCTCATTCTGATTTCTCCTGAAACAGTGGCAATCTGTATGTTTAAAGAGTAAACCTGTGTGGTGAGAGGATTTGAACTACTGAGTGCAAGAAGAAAACTGTCAGGGGAAAAGTTATTAAGAAGATATCAACCAGAACAGAAAAGGTCACTGGATTAGCGGGAGAAGCAGAGTTGATGTAAAAGACACGCTGATGACAAGCACCATCTGAACATGGAAAGTTTTAGTATGTTTAATGTGCTGCCTGGAAATGTATCCTGAAAACAATGCTGCAGGAAAACTGGGCTGTATTCTGTCTAGGGGAAACAAAGGCTTTCAAAAGGAAGAAACAAAAGGGGGAAAAAAACCTTACTCCCAGTAAAGTGACACGCTAAGTACTGATCAATAGGAATAGGCCCAGTTGAGGGAACTGGACATGGCGGGGACAAATTTAACCTTCTATCTTAGAGAGCAAGCTTGTTAACATGCTATCCTGAGATGGCAGGAGAGGAAAGCTTTCTGTTTACATCTTAGGAGATCTACTTCCTGAAGACGCAGCATAAGGAACACTCATTAGCGAATAATATTCTGCAAGCTTAAAAGACAAAAAAGAGCCCTAGCTGGTGTGGCTCAGTAGATTGAGTGCTGGCCTGTAAACCAAACCAAAGGATGGCCAGTTCAATTCCCAGTCAGGGTTGTAGACCAGGTCCCCAGTTGGGGGAGTGTGAGAGGCAACCACACATTGATATTTCTCTCCCTCTCTTTCTTTCTCCCTTTCCCACTCTCTAAAAACAAAATAAGTGTTTAAAAATCCACTGAGGCTTTTTTTTTTTTTTTTTTAAAGAGACATAAGGCCCTGGCTGGTGGCTCAGTGGAAAGGTACCAGCCTGTGAACCCAAAAGTTGCTGATTTGATTCCCAGTCAGGGCACATAACCAGGTTCCAAGCTAGGTCTCCAGCCAAGTCCGTAGCTGAAGGCAGGTGAAAGGCAACCATACATTGATGTTTCTCTCCCTCCCCTGTTTCCCCTCTCTATAAAAATAATAAATAAAATCTTAAAAACAAAAAAAGAGAGACATAAATATGACAAACAAAATACATGCTAGGTACCCTCTAAAATGTGCTAAATGCTAGTCAGGACAAAGAGGCATCTAACCCTAATCCTAACCAACCCCACACAACTCTAAAGAATACATACATGAGAAGAGTCTCTAAGACTGTAAGATTATAAAGTGGTATATAACCCTTGTGGAGGATAGAAGTGTCACTAACAGTATTAGCAAATCAGGAAACTCTACGTTAACACTTCTGTTCTGAACCTAATGATTTCCTTACTTATCTGGTAGATGCTATAATTCTTTCAATTATTAAAAGCAATAGAAAAAGTAGAAAACTGGATTGATGTTTACTCTTTCAGTCTCACAATAGCTGCTGTACTTTTAAATCTCTTAGATATGCTAAAAAATCCTTAACAAAGACAGTTTAATTGATATGTCACTAGGTTCTGAAAATGTCAACATGGGCACCAATATTCTGACTACCGGCAGGCATGCACTATAATTTATACTGCCACACAGAAAAACGCAAGTTAAACCCTAAATTTTGTAACTTAAGAATAATATACAGGCCCTGGCTAGTGGCACAGTGGATAAGGTGCCAGCCTGCGAACCCTAAGGTCGCTGGTTCGATTCCCAGCCAGGGCACATAATCAGGTTGCAAGCCAGGTCTCCAGCCAGGTCTGTAGCTGGAGGCAAGTGAAAGGCAACCATACATTGATGTTTCTCTCCCTCTCTCCCTTCCCTTCCCTCTAAAAATAATAAATAAAATCTTAAATTAAAAAAAAAAAAAAGAATATACAGTTAGCATACTAAGAGAAGCAGGCTTTACTTACCTATGTTATCTATTCAAAATAGAAGAAATATTGTGAGAAGCAGAGGTGTTTTATTTAGAAAACAGTAGTTCAAAATAAAGTTGTTCAATTTTACTACTAGGTATATAGCAAAGAGAAATGAAAACATGCACACAGTATTCAAAACAGCATTATTCGCATTAACAGCCCGAGAGTGAAAACAGCTCAAATGTCCATCAACTGATAAATGGATACATAAAATGTGGTATATCTATCCAATGGAATGTTATTTGGCAATAAGTAAGATACGAAGTACTGATACTTGCTATCATTTCATTTCACAATTAATATAAAATGCCCCAAGTGGGAAAATATCTACAGTGACAGAAAACATTAGTGGTTGCCTGAGAACTGGAGAAAGGAGTAACTGCTACAGGGTTCTAAAATTCATTGTAGTCATAGTTGCACAATTCTGTGAATACAGTAAATTCCACTGAATTGTATACTTCACATAAATGAACTATACGGCATGTGGAAATATCTCAATAAAACTTAAGTAAAGCTGTTAAGTTGCTTCTATCTGTATTGTGTTTGTTGTTCTTGCTCGTTATTTAGTTGGTAATCTAGTATTTTTTATCAGTCATAATGAGGATGGCATTTCATTTTAAGCAAAGAATCATCCTTTCCCTGCTACCTACACACAATGACCGACCAAGGATTCAAACGTAACATAACTTTGGATAATAAAAATTAAGTCTCCTATTTAGAAAGCCAAAACAGCGAAGATCAGCCTGCCAAGAACTTGTACTTACTAAACTCAAACCAACAGGACAGAGATCAGGAGAGTGGCAGTGGGGACTGAAGGGCTTTCACATCACTGCAGTGATTCTTTTGCATACATAGAAATGTTTAGAATGTTCTCTGCACAGCTGCAAAGTATTAAGAAAGCCGTAAACACGCACAAGGTAGGCGTCACCATGCCGACTACTAACAGAACTGCAGAAGAAGAGCCCATAACCAGCGGGCGGTGCTTTACAACAGTACACTTGAGAGGTGGCTCAAGTGCTACCTCCCTTAAAATGTCACCCCCAAGGGTGTGTTGGACAATGCCTGCAACACCCATCACTGAAGGCATCACACTGTGCCTCCAAAAGGTCCTCGTTAAGATGAAAAGCTGTTGCTTTGGAGGAACAGCACAGTAAAAGCCTCAGAAAACATTAGTACAGGTCATTCTCTCTGATGTGTCCTCTATGTCCTGATCCTTTTAAAAGGAGCCCTGAGCATCACACCACGCAGGCACTTAACACGTTGTTGACTGGCAATTCCACAGCAAAAGGTAATGGAAGTGCAAACCAGAGTTAACTGGTCAACAATGTTTGGGCTTGAAAACATGAGGCTTTTTCGTGACTGGTCAAAAATGTTCAGAGCGGGCGGCAAACACCAATGGGTAGTTGCCCCAGGCCAGCACACAAAACTCATGCACTCCTGGACTCCTGGGTCCTTGGGCCCTCACCTTTGGTCTTTCCCCTTTTTCCCTATATTCTCTTTCCCTGCCTCCTGCCTGGCATTTCTGCCTCACTGATTTTGCACACCCCGTGGTTGGTTTTCTCCTTGTGCCTTTGACCAGGTTCCACGCACAGGCCCGGAGGACTCAGCCACACTTAACTAGGCCCGAGGTAGATGTCAGGAGCCAAAGGAAAGAGCAAGGCTGGAGGGAGCTAAGAGAGACGAGGATGGGAACCCTGGCAGCAGAAAGGGAATCAGAAGTGTCAGACATGTAGCCAACTGCCAAGGCTGGGCCACAGTGAAAAGAGAGGCAACATCAAGGTGCGATAAACCTTGGATTGGTCCTGCTGAGAGTACATACTGCCCACTTAACAGTTATGACCCATCACAGGAAATTTAGGGCTAATATTCATCAACAGCTTGACCCACATACCCTATAAATTTAAACACTTCTGGCAAAAACATATTTACTAATTAGGAAGACTGAAACAGTTCAGTTTGATGGGATTTTTTTAGAGTAAGTGTACCACCAGTTTTTGAGAAAGCTTGACATTTAACTGTTTATAAAACCGATTTTTTCTCTTTCCCGTCTTTGCAGGAAAATTCCCAGATGAATTAAAAATGTGATTTTATACACCAAAATGATTAAGCAGCTTCCAATTAGACTTAAGGTAAACACACCGGGTAGGGGAATGCAGTCTGGCCTTCTGCGGAAGGGAAGCCCGGCCTGTGGTCGTTTCTAAGCACAAAGGAGTTTATTTCTAAAGAGGAAATTGAATAATTCTATAACTAAGGGCTCTGTCTTCTGGTTCATGATCGATAAAGGCTATTCTGTGCAAAATGAATTACAGCAATAAGGAAGAAATCATCAAAACACTAAATGGTGCACAATAACATGGGGAGGGGAGGGGGCCTCAGGTCTCCTAAGCACATAAGCAAATAGGAATCAGGAGACTGCATTTGGGAAACAGCGGATCCTTTCCAAGTCATTTTTTATCCTTCTAATTAGTGAAAAGAAGGGAGACCAGGCCCTGCATGCTGAAACCATTCATGGTACTTTGAGACCTTCACATGATGGCTGGAGCCCAGCAGGGAAAGGATGAGGAAGAGAGAGACAAGGACAAAACACATAAGGCTGACAGGCCAGGGATTTGGATTTGACTCCATGTGTAACACGACAGCTTTAACTGGGGGAGTGACAGGACACAGTGTGTGTTTTTAGAAGAAGGCGCAAAAGAATGCTGTGTGACCATTATTTTCCAGTGTGACAAAATTAAATAAAAGCAGAGAAGCCAGTGAGAAGGACTGTCCTATCTTAGTGAAAGATGCTGGCCTGGTGGACATGGCAAAGTACAGTTTCAGAAAATGAGCCTGAGATAAAGCCAACAGACTCGTGGGAAAAGATGAAGAGACACAGGTGGGGACTTTGGAGTTGAAAAGCACTGGAGGTGAGGAAGCAGAGGCTCTATTCGGGGAAGTTCTGTTGTAAAGGGAGGAGAGCTATAATATAAGGCGGCAGCAAGGTGGACATGTGGAGTCAAGGGAGGGGTCTTGTTTTGTGGCTGGGGAGATATGTAGCTGTTCACGTGCTTAAGACAAAAGATACTACGTTGTGTTGGTGAAAATGATCCAGCAGAAAGACAGAAGGACTGAGAAGTCAAGAACAGAAATAGCTGCATCACTGGTAAGAAGGAAAGAAAATATATACAACTGACATATGTTCACTGAACACTATTAGATGTTCTTTGTTCTTAATGGGTTCACAGGAAAGAGAAATTTAAACAAATTATTAAGCAGCAAAATAAGATCCAATAGCGATATATACAAAGTATTAATGCACTATGATAAAGAGTGTTATCGTGCTATGATAGATTGGGTGGGGCCACATACTAATGTCAAAAATGGCTGATTAACTTATTTGCTTTATTAACACATTTTGGGTAAATGTTATCCCCCCCAAAAAAAATTTTTTTTTAAATTTTATTGTTGTTGTATTACATCCCTTCCCTTTTATTACCCAAAATTTTTAAGCAATTGTTTCCAATTCTACTCCCATAAGACAAAGACTTTTACACTTCTAAAGAAATTCACAAAGACAAAATGATATTTAATTAATTTAGTATAAGACTAAATAAACCCAGTTTGTGCAGTCAGTAAAAAATTTTTTAATGTCATCAGAATAGTCCAGTCTCTGATATTTTTAAAAGTTTTACTTACCATTTCAATTTTTTCCCCAAATGCTCCATGGATGAGTTCAGATATAATTTGTCTACTCTGTAATGTTAAGTCACAGCAAGCTCTTCGTTTGGAAGGACTGATCCAGGAGACAGGGTGAGGTCACCAGGACCGGTAGGTCTTATCAAGGTCACTCACACCCTGTGGGAGGTCAAACCTGACCCACCCTCTGGACTGTCCTGCTTTAGACAACCAGGCAAACCAGTCAAGCACAGTACGAAATGAGTAACATTTTATTCCAAAGACTGGTGCATATTTTCAAAATGATTCACTTCAAAAAGCAGACATTTTTTGATGCTTCAAGAATACTAACTGGATGAGGTAAGACTTGCTGTTCTCAAAAACCACAATTGCTCATATTTTTTTAAAAATCAGTTACTCTACAACAAAAACACTTACCTCTAAAACTGCTAATGTTCAAAATCACAGATCTTTCGATCTCATTAATTATTGGGTTAATGTTTTCCCCTTAGATAATTCTCCTTAAATTTCCCTCTTACTACACCAACCTGCTGAGCTGCATCTCCATTCACCAAGTGGGGCATCATGGCTACCTCTCCATTCAGCAACGGTGGCAATTCCAGAGGGATTTGGTCGGTCATCATCATTGTGACGTACATTCATGGAGAAATTCACTCAATCGGCTCCCTGAAAAAGAACCACCATTCTTTTAAAAAGTACTCAGGACCACAAACAGCACATATGACAAGAATTTAAGTATTCTGTCTTGAGGTCAGCTGAAACAAGATTATTCTGTCATAAATTAACACTAGATCCTGTGTCAGGCCTGAGAATGATTCCAGTACACGGAAGAATCTGAACTAGGAGACCACACGTGAGTCTCCAAGCAGTCAGATGAATACAACCTCCTATGCCTTGATTTTGTCATTTATTTATAAACTTGGGAAAAGACATGAAGAATAGTAACTACCCTACCCCCAGGGAGCTTTCTCAGCATAGAACGAGACAACGTTTTCAGAAGGCAAAGCGTCCAACAAAAACTGATGGTATCATATGCAAAGTAACTGCAGAAAATAAGGTCCTATGAAGAACCTTATAAAGGCTGCTTTTTCCTTATATTTACATCAAAATATTACATATAAGCAATTAATCCAAGCCAAAAAAAAAAAAAAGATTAACGATCTATATTGCAATTTCTGAACTTGCCATTATTTTGGTAATTAATCATTCTTGTCATCATCTCTCTCCCATCATTTCCTTCAATTCAATTTAACCTGTTGCATATTTACATCTTTATCACTTGTGTACATTTTGAGCTTTCCTGCGTCTCCGAGTACCCACGGCACCTTTTGCAGAATTGAGCGGAAAGACAGATTCCATTGTTTCAACAGAATAAATTATTTTCATGCAAGTGTTCAAAACAACACAAATCACAATTTTGCTCCATAATCGTACTTGCCACCAACATCTAGCCTTTAATACAACAGCAGGACAATAATGAATTCCTAATAAAAATTACTCTTGGAACAGGTGCCACAAGAGCCAATGCTACAGAGAAGACTGGTACCAGCAGAAAGAAAGGCTGAAATGCAAATGCACTATCAAAGAACCTCAGGAGGCAGAAATGCAAATGCACTATCAAAGAACCTCAGGAGGCAGCAGTCGTTGAGGTTGGGGCGACAGAAAGCAGGGTCCAACCCCCAAAATCATCTGCGTTTCCACCAGGCTTCAACATTTCAGACAGCAACGTTCATGCTGTGGAAATAGCAGCAGCGGAAGGAAAAGTTGGCCAAGAAAGAACTTAAAAAAGAGAGAGAAGCTCTTGGTGATAATGCACCACCAAAACCTGTACCCAAAACCATTGACAACCAGCGAGTGTATGATGAAACCACAGTAGACCCTACTGATGAAGAGGTTGCTTATGATGAAGCTACAGATGAATTTGCTTCTTACTTCAACAGACTTCTCCCAAGATTCTCATCACAACATCAGATAGACCTCATGGGAGAACAGTACGACATGTGTGAACAGCTCTCCACAGTTATACCAAATTCACATGTTTATTACAGAACAGGGCTGACTCTGAAAAAAATTATCCCACAGTGCACCTCAGGAGATTTCAGATCTGATCGTTATTAATGAAGATGGTGAAACACCAAATGGATTAATTCTGAGTCACTTGCCAAATGGACCACCTGCTCATTTTAAAATGAGCAGTGTTCGTCTGCGTAAAAGAAATTAAGAGAAGAGGCAAGGACCCCACAGAACACATACCAGAAATAATTATGAATAATTTTACAACATGGCTGGGTCATTTTATTGGACAGATGTTTGCATCTCTTTCCCCATAATCCTCAATTTATTGGAAGGCAGGTTGCCACATTCCACAATCAGCAGGATTACATCTTCTTCAGATTTCACAGATACATATATTCCAGAGTGAAAAGAAAGAGGGAATTCAGGAACAAGGATCATGTTTCACTTTAAAATTAAGATCTCTCCAGAAAGGAACTTTTGATTCTAAATATGGAGAATACGAATGGGTCCATAAGGCCCGGGAAATGGATCCAAGTAGAAGCAAATTCCATTCATAAAGTACTGAAGGAATAGTACTGGAATTCGCTGAGTAGGCCTATCCTAATTTGTGACAGAAGACACTTCTTCAAAAAGGCATTTACTGAGGATCCCCTCTTTCAAGTCTGGAGACATTACCTAGTGCCATGAATTACCACTCACTGTTTCTGTAAGAAATACAAATAAAAGTCATTTCAGTAAGAATTTAAGAAGTAGCAAATAATAATAATAATAAATTACTCTTTAAGAAGCATTAAAGAGCCCTGGCTTGGTGGCACAGTGGATAACGCACCAACCCATGAACCCAAAGGTTGCTGGTGCAATTCCCAGCCAGGGCAACATAACTAGGTTGCAAGCCAGGTCTCCAGCCAGGTCTGTAGCTGGAGGCAGGTGAAAGGCAACCATACACTAATGTCTCTCTCCCTCTCTGCCTCTCTCCATTCCTTCTCTCTGGAAAATAATAAGTAAAATATTTTTTTTAAAAAAACAAGAAGTATTTATATATTCTTCACTTATGGCTAAAGTTAATGCCACAAAAGGTCTTAACAGTATGGACCAAAAAAAATAGAAAATAAAAAAGAAACATAAGTGCACTACTTAATTCAAAAAGCCCCTGTCATATAGTTGTTAGATTTTATCATTTATAATCAAATCCCACAAAATTTCAAATTCATGGTCAGTTAACCCTTTAATACCCAATACCCAAATCAAGCAAAAAGCAGTGGGGCAAATCCTTTAATAACTGTCTCAGAATTGTCTTAGGTATGACAGAATAAATTACTTCTCCTCATTTTTAACCAGCTCCACTCTAAACATTCAATATACTTTCCCCCATTCCCATCATGCTACTGAAAAGAAACTCCTTCTCTGAAATTATCAAATGATACATAAAAGCCACCCAATACACTGTAAACGTTTTTATTTTAAATAGGTAAAAATTTACACTATTCATTATAACCTCATTTAGGGAAATTAATTATTTTAAGTGCCAAACAGTTAAGTCTTGTCCCAACTAGGGAAGCACATTCTATAATAACAGGTCTTATAATTCAGTGTTAATAGTACCATCATGCTGTTTTATGAGGCAATTACTCAGTTCCTAAGCAAATAAAATTACAAAACCCAAAGCCGAATGGTCTATCCTGATGTAGGAAACAGATCCTTCCACAATAAAATTAACTAAGACAATTCCATTGGCACTATCATGACATCACTGTTTGATTTTGAGTAGGTCAAATGACGGGAGTACTGACGCCCATTTCAACTTATTCCCAACGTACTTTATCCTACTAGTGCATGAGGAAATAAAATAATGGTTGCTTTTCCTCTTAGATTAGTGCTATTACACAGGCCAGTTTCTTAGGTGTAATGTTGTATTTAATGTTTCTGCAAAACTGCAGGATGGATACCCAGGGCAGTAACTTACATTAGTGGCCTGAGGATCAAGCATGTAGGGTAAAGAAGCTCCCTGCTACCTTTTCCTCATTCCTCCTGAAGGAAGAGTCCCAAGGTCGGGTTATGGTGCAGATTCTGGCTCTGTCCTCCCTCCCTGTCCTCTGCTAAAGCAGTGAGACCCAAATCTCTCATCCACGTGGTGCAGTCGGGTCATCTCACAAAGAAGCACAAGGATGGAACCTGCTCTCTTATCACCCTATAAAGAAGCAGGAGCAAACTGACTCAGGGCCTGCCCCTCAGTCCTTCCAGCCTCCGGGTCCTTACTTTAGGCCAGAGGACAGGGACATGTTTAGGAGCTGGGCAGGGTAGGATGGAGGTCCTCAGTCAGAACCTGCTTTGAGATGAAACTATTTATGCTCCAAATGGTCCAACCCAGCTAACTGAAGTTTTCAATATTGGGGATTGAGATTCAACTTAAAAGATTCAAATGAAACTAACAACGCTATTTTGTTCCCAGTTCCTATTGTTTCTTGGAGAGAGACCATAGGTGTTGGGTAGGAAGAGATAAATTTCATCTGACGTAAAATTCAGGCTCCCTGGTCCCCTGGCCCTGATACCAAAGAATGCCTCAACATCAACATTATGTCTAACACTGACATTTCCAACTTAAGAAACCTTTTAGCTGGCATCCTGTTGAAAAACAGGACTTGCCATTAACAAGATACAGCAATCTAGCACTCCTGGGTAGCAGTCTTAAGCACAGATGCCAAGTCCAAGTTGGGGAGTTAAACTCCAGATTCTTCAAGAGAATGATAGGGTATAAGGCCCACCTATGCCTCATATAGGATGGAAGAGTATGGAGACCCACACAAAGCTGCAAAAAACCCCAAAGAAAACAAGTCCACCAGCATAAAGAGACCATTGTTCTCTGCTTTTGAAAAGTATGCTTGCAACTTTGGGTAGTGCCTGCTCCTCACCAGCTCTGACTGAAACTGAATGGAGATGCGTCAGCTCTCCATAATTGAGCTGTTAATTGTTTTTCTGTGTGTCGGTTAGAAAGTCTCACAGGAAACCAACCTGACAAGACACCCATTTTCCTGGTCTGGGTGTCCTTTCCCCTGGACAGCTGAGCGTCTCAGCTGACCAAACCCACCCATAAACTCATGCCTTTTGGTCTAGGCTAGGCCACATCCACACATCCACACTCCCTCTCGCACACAGCACAACTCTTCACATGAATGAATCCATTTCGTAAACCACTTTACAAATAAAGAACAAATGTGCTAAGAAACTAATCAGACCAAGCAAATATAAAGTAGATTCTCTCTATTACAATGCCTTTTTCTATTCCTCTGAACCTTTTCTTTTATCACGCCATGCTCTAAGGTTTCACTACTCTTTCCTTTGTTCTTTTGCACCCCTCCATTTCAAAGAATTTGGTAACAACCACAGGCCCTCACCATCTCTCCCTCTAACCGCACATCCTAACACTAAAACCACAACTGCTTCATGCCCAGCCAGTTTTGTTCTTTTTGTTGTTGCTGTTGTTCTGTTGATTGACAGGGAAAGGAGGCCACATGAGCACTGTGGTTACCCCCCACGCCCCCAAGGGAGAGCAAGTCATTTGTTACCTTCATTACCTGGAGCAAGACCCAGCATTACCAAATGAACTGCTGCCCTAATGGCCCGTGGGGGCTGGGCACTCTGCAACACAAAATGAACAGATCCTCACTGTTAGTCAGCCATTTAATTCCATCCAAATAAGCCGCAAAGCTTTTAAAGAACACCTTACTTTAAAAGAATATTACAAAGGGTCTTCAGTTTTTGTATTCCTCTAGGCAAGTGAGTGGCTTACTACTTTTTCCTCTTCTTTTCCTTCCCCCACTACAAGTCTGAAAAGGTTTTCCCCAGGAGTTTGGCCCCAGTTTACAGTAAGCAACATACTGGCCAAGTTCATAAAAAACCGGATCCTCAGGAAAGAACTGCAGATCCATTTCCAAAGGCCACAAAAAGCAATTATACACTAGCAAGAATTTTTAATTTGAAAAAAAAAAAAAAAACAAAGGCCTAATCACTGCTGGGAGGGTTTTCAGTCTGTGAACCTGGACTTCAAATTAGTAACAAGAAAGATGTCCTGGTCCTCACGCTATGGGTCAATGACCCCAATTTCCTTACATTAACTTCAGATGTGAGTGAGAAGTACAGTATGCAAGTTAGTTTTACATGACAAGAGAAAAAGGAATGGTAACACTAAAAGGAGCAAAATATAACCATCAGACCCAAATGGGCAGGCCAGTCAGGCCCAGCAGATCCAGAGTTAAATCTTAAGTCAGGGCTGACACACAGGTTCCCAAACTCACTTCACCTCCACCCTAATGTGGCTTTTGCTGCCTTCTAGGCTATCCCAGGGGAGTGGTTATACAGTATATGTGGTAAAGGAACTAAAAAGAAAAGTGCACCTGATCAGTGTTAACTCTTTGCTTCAATTCTGTAATTCAAAATGCATTTGCAGAAACCAAAGGGCTTCCTTGATGAATGGGAAATGGATAAAAACCCATCATAGAACCATATAGTACAGGTGATGGCCTTTACGCATTTACATCTTCCTAAGTGTCGTCTTCGTTTCTAAGCTTTGTTACACAAGACTTTGAAAGATGAAAAGGGAGGGAAAGCGAGAGAGATGTGAAAAAAGAATACAACATGAAAAAAGATGATTGTACACATTCCTACAACTAAGAGGCGGTCCAAGTATGGTTCACTATTTTATTATCCTCATCAGAATATCCTTCCTCCTTCAGGCTGGTTTTGAAAGGTATAAAGATCTAGAACTTCAACAGCTATCTTTTTTAAGTCTTCTGAGCAAAACTAAAAACCGTTTTCTCATAATAACTGTGGAAGCACTAACCACATCAATAGAAAATGAAAGGTTAAGACAAAATAGAAACACCCTGCATCTCCTTTACCTTGGAAATTGAGAAAAACCTGCTCATCCATCAGCACGCACCTGACTGTTTTATCACTTCCCTGCCACTGAGAACAGAGCTTTTCTTTCCCTTCCCAGTAACACTACACCGGTGCTTGTGGTCCTGGCTCTGACCATGTGAAATTAGCATGTGGCCATTTATGACCCGAGGTGGGGCGCTGCAGTTGGACAGGAGAAAGCTGGGTGGTTCTCATGCTATCCCTGCACTCACCCCTCCCCCGTACACTTCAGGAAACCATGCGAAAAGGTACTTGGTACAAACACTCACCTTTGCTTTTTTGAAAATAAAATAAATGTGCATAAAAAGGATATGGAGAGGGAACGAGGATTACTATTAGGGTTTTTCACAGACCCTCTGCTAATAAGAGCTCAAAGGATCAGCAGGTTTGGCTTATTTGTTTTTTGTTTTTAAAGTACTGCAATAGAGAAACTCCGGGACTAAGTATTGGAAAATCTGAGTTTTAATCAGGGCTTTGCCAATAATTAGCTCTAAACTTGAGCCATTAATTTCTTCTTTTATAAAATTCACAAAATTATAGATTAGCCTTCAAGGTTTCTTTCTGTTCAAACACCACTGCCTACTATGCTTATTTAACACACGTTAAACTAAAGTTTAAGTGTCTTTTAAAGAGGTTTACGCAAACCCTACAAACCCATTTGTTACTTTCTCTTGTAGGACTATAACCTGACCCTTCTGCATGAGAGGAAGAATTGAAGTAGCATGGTGAGAAAAAGAATGTATTGAGAAAATAATGCTGGTAATCGCTGCTTTCATGCCAATGAAATCTAATTTTCCAGCTGAGTCCTAAACAGCTGGAAGACTCTTGCCACGGCTTGCCACTTGAATGGAAGACAGAGTGGTGATAGCTGTCCGTGCAGAAAAACCTCTTGAGACATGAGCAGTACCTGCAGGTATGCGCCCAGCTGGTTGGTTGAGGCGCAAATAGTCTGGAATTTGTCTTCTTGTCTGATATGGGTTCATTAGTGAAATTAAATCACAGTTGTCTGAAAAAGTTCTTAACCTTGAAACCATTCTTGCTTTTTGCATCCGATTATAAACACGGGAGATTTAAGTGCCAATGTTTAAACCCAGAAAGAAATCCTATGAAATCAACTTTTTTTAGAATAAAAACATCACCACTGCCACTCTTGATTAAAATAAGCAACAGCCCTGGCTGGTAGCACAGTGGATAAGGCGCCAACCTGCGAACCCAAAGGTCGCAGGTTCGATTCCCCAGCCAGGGCACATAACCAGGTTGCAAACCAGGTCTCCAGTCAGGTCTGTGGCTGGAGGCAGGTGAAAAGCAACCATACATTGATGTCTCTCTCCCTCTCTGCCTCTTTCCCTCTCTCCCTTCCCCTCTTTCTAAAAATAATGAAATAAAATCTTTAAAAGAAATAAATAAAAATAAAATAAACAACAAAGGGTTCAAGCAACAAGTACAAACTGTCCCCCATGCTCCAGAGGGAGGAGGAATGCCACGCAGAATCCACAGGTGATGTTTTTATTCAGTTACAGTTGACATGCAATATTATATTAGTTCCAGGTGTACAGCGTAGTGGTTAGATGTTTATGTACCTTACAAAGTGATCACCCCAATAAGTCTAATACCCACTTGGCACCCTACATAGTTATTACAGTATTAGTGACTATATTCTCTATGCTGTAATTTGACTTTGCTTAAATCGCAAAGCATGTCATGTCTGAACTCAAAACTACCATATTAGGAAGGCACAATTTTCAGCGGGGGTGGGAGGGGCTGAATATCTAAGAGTTACATGTAAACATGATATGTAATCTGAGACTGTGTTCATAATTCTCCATAAACATACAGACTTTGCTTCCAGAGCCCCATAACATCCCCAAATTTTTAAGAAAACAAAAACTAAAGGGAAAAAATGACATCACTGCATATACACAATTGTGGGACCTCAGGTCTATACCCACACGTAAGTCACAGCTCATTTGTGCAAATACTATTAACTGAAAGGGGAAGGGGTTCATCTATTAAAAAAAAAAAAAAAAAATTTTTTACCAACCAAAGGTTCATTTGCTTTGTTCATTTTTTTTAAATGGCATCTAAGAAGTCTGCAGATGTGATTAGACATTTTTACTGCCACATCCAGACCCCAGGTACACCCAGCACAATAATCTCATCTCCCTCGCTGACACCCCACAATGAAAGCGTAACATCTGCAAGAAAACACTCCAAAACTATGAGCCCCTATTTTCTCACATATCCAAGCTAACTTTACCTAAGGGTGACAGTAACTGAAAATATATATTTTCAATAAAATCTGGAATTGTATAGCTGTTTGTTTCCATTCTTTCTGTAGTATATTGAAGAAAAAGCCTAGAAAACTGTAATGTGGAATTAAAGTCACTTCTAAGCCCCCTGCAGGTCTAGGACTTGCTACCTCCCCTACCAATCTCCCTCCAAGCCTCCCAGGGAGGTGGAAAGAAATGAGACAGAGTTGGAAGGCATGTGCCCCTTCCCAGCACCAGCCCCCTGGCACTCCCACGGCCGGGCACCCCGTGGCGCCTGGACAGTCCCACTGCCTGTCAGGGCTGTGGTGAGAGACTGTACTGCATAGGCTCTCTGTGTCTCAGCATCTGCACCTGTAACAGGACGCTTTCCCAGGACTTCTAGAGTCCCCTTCCCTTTAATGCAATCTGAAATGGATCTTGTGACTGTTTTTAGAGATTATGAATTCAATTCTAAGTGCAACCAGCTGAGTACCAGATAGCCACACATAACGCCCTTTATCGGAGGAAAAGCGTGTCGCGATCACCATGCTGACTGCTTCCCAGGGAAGGTTGCAGGAAGAGCTCTGAAGCAGTTCCTCCAGCCTAGTGGGCAAAGACACTGTGTGAAGCACCTAGACACTCGCTCTTGCTTAGCCCCACAGCATCCCCATGAAAGGTGGTGTCCCCTTTCCACCAAAGCTGAGAGAGGGTTAAGGAATCTGACCAGTCTCAGGAAGTAATGGTTAAGAAGTCAGTGCTATTAGTGAGCTAGTTATCACATATAAACATCTGGCAACTTAATATAGAAGCGGAAGAACTAATGAAAACTGCATAGATGAGTTTTTAAAAATTAGACAAAACAAGTACATGGAACAAAATTCAAGAAGTAACTTTCAAAGATACCCAATAAAAGTACATTTCCTTCCTATCCAGTCTCTAGTTCCCCCCATACAAAGTTTTTGGTGCATCCTTACCAAGATATAGAATTAATGATTTTTAAAACACTTTTTTCAAGTTGCTTAAGAAAAGTTATCCTGTGTTATATCTTGTAGTCCACGTGGTTAAAAGTCAGGGAGAGAAAAAAAAAACACCAAATTATTGGCCCTGGCTGCTGGCACAGTGGATAAGGCACTGGCCTGAACCCAAAGGTCACTGGTTTGATTCCCAGCCAGGGCACATAATCAGGTTGCAAACCAGGTCTCCAGCCAGGTCCGTAGGTGGAGGCAGGTGAAAGGCAACCATACATTGATGTCTCTCTCCCTCTCTGCCGCTCTCCCTTCCCCTCTTTCTAAAAATAATAAAATCTTTAAAAAATAATAAAAATTTAAAAATTATCAATGACTAAAGTTATATCCCTCCACGATGATTTTTAATGAGATATGCCATGATTAAAGACAAAAAAGCACAATTACTTCACAATGGAGGGCAACTCAGCAAGTTACTGATGAAGCAGCTGTTAGAACAAGGTCCTTGCTACAAAGGATTTCAGTAGCTCAAAAAAAGGACTCAGCTGAAAGGTACCTTCTTCTAAAATAGCCTCAAACAAAAAAGGGGCTGAGCAAGAGCATCATGCATTGTTCTTAATAAACATTTTTTGAGCACCTACTATGTGTCAGACACTATACTAAAATTCTAGGATTCCAGAAAAAAAGGCATGAGGTTAAACAGCATTACAGTAAAACATTATACTCAATAACTAAAACATAGTCCCCGTTGGACACTTCTGACAACACACAAGTCAACAGACCTCCACATACTCTGTGAAACCCTTCATCTGAGATAAGCCCCACTGTCTAAATTTGGTTTCCCAGCTGTGGCTACTTTTCTAGTCTTAAGTGTTCCAGTAGATAAATTTGTCTTCCAAACATACCCCCCTGCTTCGATCTTTATTTCTGATTTGCCAGGAGGACACTAGAATCATTTCTTTAGTCAGCTCATACAGAATTTAGTGATATAGTGATATATTTTACAAAATCTGTTTTGTTTAATTGAGTAGATATAGGTTTTGTTTGAGTAGATATTATAAAAACATTCATTATAAAGAAAACAATCTGTATTGTTAAACATTACTGTTTTTTGCAATTTATTGTTGACATGTCATTACTAATTTTAGATACTGATTCAAAATTTTTTTTCAAAAAATATCTGATTCTTTCCTATACCCCTATGGGCAGGTCAATGAGAACAGTATAATGATACACTAGAATTTAGTTTATAAGCTTGTTTTTTAAAACAAGCTATTTCTTGAAGAATCATGACAACTGATGACATTCTCATAAGCAGCTCTGCATTTCACTTCATGTGACTGAACACAAAGCAAATACCAGGTGTTCCTTGGAGTTTCAATGGTACTGAAACAGAAAATTCACATGAAATGACAACACTTAATAAAGAAACAAATCAGCAGGTGCAAAGACACATCATGTAAGGGAACATCTATTTACTTTTTCATATGAGGTATATATGCACCCACATTACTAACTCAGACTAATACTTTTGAAAACAAAAATGTGGGATTCTTTAGAAGAAAACATTCTTTCAAGGAGAAAAACTGTCATATACCACAACACATTAAAAAGACTTGTTTTAATAAATGAAAATGATAGTTGGTGTATACAGGATTTCTAAGCAAATGTATAAATCCAAATGTTTCAAAGCATGTGCTTGCCCAATGAATAACAATGACATAGTTACTAACACTAATATAGTTTGTTAAGAAAATGTAAAATGGCTGCATTTGTTTATTTAGGTTCAGGTGTGTGCAAGACACACTCTTTTGTTCTGAAATCATACAAAGTCTAAATTTAAGGAGTCTAGTAATGGGCCTTAAAGCCTTTCCAGAAAAATAACTTTAAATTTCAACTGCTACAAAATGCATGTTTTGCAATTCAATTCTCTTACTTCTCCTTACCTGAAAATATCCTTTGTTACAGTTACGGAAGAACTCAGAAACATGAGTATGAAAAAGACAATTAACATTCTAGGATTATTAACAGTTATAAATTTACAAGCCCCACAAAAGGGCCTCAGGGATGGCCAGTGTCCCCACACCACACATTGAGAATCGTATCATCACACACCAAATAGCTTAAGTATAAAAAGAGAAGAACATTTTAAATTCATCCTCTAGTAAACAAAGATTGCTGTCCTTTATACCCTGTACATCTGCAATTCACCTGACAGCATCTGAACAAAGAACAAATTAATCTAAATAGGCATCCAAATTCTAGCATAGATCGCTCTCTCCAGGATTGTACTTTTACACTCTATAAAGCACTGGGGTGAAAAAAATGCATTTGGTGCAATCTTGATGGAAAGTAACAGTAGCAGGATGGAGGGAAACACCATGAATGTTGAGGGTCCGCCACTACCCCACTCCCCGGCTGGGCCTGAAAGCAAATCCAGTTCAGAACAGGATGGGACCTGACTCCAATAAATCCACACCCATTAGTCTGGTGTGGCTCAGTGGGCTGAGTGCAGGCCTGAGAACTATACGGTCACTGGTTCGATTCCCAGTCAGGGCATAGGCCTGGGTTGCAGGCCAGGTCCCCAGTTGGGGGATGTGCGAGAGGCAACCCCACATTGATGTTTCTCCTCTTCTCATTCTCCCTTCCTTCACCCTCTCTAAAAATAAATTATTTAAACAAATAAATAAATCCACACCCACTGGATGGGGATCCTGGGCTCATCTCTCCTGTAATCAAACATATGTCCTGGATTCTAAGCAAATGATCACCCAAGGAAATAACATATAATTTTGTGTTGCCATTTCCATGTAAGAATCCAATCAGCTCTGACCTCCAGACCTTCATTTACTGCTCAATCAGCATTTTCTAGGGTCACTAATTTATTTTATTTTGCCACAGCCTAGTAAGTCTTTCATCAAAGAACCCTGAAAGTTTTCTGAGGCATAAGGAGAGCTCTTAAAATGAGAACCTCAAGTATCAAATATGGACAGAATAATTAGTACAATGGTGAAATTCATTTCTTAGAGCAACAACTTAGCAAAATCAAAATATGCCACAAACTAAGTGATTCACATTCAACCAACACTTAGATAAGAGACTTTCCTTTTATTTTTAAAAATAGATTTAACAAGCATATTAATTTTCCACTGGCCACTATAAATAAATGGAACTCCAAAACCTCTTTCTTTGCAAGGGCGTTCTGGCCAGTCACTGTTAGCCTGACCCTGAGTGGAATGTGTATTTACATTGCCAAGAGGCAGCATTGTATGCTGGTGGGAAACCACTTCTCACAAACCTCCCATTCAGCGGAGGGCTCCCACAATAGGTACTCACACAGGAAGCAGGCCTTGCTAAGAGCACCTCTGGCTATTTCAGAGAAATTTCCAGGGCAGCGGCATGGAGAACCACTGTAAATGCTCCGTTCACAGACCCTCACTGCCTGCACTTCAGGGTCCACAAAGCTAGTGTTGTCCACTGCCACCCCCTTCCAGCCCCAAGTTCTTCCCAAGGTGAAAGGAAAACTGTTGGCAATTCCATTTAATTTTTCTAGCTAATCTCTCAGGGCCTCATTTTGTTAAAAGAAAAAAGGAGAAAGAATTACAAAGCCATGACATTGTTTCTCAAACTGAAAATACTTGAAGCTATTACTTTTCAACGCCAAATAAAGATGTTAATATTGAATGTGCAATTTTAAAAAATCAAAACTTCAAATATCACTTCATTATCTCCACTGGAAACTCCGGTCCCTTAAATACTGACCATTTTGTTTAACTGCAAAGCAAAAAATAATAATTACTTTACCTCCTCAAATAAAGTGGGCATTGTCAGCAACATAACAAAATGGCTTCTGCACAAATATCTGAGGAAATATAACATTAACCACTTCTGCATGCCATCAAATCTTTCAACTGGTAGTGGGAAAATTGCAATAAATAAATAGGTTTTGTCAATTCCACACCAAATAACCGATCTGACTAGCCCTCACTACTCGAGCATATTAAAAAACACAACCTGGTTCTTTTTAAAATGTGATTAAATTCTCAACCTGCAAAAAGAGAGGTAACAGCTGCTTCCTATGATAATATGTTAGGCCATTAAATAAATTAATGACGTTTGGCAAAGGGTCACTCCTCTGACTTATTTTTTCTCATTTCTCTAATTAAAGTACTGGACTCTATGATCAAAGTCCCTGCCAGCTCTAATAATTAATTTGGGTATAGCAACAAAGACTATCACAATTAACACATACATCTTAAGGGTTCATTGGAAGTCTAATACTGAAGGCAGCCACCGTAAAATAAAAGGTATCTGCACCCATTCCAACCATAAATAATACCACTCTTCCTAGCTTCAGAAAGTCACTTCTGCAATATAGAAAAAGTTAACCAGAAATAAAAGGAAAGGCTCACGGCATGGTGTTTAGTGAAATGTGCTCGGAGTATATATGCATATGTAATTATTTAAAAGACTAAAATGAAATAGGACCAAAATATTAACAATGTTTAGTTAACCTGTGGGTTATGAAATGACAAGTTATCTTTTTTCCCTCAGTACACAATATACTTTTAAAGTATCCTACAATCAGCATCTAATTTTTTAAAGTTAACTTTTTTTCTTTTTTTGACTCCATTCACTATTCTTCATAGAGAAGGGCAGGGAAGCATTAATGTGCAATTGCATTCACCTGCCTCCAGCTGGTTATGTGCCCTGACTAGGGAACCAAACCAGCGACCTCTGGGTTCACAGATGGGCACCAATCCACTGAGCCACCAGCCAGGGCAAAAGTTAACTTTTTAAAAACCCATATAATTCCATTCACTTTTCACATTATGTGATTGTTTAAATTTTTGTGATGAAATACTTTTAAACCACTGTATGGCATAAAGAGCTGAAGAATACAGGTTTACTCAAGTCTGAGAACTAGTTTCCACCATTCACACCAGGGAGTTTGGGGGCACAACAATGGAAGAACATCTGTGCTGAAGTAATACTCGGTAACATTAAAACACCAGCCCTCAGGTCATGCTTGCTGAGTAATCCCTAAATCACGCTCACTAGGACCAACCCGAACAGCCCAGGTTGGGTGTTTTTTTTTTGGTTGTTTTTCTTTTCCTCCTAGTTAGGGGAAAGGTAGGTTCCCCAACCTTTTTTTTTTTTAATTTTTAAGGTAACAGGCACTCCACAAAATCCTCTTTCAACTGCCAAATTTAATCAGTAAGACTTGGTAAAGACACATTAATAATAGAAATCTGTTACACTCTTTTTGTTTGGTTTGGTTTCTTTTCAAGATTTTTTTAAATTATTATTATTTTCAGAGAGAAGGGAAGGGAGAGAGGCAGAGAGGGAGAGGGACATCAATGTATGGTTGCCTTTCACCTGCCTCCAGCTACGGACCTGGCTTGCAACCTGGTTATGTGCCCTGGCTGGGGAAGTGAACCAGCGACCTTTGGGTTTTCAGGCTGGCATCTTATCCACAGAGCCACCAGCCTGGGCTCTGTTACACTCTTTTTAAAAAACAAAAAAACAAACAAAAAACTGCTGGCTATGAAAAGTACAGGGTGGGGTTCGCTGGGAGCTGGCAGGCCTCATTCTCGGCGGATAAAGTAACTACCCACTCCTATCTTAGGGGGTTTTCTTCACCCTACTCTCACTCAATAGGAACCTTCTACCCCATATTTTTATTCCCACATCCCAAATAGTAACACACGAGGTCTGTCCCAAAAGTATCGAGCCAGTGGCTATATAAATAAAAGTTTGCACAAAGGATACTTTTGGAACAGACCTTGTATAGTACAGGTTCGCTCTAGGAATCCAGATCTGGAAGTACAGAAAAGCAGAAAGAAAGTTTCAATTATTCATAATCATATCACCCAGAATCATCCTCTTAAAATACTGGTGTATTGTTTCCATTTTTTTCTATGCACATCAAATTTACAAAGCTAGAGGGCAATAATTTACACAGTAAAGATCTTCCTATTTTTTATTTTTGATATTTTACGATTATAACAATGACACTGATAACTTGAAAAGTTAACCAAGAAATTATTCCTAAACCACATTTTCAGAGAAGGTGGCATCTTCTTCCAGGGTCCTTGACTTAAAAGATAAGGGACCAGGGAAAACACGATATTCAACTGACATGCGCAGTGTGCACCCTGAGGCATGATTCCTTTCTACATGAAAGCAGGCTACAATGACATAATACTTTCCAATTATGTACAAGTATTTAAATAGAATTACTACATCAACGATCCTTACAAATTACTGTAAATCCAATTGTTTCTACGTTTATATGTACATAAATATCTAAAAAATGAAGTTTTATTCTCTACCCCCTAAGAGCTATAGGATGTCTTATGTTAATTATCCATAATACCTTCTTCACAACTTGCCCTACTGCTGTCAGCAGAATGGGTACACAAGCATCACAGCACTTTGCCACACAAAAACTTAACCCTGAGCGTCTAAGCCTGCTGCTGCCAGAGAACAAGACTGGCAAGTGTGTGATGTCACTTAAAAGTATCTTAGTGTAAAGTAGGAAGACATACATTGCAGCCTAAAATACTAAAAAGTTGGAAGCTATCTCATCCATTCAATAAATGACTAATGCAGCCAATTTTAAATGTTGAAATCAATCTGCGAACAAAGGAAGGTGATCGCAGCACTGGTCATAGGAAAGTAACAACAGAAGGAAATTACAGGTTAACAAAGAGTTCTACACTGTGGTCTTATTTGTTCAAAACTAATATGTTTACTTTTCACACAGAACAAAATAGAGTAGGCACCAAAGTGTTCACAGAGATATGATGAGGTAGGTAGAATGAAGAATTTTTTTGTTATACCCATTCTGATTTCTTTCTGACACTTTCAATGATGATAAAGGTATATGGAACATAGAGCATCCTAAGGGTAACTTCATCATACTTATCAAATAATCAAATGGGAAAATGAAAAGCAAATAATGGATATCTGCTCAATGGCAATTCTATTGTACTGAACACACCTTTCTGACTTCCTGGTATGGCTCACTGATTGTGAATGCCACAGCTCTCTGCTCACAGGTGTGGCTTCCCCTTCATGCTAGGTGTGGCTGGGCCTACCTACCAACAGTGAGTGAAGACTCTGGATCCACCGCCTAGGGGCTATTTCATTTTCAAAATAATATCACAGAATCCTGAAACTAAAAAGGAACCCTGAAAAATTCAATTGTGACTCAGGCTTATATATCTAAACATCCCTAACAGACTAGAGGCTTCAAAATATCATAACCTAGCTTTTTATTCTTATTATTATACTATATCCTTTGGTGCCTTATCTCAGGATTTCCTCTCTTGGTCAGTAAAAATACATTTATTTAGAATAACAGGATAATATGAACAAATATGGTCAGAATGAGACATAGCTGTGAGTCAGTGAAAAATATAAAAAGTCACTGCTATTGAAAGAAGTTCCTTTGATCAAGTCTGTTACCTCCGATCCTTCCTTTCTATTACCACCATCACCACCAGGAGCACCTTAGTTTGGGAATTAAATCAAATCACTTCTAGATACTGGAAACCTCTGGAACCAAGTTATCCTGCCTACCATCTATTGTCTCACTTCTAGGCTAAGCCACCACTCACTCAAGCACAACCAGTGACTCTCAGAAAGTAGGCTAGCGAAGCACTCATGACAGGTGTGAACCAAGGGACATGGCACCCCAAAGAGAAATCATTCAACAACACTAAGAGATACAGGATACTGTATCTCTGGGTATGGCGCAGGAATCAGTGCCATAAAATCAAATTGTTTTTTTTTTAAGATTTTATTTATTATTTTTAGAGAGAGGGGAAGGGAGAGAGGCAGAGAGGGGACAGAAACATTCATGTACAATTGCCTTTCATCTGCCTCCAGCTGAGGACCTGGCTTGCAACCTGGTTATGTGCCCTGGCTGGGGAATCAAACCAGCGACCTTTGGATTCACAGGCCGGCGCCTTATCCACTGTGCCACCAGCCAGGGCTTGGGGGCTTGTTTTGAAATGTACATTCTTCATAAGTGTTCACAGCTGCCAAAAAGGCAGAAACAACCCAAGCATCTTCAACTTGAGAATAAATAAAATGTGGTATACCCATACAATGGAGTATCACTGGACTTTAGAAAGGAATCAGGTACTGACACACGCCACAACATGGATAACCCTGAAAACAGTATGCTAAGTGAGAAGAGCCAGTCACAAAAGGCCACACACTGAGTGACTTTCTTTATTTGGAATGTCCAAAGGTCAATTGTTTATTATATTCTGTACTTCAAAAACCCTTCTGAGGGCAAAGAGATCCTCTGCAGTCACCCTTCCTATATAAACGTGCTTCCTATTCTGCCCAGACCACTCTCCCTTCTAACCAGTGTCAGCCTCTCAAAGGAGCACGCAAATACCTACCTTCACCCCTGTTCCTCTCTCTTCTTTCCTAAAACATCCACTTGTCTGTCCAGGCCTCAGTGACTGCCTTAAAGCTACTTCCACATTATTCCAGTTCACAATGAGCTCTACTAAGAACCCTTCAGGCCTCCCTACCCTCAAGTGTGAAACATGGATGATGAACTGGGAGGCTTTCTTCCATATCTCAGTTTGAGTCTCTCCAAAGAAAGACTCAAAAGAAACTCAAGGCAAGTGGTCTTTCTTCCCTTCAATTCACTCAATACACCCAAATAATGTCTTGTGCAACCTTCTCCCTGCTTAATCTATGGGGAAGTTAAATAACTTAAGGAAGGTTGTTGTGTTTTGTTTTTTTTTAAGATGGAATGTGTCAACAGGGCCCCAGGATCCTGTGATAGGGTCTGGCATATGGTGTGGGGTTAGGTATTTGATGAATTCCTATTATAGCTGCCATCTAGGCATGGACTACGGGTTTGCTGCTGTTTGGATACTGATCTTGTGCATGGGGAGACCTGTCACTTCTGTACTACCGCGGCTTTTCCAAGACAATACCCACAGCTCCTACCAAAGGACCTGGACCGTGTTTTGATTCCTCTGTTAGTTAAGGATGGCTTTCTGGCAGCATTTGACAGAACAGCTTAGAGGTCTGTTCCATGGTCATGAAATGTATACAGGTAACTGGCCCATATTATGACGAATCTGCAATGCCATTCTCTAAGGCAGTCTGGAGTCATTCACTACAGCAGACCCCTTCCCACCACCACACACACACACACACACACACACACAGGGCCAGTAAAATGCCAGACCACTCCAGGTAATATTACTGGAGGCAACACAATTTTGAAAGTTGTTCTTTTAGTAACCACACTTTCAATATGAATAATACAAATTCCTCATAAAAATGCTCCAAAACAAATATAAGCATACACACACACACACACACACACACGTATATATATCTCCACATATATGTATATACATACACAAACACACATATATATGGACACTCTTTAGATTCAGAATATTAGGAAATTATAGTGCTTAAGACTACGATGCCCATTTCTAAGTCTGTAAAACATATGACTTCTCCAATTTCTAACATTTTTCCAGACATTTGAAAATTGAAGGAACATACCCACCTTTTCTTCCAGTTATACTGTCTCAATTTTCACATTTTAATGTTATATGGATAAGGTAAAACCTTATTAACTCAGATTAACTGGGAAAAGGCCATGTAAATTTATGAAAAGGAGCATTTACACAAATTTTATTGTGACTACAACTTTCAACAGCATTGCCAAGTGGAACTCCTACCTGCTCTGCTTAACAGATAAGACATAACTTAGACCTCTTACAATTGCTACTCTAAAGGAAAAAAATATTTTCCAAGTACTTCTGAAGAGTTTTAGGATGTTCCCTTCTCTCTCCCTATTCACCAACCCCACCCTTATTTTGCTAAATTATTTCCTGGCCAATGAAGAGATGAGCAGAATGAAAAATTATAATAGCTATATTACATAACTCCAGTACCCAGATCAAACCAGGTAAAGAATGATTTAGTTTTAGTTTTGTGGGCTGGACTCTAAGTAAGAATACATTTCAGTTTATTTTCACAACCCTATCCTGCTACATGAGAAAGCAAAGTGATAATGGATACGACACTGGAGAATCAAGAAACCTGAGTTATTCTGAGCCCACTGAGAACTATTTTTGTGCTCCTAAATTCGAATCTGTCTCCAGCTTTCTACGTGAGCGCTGTCTGGTGAGGGCTTTGCGTTCTTCTCATATGCCCACACCATTCCTTTCAGTGCCTGCCTGAGTGCAGTGCTGAAAAAGATTCATTGCCCCAGCTCAGTGAGAGAGATAGAAGTGGAGATCCCGGTCACTGTCATGTATCTGTCATCCACTGGTTAAAGAGCATCACGGACCCTCCCACTCAAGCATTCTCAGCCAGTCAAGAACTGCAGTAGCACAAAAGTGGAGGTACAAAGTCACCAATCTGCACTCTAATTCTGCATTTCAGAGACAATATTAATATCTGAGAATTCAACTAATAAAAAAAATAATAAGCAACATCCAACTATTAAGGTATTAGGCCTAAGCTACACCTACTCAACTCATTTAACGACATCGCATCTGACAGATATCACAACCACAGCACTACTACAAATGAATAATACATGTTGAAATCATGCGATTGAAGTAATGAATACTGAACTGACAAATCCAGAAACTCATTGGTTGACTGTTGAAACACCCACTGAGTATCTTATGTGTCTGGCACTGTGTGGGCACCGTGTGGGCACTGGAAATCTAGTTTTGCGTATTGGGCTAACTTTGTAATTGAACTAAGATTTCAAGAGACCTTTAAATTGTGAATAAAGAGTGACATTTTCAAACCTCCATGTCCTTAATCTTTATAAGATGGCCTTACTGGAATCTTTTGTCCAATGTCAAAGATATTAAGATATTGCCATGAATGAAATTATAATCTAAAATCATCCTACTGCTGAGGACTTAATAAATCTGATAGTACACATGTATGTTGTGTGCGTGGCCACCTGCTCCTACCTTCTATCAAGTGGTGACTCAGTACTGCTGTCCCAGGGAAACTCTCCAACCCTCTGCAGACAGCTGTACACACCACATCCTGTTTCCAGCATGTCACTATGGAAACTTCCTCACCCTGAATGAATTCTTACCTTTTTCCCCAAGGTTTAAGAAAATCCTGTGGTAAACTTTCCCCTAATCTTACATTGTACTCCAATAACATACATTCTAAAACACTTTTCATCCATTCTTCATGTTTAGTAAAACATTATTAGTAAAAAAAAAAAAATTGCCCTGAACAAATTTTTACTTTGCAAAGTCCTACGATTATTATTTACTCACTGTGAGTTTCAAAAGCTCACAGCATATTGAAAATCCTGCTTATTCAAAACTAATTCTGTGAAATTCAGCACCATGACAAGTCAGTTCTCTCTGAAGGCCTTTTCTGTCCATAAGGAAGCTAATTTCCCTATCATTTGACCCAGGGCCCTGATATTACTTGGGGACTTGTCCATACATCTTAAAAGTCTTCCTGCTAGATAAGTGAATAAAGACACTTTTTTTTTTAAACACCTTCTGAAAAGCTAATCAATCGCTTTAAATACCACCTATTTTCTATGAGAACGTTAACACAAATAATGAGATCACACTCCCAGAGCAGCTACTTTTTGTAGAATTCATTTTTTAAAGTTTTTAAATGATCAATTACATCTTTAAAATAAACTTGTGAAGATTCCATTTAAAAATATTTCACAAGGAATTCTACCACTTGGACACTATGGCCTGACATCTATATGACAATAGGAAGGAGGATCTCAGTGGTAATTGGGAGATTTGGGTTTAATTTAAGTTCCTTTATATACACCATCTGTGTGACTTAGGTGTCTCAGAGCCTACATTTACCTGCAGCATGAATTGGTTGGACTAGATTACCTCCAAATTCCCATATAATTCTAGATTCTGTGATCCGAATACAGCAGTTTCATCAATTTGGGATCAGAATCATAAACAAAGGTCAAGTGAGAACTTTTCCCTAGAAAGTACCTTATTTAGCCACATATCTTGAAAGAAAAATTACAATAGCTATCCAACACTCATTCAGGTCACACCTTAAATGATAAGCATTTCTAGGATAGCAGCATTTCTAGGAACCAGATGTGGCAAGCGCTTTCCCGGGTTCTAAACTTCTTTGGAATGTCAATGGCTGAGGTGATGAATGGTAAAAATCTCAAGGTCTAGAGACAGTAGCAGGCACCGCACTGTTATTCCTTGCTAGCATGAACTGTGTCCTACACATCTCTCCATGAGGTCAGCCTATAGGGCTCTCAAACCCTCCTGCAAGCCATCATGTGGTATAGGAAGATCGCAAAAGGAAAACCACTGAATTCTTATAGCCCCTGGCAAAAACCAAAGATTCCAGATCATATTTTTATCTTCACATCAGTATTAATTTTTCCACCATGAAGGTTTGAGTTCCCTTTCAGCGTGTTACAACCTATATTAATTTCAAAAAACCACAACCTCAGCATTGAAAATTTGCGATGACATTTTAAGTTTTTTCTCCCCATTAAATCAGCAGTACCTTGAAGATGATCCAAACCATACCTATTTTTGAGAGGTCCCATCACTGACTAATGGAAAGGTAAGGTCTCTTGGCTCAAATTTGTTCAGATTTCTTAATATATTTTCTACCTAAATTTACAAAAAAAAACCTAACCAAGTTATAAGTTCCTTACAACACCCACACACGTCCACCCACTTTTATCAAGTTCCAAAATGTTAATTATCCCACTGCCTTTCCCCCAATTCATCAGCTTCTATCTGCAAAGTCCCAAACCTGGAAATTACTGGAAATTCCCTCAGGGAAAACAAGTATGATCTACATTAATAACAATAAGCCTCCAATAGAGCAACAGCACCAAGAAAAGATGACCACTCCTAAGAAGACAGATTACCAGGCATGGTAAATTATATGTCTTGAGTAGAAGCACATTATCTAAAAATAGGAAATCCATATAGATGTATTTGTGTTTTGTTTTGTTTTTCAAAGATTTTATTTATTTAGTTTCAGAGAGAGGGAAAAGGAGGGAGAAAGAGAAACATCAATGTGTGGCTGCCTCTCCTCTGCCCCAACCAGGGACCCAGCCCGCAACCCAGACATGTACCCTGACTGGGAACTGAAATGGTGACCCTTTGGTTCGCAGTCCATTGCTCAATCCACTGAGCCACAGCAACTAGAGCAAAATATTTGTTTTTTAAACAAAGGAAAGACAGAAAATAATCCTCTAAATTCCATCGAGATTATACACTAAATTCTAAGCATGTCACTACCTGACATATCTAAAAGCAGCCTGGAAGAAATACAACTGCAAACCCAGGTAAGTAAGTTGAGGAAAACAGATAAACCCCTACAGACATAGGATATGACACAGGAAATGACTATATATGGTATTCTTTTTTCTAAATCCACCCAGGTGAAAATTTCCAAAGTAAATGCCACAGAGCAAATATTCTGCTTCACGCTAATTTGTCTTATATATGAAGTAATTCTACTATCAAAACTCTGAGTTGAAGAGCCAAGGTTCTTTAATGCTAGGCTTCAAACAAATAATAATACACTGAGAATCTCTCCAGAGTCAGCTGGTTTTGAACACATAATCTTTTCTCAGGAGCTAGTGTTTACCAAATAATGCTCTTTGCATAATACTACTCTAGCCACTTAAATTACTTCCAACTGTCCTAATAAAATTGTGAAATCTTTACTCTATAGAGGTTACCTAATGATATAATTTCTTCACATATGAACTTAGCCTAATTTTTAGGTAGAGTCAAAGAAAATTGGTTACACTGGTTTACTCAGTAATCAAATAAGCAATTCATGACTCTAAAAGGTTGATTGCACAATCTTACTCATCTCTGTAACAATAAAATATAACGTACAGTTCCACGTTATGCATGGTTTGGAATTGTCCAGTTATTCAAGTTTCCTCTAGGAACAGTATGCTATTTTTTCTTTCTGTTAAAAGGGATGCAAAGCATTTTTTTTTTTTAAGATTTTATTTATTTTTAGAGAGAGGGGGAGGGGGAAAGAAAAAGGAAGAGAAACATCAACGTGTGGTTGTCTCTTGCACACTGCCTAGCCTGCAACCCGGGCATGTGCCCTGACTGGGAATCAAACCAGTGACTGCGGTTAGCAGGCTGGCACTCAATCCACTGAGCCACTCCAACCAGGGCTTCAACGCTTAATTTTTAAGACTTTAAGGCAACAACAAATCTAAAACATTCACTTTTCCTGGATAATGTATCACTTTTTCCAAACAAAATGTTTTCTAAATCTTCTGCATTTCCTGCCATCATTAAATAAAGAGGAAAAAAAGGCTGTCGGGTAGACATAATAGTAGAAATAGAGCATATATACTATAAGATCCCTTCTCATATTGCACTGTACCTGACCACTCAGCAATGAGAGCATGTACCTTCAACATCTAAACCAATTGTACATTCATAGTTCATTCAACAAAGGAAGCATTTTTCCCCAGACTCACATTCCTAGCTACCACTTCCGGTCAAAGTTGTTCCCATAAGTCTAAGCCGCTAACGCTTCCTTTTACATACCATCAGCAATTATAACTACAGTCCTAAAAACTACAGGCCTAAAAAAAGACACAGAGGTCTTAAATAATCACCACATCATGTTCAAGAACATACCGCATCAAGTGGCCTTTTTTCCTATTTTGGAAAACAGGGCTACACAGACATATTTCTTCCCATTTAAAATTTAAACTATGTACGAGGTGGCATAAAACAACTGACAGTCATCTCAATATCTAGGAGTCAAGAGAGCGGTGGGGACTGCTGCTAACTGGAGAGCAAGGGCCCACCTAAGCTCAATGAGCTGATGTTCAGCTCAATACTTTCACTACCAGGCCAGTGCCGCCAGACTTCAAGAAAAAGTAAAAACCTTATATGAAATCCCTTAATCTTTAAATGTTACTTCCACTTTAAAAAAAAAAAAAAAGGCAACTGTGCAAAGCCAAACACAAAATCAGCAGGCCACACCCCCCGCCCAGTTAACAAATTCAATCTCACAATATCATATGAGTCAATCAATAGTGCCTAGAGATGTCTGATCATTTGGCCAAAGCTGAAACATAATTGAAGCACTGAGTCTCATCAATCCCATAGCACCATGTATATGCCACATGTTGATCCAGTTGATCACCAAATTTACTCAACACCTACAATGGGTTGGAAACTGCTTCAGAAATTGGAAATCAACCAATGCACAAGAGAAAAATATGACCAAACACCTTGTTCTGGAGTTTACATTCTAGTAAGGGGAACAATGAATAAGTAAGCTATACAGTATGTACAAAAGTGACACTTAATGTAAAAAAACAAAACAGGGTAAGTGGAATCAACACATTGTTGACCAGCAATGTTATAGTAAAAGCTAACGCAAGTGTAGCAGCAAGCTAAGTTAACTCGTTACCAGTTAACAATGTTTGGACTTGCAAACACCAGTTTTCTCATGACCAGTCAACAGTGTGTTAAAAGTACTAAAACACAGTTAGTTTCATGTCTGAAAAAAGGTTCCGTTTGGAGCGAAAATCTTTTCTAAAAAGTTAAGAAGCCTAATATGGCCAACATAACAAAGCAAATTAATTCATATGCCTCCGTTTCCTTATCCATAAAGTAAAAATATTGTTTCCTGACCTACTTAATGCCTACTACTGTAAAGCAGTCTTTAGCTACTCTTTGAGAAAAGTGAACATACAAGAATATTTTAGTGACAGAATTCATAATACTGTCTCATAAATCTTTCTGGACATTCAGAACAACTCTTAAATGAATGTCCCAAGAATTTATTAGAGTCTGATCCTTCAAAGGTAACAAGAAGGCCAGTAATATCATTAACATTTCCTCTCCATAGGCCATGGAAATGTAGCAAACTCTACAAATTTTGACATAGGTAAGAGAGACAGTGTGGTGAAAGAAGGCTTTTACTTTTTTTATTCTTTTTTTTTTTTTTTTAAGATTTTATTTATTATTTCCAGAAAGAGGGAAGGGAGAGAGGCAGAGAGGAAGAAAAGCATCAATGTATAGTTGCCTTTCACCTGCTTCCAGCTACAGTCCTGGCTAGAGCCCTGGCTTAAAACCTGGTTATGTATGCCCTAGCTGGGGAATCAAACCTGCGACCTTTGGGTTCACAGGCCAAAGGCCACTGAGCCACCAGCCATGGCCTTTTACTTTCATATACACCCCTATTGTCTTTTTCTTTAAAGAGAATGAGCCCTGGTTGGTGGCACAGTGGATAAGGTGCAGGTCTGCCAACCCAAAGGTCGCTGGTTTGATTCCCCAGCCAGGGCACAAAAGCAGGTTGCAAGCCAGGTCTCCAGCCGGGTTCCCAGCTGGAGGCAAGTGAAAGGCAACTATACATTGATGCTTCTCTTCTTCCTCTCTGCCTCTCTCCCTTCCCTCTCTCTAAAGATAATAAATAAAATCTTTTAAAAATAAGAATAAAATAGAGAATGAATAACTATTGTAATAACTGACCCCCCCCCCAAAAAAAAAAAGGACCCTAAAGCCACAATGCAGTGAAGAAAAAGTTAAACTTATGGCTACCACTTTCATTTCTCAAAAGATACATGTATTTAAAAGTTTAGAAACAAGATTTGTATTTCCTGATGTTTTGGTTGAAGTATCATAATAAAATGTCAATTTAGAGAAGAAATAAAATTACGTTCTTTATATTTTCCTCCCATTTTCATACCCAATTATCCAGCTGCTACCTTTTTCTCTTGTAATGAATTTGCCTCCTAACAGCTCCAGGATGTCTTTTACCCTGTGAAGTTGCTAGCATTTATTTAAATCATCTTTCTTACAGTATATAAATAGACATATGTAATTACAGGACATTAGCATTATGAGACACCCTCCATTGGTCTCATGTCCCTCCAGGTACGCTAAAAATGCACAGCCCTGACTGGTATCCGGGCTATTTCTCAAAGCTGTTTGCGGTGAACAACGCTGACAGGTGAGGTAACTCCCCTCTCTCTGGGCAAAGAGCAAGTTCCTTTATTGCATACTACAAAAACAGTGGGTCCCCAAGGTTAGTCTTCATCAGCAGGAACACAATCCCACTGTGTGTGCAGCTCCACCCAAACACTTCATGTCACCCTGTGGAACCTGGGGCAAGGAGAACACAACACAAGTACAGTATATTGATGTTCATGCTGTTTGTCGTGTCCCTGACCGGAATGCAGGAGTCCCTAGTCTTCAGCCAGTATGGAGGAAATAATTACACAGTAACTGTTAGCTTAGGGTAAAATCAAGCCCTGTATTTAACAGCATCAAGTTAGAGTCACATTATTTATTCAGAGATGTCATTCTTAGTAAGCTTACACACAACACCTGCAAACCTTCTCACCCAAAATGCATGCCTCAAGTACATACAAGGAGGACTGAAAAGAACCCTGAATTCTCTTTCGGAGAGCAGGCCTCTTCTACTGCAGGCTTCCCCAACTGGATGAGTATTCTAGGGACCCATCTGTATGAGTGCACCAGCTGGCGCTGTAGTGAGAGGCTGTGTTCGGCTCCAGTGAATTTTTTTTGGAGGCTCTTTCAACATTTGCCCATTTCACAATGGGTGATTTATGAGCGCACCTGCCCACAACAGGCTGAGTGTTCAGTAGTTTTTGAGCAAAAATGGCATGACCCCTGTGCCCTACCCTCCCTACTCACCTGATCTCACCCCTAGCAACTTTTGTCTCCCCACATGAAAAAGTCCTCAAAAGGAAATGTTTTGCCAGTATGGAAGAGGTGAAACAAAAAATGGCAGAAGAACTAAAAGGCATCAAAATCAATGAGTTCAAAAACTGTTTTAAGCAGTGGGGAAAAAACATCTTGACAGGTGTACTGCCTCAAATGGAGGGTCCTTTGAAGATGATTGAAGTTTAAACAAGTACGAATACACAATTTTTGTAAATAAATTCCAGCCCCCCTCCCCTGCCATGTACACATACTACAATGAAATATTCTGTATAGGTTTCCGAAATAAACTCCAATGGAATCCAGCTGTCACTAATTCATTACTTCTTATTTTTAAATGAAGAAACTAGAGTGCTATGTCTGGATCTGAGCTCAGCACTTCCAATAAAGTCTTCCACTCTCTGTCCCTCAGCACAGTCCACTAAGAAGGCAATGAGCCCTGGCTGGGTAGTTCAGTTGGTTAGAGCATCATCTCAATATGTCAAGGTTGCAGGTCCGATCCTGGATCAGAGCATGTACAAGAATCAACCAATGAATGCATCAATAAGGGAAACAACAAATTGATGTTTCTCTCTTTTTCATCCTCCTTCCCTCTCTTTTATAAAAATCAATAAATATTTTTTTTTAAAGAAAGAAAATCATTTTTAAAAGGAAAAGGAAGAAAGCCGAGGAAGTTCTAGGCACAGTCATAAAAGTCCACATTAGGTCAAACTTCTCTAAGCCTGAATCTGTCTACCTATTTAAGTAAGAGAGCTAGACCAGAGGGACTCATATCTTTCCAATAATAATTCTGATGATTCTCCATTCAGCTTATACATAGGCGAAACATTCTCTGCTGCTTTGTTCAGTGCTAGAGTGCTTCATGAAGTGTAGTCCTGCTGAAAAGTTAGAGAATAAATAGATGTTTCTCAAGATGCCTCCTGGCCCTATAATCCCATGATTGTGCTAATAATGGAATCTGGCTATCCTTATAATTAGAAATGTAGCTTACTGGTCACACATCTGTATCAGATAAATCTGCACAAATAGCATTTCACCGGAAGCAGAAATGCCAAGCATAGAGCAGCTGTGTTATTACATCAGACTTGCAAATAGCAAGGAATACTATTTATCCAGAGAAAGTAAGACTGCAGGCAGGAATAAACCTGACTTTATTCAAATTATTTTGGGGTGGGAAAAATGTTTATAAAAAGAGAAACATATATTGTTCAGACTTCCGTATTAATTTACAAGACTGGCACAGAAAAGAATTCCCACACATTAAAAAAAAAAGAAAAAAAGAAAGAAACCTCAAATACCAAAGCACTATTTCCTGCACTCGTAGTTAATGATGAGCTCCTTGTTACTGAACTTTTGTACATGCATCAGGCTCCTATGACTTTCGTGTCAACATAGCATGTGGAACCATAAACCTAATCCACAATTAAGTATTAAAGTGTCAAAGTACTCTGGGAATATTCACCTCCGTAAAAAATAAATGTGTTTCAAGTTAACAATTAATTTCACTCAACCAGTGCTGGATAATATGAAACAAGAGGAAATTATTTTCCTAAAAAGAAATAAAAACTCTTCTTAGCCAATTAGGTAAGCATTAACTACCTTACACTTGGAAGCACATTTCTTAAATCCAAAACCTGCTCTGAGGAACAACTGGTAAAAGGCGTGACTAATGGCAAACAGGTATGAATATTAAATTTGTCACCTATTACTAACCTTACCAACACAGTCACTCTATCTCCTAACTTACAATACTGTTCACAATTTCATTTTCTGCATTCAAAAATATGTTCAGCCCTGGCTGGTATGGGTCAGTGGACTGAGTATTGGCCTGTGAACCAAAGGGTTCCCAGTCAGGGCACATGCCTGGGTTGCAGGACAGGTCCCCCCAGTTGGGGGCGCACAAGAGGCAACCACACATTGATATTTCTCTTCCTCTTTTTCTCTCTCCCTTTCCGTATTTTTAAAAATAAATAAGAGCCCTGGCTGGTAGCACAGTGGATAAGGCGCCAACCTGCGAACCCAAAGGTCGCTGGTTCAATTCCCCATAACCAGGTTGTAAGCCAATCTCCAGCCAGGTCCGTGGCTGGAGGCAGGTGAAAGGCAACCATATATTGATGTTTCTCTCCCTCTCTGCCTCTGTCCCTTCCTCTCTCCATGGAAATGATAAATAAAATCTTTAATAAATAAATAAAAATAAAAGCTTTAAGATAAAATTGTTCAGATGTTGAGTGGTAATGAGGTGTCAATGCAAGTTCAATTGTAAAAAATGGCCCTGGCCAGTGTGGTACCATGGATTGTGCGCTGGCCTACAAACCACAGGGTCACCGGTTCAATTCCCAGTCAGGGCACATGCCTGGGTTGCAACCAGCTCCCCAGTTTGGGGCATGCGAGGGGCAACCACATGTTGATGTTTCTCTCTCCCTCCTTCTAATTCCATTCCTCTCTCTCTAAAATATTTATGTATTTATTTATTTTTAAAAATAAAGTGCCACTCTGGTGGGGGATGTTGATAATGGTGAAGGCTATGCATGTAATTGGGGGCAAACGGATATATGGAAAATCTCTACACCTACCTGTAATTTTGCTGTGAACCTAAAACTGCTCTAACAAAAATAGAGTCTTTAAAAATGTACTCAGTATATTATCAATTTAGGAGAGAGAAAGAAAATAACTTTCCAATCAAGTCAATGCCCTACATGAAATATATGTACGGAATAAGGTCCTAAGATTTTAATCTATAAAATGTAAGACTTAAAATAATCACTTTACATATAAAACACAATTATGGATAATCACAATACATATTAGCATGACTATCCTTACTTCAAAATTCCAGACTCAAATTAATGGTTTTTGGGCCATGTAAAGAAAATGCAAAGAAAACAAAGATCTGAGAGAAAGTCAGACAAAAGAAATACCACAGAAACCAGAGCTACATTTCTGATTAAAGTAGAAAACAGCTATGATTAAGAAGTAAGGACAGAAACAAACAGAAGAATCCAAAAGACAATCTGACTCTTACCTCACATTTTCTAATATTTATTGAAAACCACTAAGTAACCATCAGTGTCATTGTGAACCAATCCTGAAAGGAAGACAGATGATTACAAAGTGGACTTGACAGATGAATTTTTAGAAAAAGAGTGAATAAATCACAACTTTCAGTTTTTATATATCAAATTTTAAACTAAAACTTTACATTAAAATGGCAGCCTAATCAGTCAACGAATTTTCAAAAGATCATTAATCAACTACTTCCAAATGCTGGGAAACAAAGTTACTCAGCCGATGTTCTAATCTGAGTCCCATTTCTAAGGAAATTACTACATGGAAAATGAGATAGCACTTCAAAATACCTAACAGCTAGATTAGAAACTCTAACAGATAATATGAGGTCTGTCCCAAAAGTATCGAGCCAATGTCAATATAATTAAAAACTTGTGCAGCCAATACTTTTGGGACAGACCTTATGCATACATTTTATAGGTAACATGGAGTGTTTTTGATAAACACAATAAACAGGAGAATCACAGTCTTACCTCTCTTTGGGGCCTGGAAGGTTTTTACCAAGTAAAGGTCAACTTTGAACTCATAATGAGTATATCAATGAAGATTTAAAAGCAAGCATTTGAAATTTTGCATAGCCACATAGGATTTCAGTTACCAAGGCTGCTGAATTTACAGCAAGTCTAGCAGTACTTACCCACTCCCTGTCTTTTGGGAAAAAAATAAAAACTAAAAAGATGTTCTGCTTCTATGCTTTTCATTTCCCAGAACACTACTCTCAGGCAGGGGCCGACAAAATAAAAAGCCGTCCTGATCAGTGCTCAGCCTTGCCCCCTTCCCTCATCCACCAACTCACTTTAAAACAGTAAAGTCTTACCTTTCTTTACTAGAAATTGAATTTCATCATCTTAAAGGACGTTAACACTGTCCCAGACTGTGGCTATTTAGGTATTATCTACCATCTTTACAAATTTCATAGTGCTAAAATATGACCCCCAACAATGACAACAAAGGAATAATCCCAAAATACCTCTGCTTTGGTGATAAAAATGTCATGACTGTAAAATTTCTTCCCATGACTTTTGTGTCAATATCTGCCCAATGCAATAGACTGTTCTTTCTGTTCTCTCCTCCCATGAAACTAGCAGGAGCATTTGCAATTGTTTGTAGCTCCCAGTACAAAATCCCACCAAAGGCAAATGGCTGCTAGAGGAAGGCAGAGACCTACTCTGGACTTAAGAGGCATGAGGACCTTACGGATTCTCACAACCCAATACAGACTTATTCATTTACCCAGTCATCACTTGACAAAAGACACTGAGGCCTCATCTCAGCATCTACTGTGTAGTTTAATGGCATGGCATTTATAGTACATAATATAAAAAACTGTGATTCATGTTTTTCATGTCATGTCTTCCTAAGTCTGGGAAGGTGATGATTTATACAGCTGTCAATCTCTGCCAAGGCCCTCCAAGTTCTGTAGAGTATGGTATCTATTATTTCAAAAGTAGCTAAAATATATGTTAGAGCTTATTTAAAAAAAAAAAAAAAAAAAATGTGGCCCTGGCTGGTAGCACAATGGATAAGGCACCGTCCTGCAAACCCAAAGGTCGCAGGTTCGATTCCCCAGCCAGGGCACATAACCAGGTTGCAAACCAGGTCTCCAGTCAGGTCTGTGGCTGGAGGCAGGTGAAACGCAACCATACATTGATGTCTCTCTCCCTCTCTGCCTCTGTCCCTTCCCCTCTCTCTAAAAATAATGAAATAAAAAAATCTTAAAAAAAAAAAAAAAAAATGTGTCTTCTGTATCAAAATGACAATAGTCAGTCAAGTAAACACATTCCCATGGTAATCAGGCAACGCTGATCACCAGAATTTCCTGTGAAAGGCTACCCTGAGAAGAACCTCCCAAACTTAGACCTGATTTTCCTCCCTCATTTTAGGGCAGGCCCCTTAAACCAAGGAACACACAAAAGACACCTGGGTGGCAGCAGGTAGGAAGCTATCCTCAAAGTCAAGAGCTTGCTGTACAGGTTGCCTTAAACCAAGGAGGCCAATGTTTTCATCTTCCACAATCTCAGGGCTTCAGTATATTTAGAGATTTACCTCAATCCACCTACAGCTCTATTCAAAGAAACCAGGGTATAAAGACAAGGTAGACTTATTTACAATCTGAAATTCACTATTTCAAAACAAATGAAAATGAATACTATCTACATACAGGGTGCACGTGATGAAGTGGCAAAATTTTAGTAAAATAAACAACATACCACAAAAGTGTTACATTTTGAAATACATTTATTCTTTTATGTAAATACATAGTCATTTTTTTAATTGTTAAAAAAAGTCTCCATTTGCTGCAATGATAGACTCGATTAGACTTCAGAATCTCGAGCATGCTTTCATTAACTTTTCTTTATCCATGGATATCATACTGTTTTCCATCTTAGTTTTAACAGCCTCTTTATTGGAATGAGGTTGTTTATTAACTTCTCTCTCACAAACGCTACATACATAATAGTCTAAAGGATTTGCATTGGGTTAACTAGGCGGCCAATTTCCTTTGAGCAGAATTCAGGAACATTGACACAGAAATTCTTGCACCTTTCTGGCATTATGTGCTGGTGCACCATCTTGTTGGAAGATAAAATGACGTCCGTTTCTGACTTATTTCATCCACGGCACAACTACTTCTCTCAAAACGTCAAGGTAAACATCCTGAATCTTTATTGATCTCCTGGATTCTGTATACAATATCTGGACTTGTTCGATCCTTGCGTACCTTATCCATTTTCCTTGTTGGTGTGGTGACATCAGGATCCTACACCTTCTTCACGTTGTCAACTGTACATAAGGGGATGTTACTGAAGTTCACAATTTCCTTAGCAGTTTGCCCTGCACACAGTCCAGAAACTATGGTTGGTCTAACATCGTATTCCTTCAACATAATAGTTGCTCTCAGAATTTAATACTTTACATATGAAACAATGATGTTAAATCATAACCTTAGAAATATAGGTTTTCAAAATTAGTAAGAAACACGTGAAATAAGGAGATGCAACATTATTGCCAATTTATCGCATGCACCCTGTATAATGTCACACTGGTCAAATGGCATTCCTTTGGAGGACACCGGCGGTCACCCTCCCAAACTCTGTAAGATTTCATTTACATGACAGTATTAGGAAACAGCAATTTTCACATTTAAAGGAAGGCGCATTTCAAGAATTAAAAGAATATCAAGTGGAAGTTCACAGAGTTTAAAACATGATACCTAATTCAGATATCTGTCTGAAACCACATAGCTAGACAGGACAGGTTCTCCTTTCTGCATATTTTGGTTACTATTTTTGCTTTACAACATCATTCTAGTATGAAGGCAAAAATGTGATTGGGGGGTAGGGGGGTTATTTCAATACTATTTGCCCAAGTCTTTTCCAGTCTATCTTTGTGAACTTAATTTACTAGGCAACTTAACAGTATTCAAGTTTTCTTCTATGGGGAAAAAAAAAAGTCAAATATTTCTATAGTGAGAGTCTTTCTCCATGAGATCACAGAAAAGAATTCATTAATTCTCTCTCAGACAACCACAGCGAAGGCCAAAATCTTTGTTCAGGGAAGGGCAAGAGCATTCATCAATTAAGTGTAGTAATGTTCTAGGGCTTTGTTTATAAGTCCAGCATAAATCGCCATCTGTTAACTTGGACGAAAGCTGTAATTGATGTTTATGTAGTTCAGAATAAAGTAAAGGAAGAGGCCTGTGTGAAAATGCCACCCCATAAAGATTTTCACACCCCTGGATCAATACAATCCCATTCGGACTGAATAATGTCATGTTTAAGGGGCTTGCTTCCCAGGCTCTTTCATTCTACACATTAAGTTTCTCATGTTAGAAATATTTATATCCTCACTGAAAGATTCCTAATTTGCTAATTTTTCAAAGAGAAAGAAGAAACTCTAATTTCCCAAAAGTATATAAATTGCAACAGCACCTAAGCACAGATTTTTAAATGCTTCCAATTCCTTAAGTTACACTCAGTTTAGAATAGGCATGATCTTTTGTACCAATCCATTCCTGTCTGCTTCAAATGCTCGGTCTCTAGTTGTTCTTTCTTGATTGAGTCTACTTTATATATAATCATATTCAAGTTGTGTTATGTCGCATGAACACTGGTTAATTATAATGTAATTTTAGGTACGTAGATTATTTTCTGGCTCAAATGTAAACTTTGAAGAGGCCATCCATATCTTCATTTATTTTGTTCCCTTAAAACTTCCCAATAAATTACTTTGCATACAACAAACACTTTAAAAAGTTAATTCAATCTCTAAAACTATTATCATTGGTCCAAGTTTACCCAGGCCAAAGTCACTCTAAAAATAATTATAATTTAATTTTATATGGCTACCTCACTGTCCCAAATAGTTAAAGATCCCTCTTGATGCCCTTGTGACCTAAATAGAATTCAAAGGCTTTCATCACATATAATGAAAACGTTAGTATGTTTGTACTTTGATAATTTTTTAACTCTAATTTCCACTCAATGTTTTAAAGAATTAAAGGAAGACTTCATACATATACTCTCTCCCCAGATGCTGACATTTCATCTTTGCTGAGATGTGCACTCAAGTAGAAAGGCAGGAAGAACTCACAATTCAGAGGGGAAATTCCTAAACAAGCATACAACACAGAGCCATAAAAGACCACATGCAACTCAGCGCTAAAGGAGAGCTCTGTGGGCAAAGGCCTGGTTATGAGTCATCGTCATACTCCGACCAGCTAGCCCAATTCTCTATGAAGCACAATCTCTGAAAGAGATTTCTACTTTGCTCACTGCTATACCCCAAACACTAGTAAAAGTCCTAACACACAGCCATGCTCAATTAATATATATGTGGAATAGGTATTAATAGAAAAAAATATGCAATCCATAGCAGACAGCTATAGGAGAGAAGGTAAAGGCCTGGGGCTAGTTGAATTTATTTTAAGATTTTATTTCTTCTGGTCACAATTACTTTAAGTGGGACACAAACTACAAACTGTCAGTTGACCAGGATGATCATGAGTCAAAAACTCAAATCCTACAAGGAAAAGCTTTTAAAGCCAGGGACCTTATGCATTTAGCAGAGAAGGTATAAAGGTAAGCGAGCTAGCTATAGTTGAATTTAGGGAGCTGGCAAGAGAATGAATAAAGAAACTTGCTGTAAGTTGCTATGGAATAGTGTTTTTTGAACTACAGGTCAAGACCCATGCTTGGGTCATAAAATCAATTTAGTGGGTCAGTGATTGGCATTCTTTTACACAAAATATAAGTGAATTGAATAAAAAGAATAGAATAAAGGCAAGGATTACTTTATAAAACTTTTGATTCAGTGTTACTGGATCAAATATAAATATTTTTCTGTATGTGTATTTACTGGGATACAAGGTAAAACATGTTTTCAATGTGTGACCCAGTAAAACTACATGAAAAACAGTGCTAAAGAAAGCCTATCTATAACCATGACAATTTAGGCTTAATATAAAAATGAGGAGGTCAAAAAAAATAAATAAATAACTGATTAGTTCTGACACTGAAGCTCTTTGTCAGTGGATATTCATACAGATCAAGAGCTGAAAGAAACCTTAGTTACTACTTCATCAACTTATTTCATTAATCATCAAGGTGAAGACACCTAAAACCAAACTGGCAGTTAGCAGCAGAGCCAGGACTAGAAACCAGTCTCCAAACTCCTAGTCTAATTGCTTGTTAGGTGGTCACAATGACTCTAGCACAGGCTAGTAACATGTGTCAAGATGTCATACAAAGACTTCTTGGCAATAACTTGAATGACCTGTCTGGTATCTACAGGTTAAAATTCTTTGATGCAAAACTACAACAAAGTATCATACTTATCTTTTGATAATGATCAGATCTACAAATTTTCACAGTAAAAAGATAATGGAGACTTACTTCATTTATATATATAATTATTTATGGCCCTCACAACCTTAAATATTATAAAAGCCATTAAGGAAAAGTTAAAATAAAATCCTCCTCTTTCGAAGTTTTAGAAGGTATCAAGACAAAGATTAGCATCCTTTCGACAAAAAAAAAAAAAAAAAAAGTATTAGATAACCCTTAACTAAAAGGAAGAAATTCCACCTTGAGAAAGTTTGCAGAACTTTAAAGTCTTTGAAATTGGAACACCCCTGGCCATGTTCCCCCCATAAAGAGAAGTTAACACCTCATCTTTAAGTATCTGTAGCTAAGTAGAAAGAAAGCATGAATAAGGCCCCTAACCTCTCCCTTCCAACCCAGTTCCACCCCCATTTTCATGACCCTCCACAATCTTTTGGAAGAGGATACAATGACTTCTAATAGAAAACCCCTCAGAAAACAACCCATTAACTTTCATGGAAATTAGCAGCAAACATTTAAAATGTATATTATCTTTGGTTTTTAGGTCACTGTTCCCATCTTGGCAGCCTGTCTGTCCCTGTTTTCTTTAGGCACCAGGCACAAGATAACAGTCCTGGGCAATCCCTCCCTCCTCTCCCCTTTAACTTGGTAAGGAGAAACTCCCAGATTTCTCAAATACAGACAGTGGACAAGTGATGGAACCTTCCATTTTCCTAATGTTGTATTAAAATCAAGAAGTTCAAAGAATTGCAATTGGATCATGGTAAAACTCTAATTCTATACACATAAATACAGTCAAACATCCACACATGCAAGGCAAGAACCTTTTGTTATTGGAAGGAAGTTGGCAGAACAGGGTAAGTAGTTTGACACTGATGACAACACCAATTATGTCAGATGTAGGTCTGGAATAAGCACACTAGCTCCCCAACAGGTAATCAATCATGTAACTTTGGCCACTGATGGGCATGGGTCCTGCCAAGTTTCACGTGCCAGCTAGTTACAAAACAGTGTCCTTCCTGTATGTCTCAAAACAGACTTAAATTATCTTAACTTTTCCAGCTCTTCAAATATAACCCATGCCATAAAGTAGCAAACTAACATATCTGAGACATTTTCCAACAGGAAAGCATCCCCAATAGCCAAAAGCCAAGATTCTACAGTCACAAGTCACAAACCTCCACTGACTTGAAAATAAGTTACTAACATGGAAAAGCTTAAAGAAGGGCTGCTCTTAAACAGAACTAATCTGACATCTTTGTTAGTAACTAAGCTGATATCTTAAAACTAGTAAAGTCTTAACTTTGTGCTAATTTTATCTTTTTAACAGGAGTTTAAGGCTCAGTTATCATTCCAGATCCTTGGTACATGCTTCTTCTGTGTGTGCATGCAGGATGATTTGATGCGCGAAAGCACACGGCACATGTGTAAGGCTTCTAAGTTCTAGAATACGTAAGATTTGGACATAGAAAGCTGGATGTGAATACTGGCCTAGTGGAATTTTGGAACGGCTGCTACTACGTGCACAGGAGAAAAAGGAACACCTCAGTGGCAGTCAGCTATAGTCACAGATAATTTAGTACCAATATGCTATCAATTGCATCAAGACATCTCTCAGGATAGAAGCATACCTTCAATTATGTGCCTGGAAAACCAGGGTTCAACATATGTCATCCTTTGTAGGCAAACATATTTCAATACATCTTGTGCAAGGTCATAACAAGATCAAGTGTTCCTGCAGTTATCACCCTGTGGTACAACCCTTGCTTGAAGATGCAGCACAACACGGTTCTAAACTCAAGATGGAAGACCAGGCTTCCCAACAGAGAACCATTCTTATGGGCCAGCTGGAAAGGAACCAGCTGAGGGGAGGGAGGTGCACAAAAGGAAGGCGCTTTTATTTTTCTGGCTAAAATAAGGGGTTTCTCAGTGAAAAGGAGGACATTAAAGCAAGGTCAGTTAGTAAACTTACATAAGCTATAGAATCACCACTCACCTATCACGAAGCAACGTACTGAACATACTCTATAGTGACCTGCATGAGAAAAATTCATCACAAGTGCCTTTAAATAATGCTCACCTGCTAATTAAAGCATCATTAAAAAATTAAATGGAGAGTTTATGAAGCGGTCAACCAGTAAACATGGGAACTCGTCATAGCTACCTTCCATCCTACAAATAAACCATCATTCTCTTCAAGAAGTTAAATCACTTTCTAGAGATACGTGGTTTCCCATCCCAAAAGAAGTTTAACCAAGTGAAGGAGTCCAAGTCCCCAGTAACTAAATGAGTTGCTCCGCCTCCAGCAGTGAGAAGCGGATACCAGGACAGGCAACAGGGTATGTTTCACCCGCTGGTCAATAGTTTTTGCCTTCAAGTCCCAACACACTTTCACATCCAGTCCTACCTCCCTGCATTCTATCTATGCGACATTTGGGAATCAGAAACAGGAACTGAGCAAACAACCTGCAGCAAACACCCCAGAGCCATGCTAATTCTCAACATTTGAAGGAAACTTCTCTTCATACAAACCTTTTAAAGCCGAGTTCCACACCCAGCACAGAACACGGTAGCTGAATTACAGCACCTGGCTAAAGCACTTCAAGCCCTTCTCTGAAATGCTCATGTAACAGTTCAATAGCATAAACAAAGAAAATGACTGTTTCAGAACTGCAAAATGTGGGGGCTGCAGACATGTTTAATTGTGTCTGCCGGTGGCGAAGGTCCAAAAGCCGCCACCATCTGGAGGTTTGGCTTGCCTGCATCTCAGATCCCCACTGCTGCGGATGGAAACAGCCACTCTGGCCCTTTTCATCAGCATAAAGAAAAGATTAAAATAATTAGGTTTAAGTGCCTCATAAAGGCTTAGATGAAAGCACATTATAGGAGGCATCTATACTGTAGTGTATGTGGTCTCATCTGAAATGAAACCTGGCTTCATTAGCACGGAGTTTTCCTGTATTTTCAGAAATGGGAACTCTGTCAACACAATTCTACTGAGGCAGGCTGCAGGAGGAAGATGAAAAGCTAAACGCTTGCTTCTTAAGGGCTGTTTTTGGCCCACAAAGTCCATTTTGCTATCGTATCATCACCCCTTATTGTTTTGCTTGACCAAGACGCTGGACTCTTCACAAAGCAGGAACTCCCCTCCAAAGCCGACAAACTTAAGGGATTGCTAAAGCAATTTTTCCTCAGCTACAAAAGAAAAATAGAGGGATACTTCCAGATGTGGTATACTGACGATCTCTTACTTCGGCAATCAAACAGGATATTGCTGTTAGGCATTATGGCTCAAAATATTCAATCATCTGATTTGTAAAATCATTACTACTTAATGATATGACCATTGACCACCCCAGGGAGGTGGAGATACTGACAGTCATAAAATATTAAGACACTGTCATTAGCCCAAGAAAACTTAAACTATAAATTTTCCCAGGTCTCTTAAACATCAATGTCCAATACTGGAGCCGCTAGCTTTAGCTACATATGGCTACTTAAATCTAAATTAAAAATTTCTCAGTCACATAAGCCACAACTTAGGGGTTTGATGTGATCAGAGATTATCCTATTTGGTAATGCAGATAGAATATTTTCATCATTCCAGAAAGTTCTATTGGACAGCACTGCTCTAATCTAAAATGCCATATTCTCGCTAATAAAAATGTGAGGGGCAATTTTTTAACATTTTAACTATTAGTATTTCACCTTAATACACCAAGTGAAGCACTCAACACCCTGGAGCCCAACCGCTGAATTCTAACCAGCCACTTAGTAGCTCTAGGGCTAGGACCAGTTACTGAGTTTCCTATCTGTAAAATCAGCATAATTACAACACCTACCCTCAGAGGACTGTAGTTAAGAATTAAATGAGCTAGTTAAGTGCTCAGAACAGCAAGCACTAAGCAAATATTTGCTGTTATTATTATAAAGCCCCACAGTATGCTTCAGAGCCTTAAAAATGCTCACAGTCTTTTATAGTTAATGACTATTTTATTTCTTTTAGTATGTGTGACTGCCTATAACAACCAGTCTCCATGCTATCTTGGGACAATTAAGAGAAAAGATAAGACTTACTGGCTAAAATTTGCCTTTTAAATTTCATCACATTTCACAAAGTAAAATCTTCACTTAGCATAAAGATTAATTCTGATTTGATTAGTTATAATAAAATGTATATTTAATATATCAATTGAGTATATAAACTAGGTTAGTGTTTCTAAGTCAGGTAAATTCACAACATGATAAATATATTTTTAACTATATACATGTAAATAGAGACCATAAACAATTTATTTATTCTATAAAACCTGAGAATTCTAATAACCATGCACAATTAGCAAGTACATTTTCAATGGAAATTAATATTAAAGTTATATCCAATTTACTGAAAATTCCACATCAGTAGTCTAAATTAATGATTGCATAAACTTGAGATACATCCTGTTTAACCTGTTTGAAATAGCTGGAAAATGTAAAGATTAAAAACATTAAAACAGTGGGGAGGGGGACAGAGGGGAGCAAAAAGGGGATGGATATAATACAACAACAATAAAATTTAAAAAAAAACAACATTAAAACAAAGCTGAAGAACACTATGGTTCTACACAATAGTTTTGGGGATTTTTAAAAAGATTTTATTTATTATTTCCAGAGACAGAGAGGAAGAGAGAGAGGCAGAGAGGGAGAGAGACATCAATGTATGGTTGTCTTTCACCTGCCTCCAGCCATAGATCTGGCTGGAGACCTGGTTTGCAACCTGACTATGTGCCCTGGCTGGGGAATCGAACCAGAGACCCTTGGGTTCGCAGGTTGGCACCTTATCCACTGTGCTACCAGCCAGGGCAATAGTTTTAAAAGTTAATGAAACATCTTATTTTTTCTTATTGAAAAAAATTAAGTCTGAAAAAAAAGCTGACTTTTAGTGCTGCCAAAATATACATTTGTTTGTAACTGGGAATAACTGTTCCCCCCACTCCTTACCCTGTCCCATTTCAGGAGGAAAAAAAAATCTGTCAGCTAAAACCAATGTCACCTGAAAAGTGGTGATTAGTTAGATGCTACATAATCCCAACTACCAATTTATATGGAAAAAAAAATCAATATTTCATTTGGAAAATCTTAAATTAGAAGAAAATATACTTCAGAAAAACTACTGAAGCATTTAGAGATTAAAAGTTAAGATGCCTGGCCCTGGCTGGTGGCACAGTGCTGGCCTGCAAACCTAAAGGTTGCTGATTCGATTCCCAGCCAGGGCAACATAACTGGGTTGCAAGCCAGGTGTCCAGTCAGGTCCGTGGCTGGAGGCCAATGAAAGGCAACTATACACTGATGTTTCTCTCTCCCTCTCTGAAAAATAATTAAAAAATATTTTAAAATAATAAAATAAAATAAACATATGTTTTTTTAAAAAAAGGTAAGAGGTCTGGGATTTGCTTCAAAATAGTACATCAGAAAGTGAGATATGGCCCTGGCTGGTAGCACTGTGGGTAAGGCTGTGAACCCAAAGGTCGCAAGTTCGATTCTCTAGCCAGGGCACATGACAAGACTGCAAACCAGGTCTCCAGTCAGATCTGTGGCTGGAGCCAGGTGAAAGGCAACCATACATTGATGTTTCTCTCCCTCTCTGCCTCTCTCACTTCCCCTCTTTCTAGAAATAATGAAATAAAATCTTTAAATTAAAAAAAAAGAGAGAGATATGGTCAGGGGTAAAGCAAAACAAGACTGACCATAATCTGACAATAGTTGAGCCTAGAAGAGTAAGAGCATGGAGCCCTACTGCAATTCTCCACTTTCATGTAAGGGTTTCTTTTGTTTGCTTGCTTCAAGTAAAGAGTAAAAGATTAAAAGTCGTAACACTATACCTATGCAATCACAGTCAATAGGCTAAAAGAGTCAAAAGTGCTACAATTCTGCCATTCCTCCTCTCCTATCAGCCACTAGAGGCAGAATTTATGATTATCCAAACAATTATATGACCAAGAGTGTTCATTCTCCCATGTGACTTGGTTTTGAATTTTGTCTCTTTCTTCACCAATTCCACAGAAAGAAAACCACAAGTAGATTAACTAACACACACCAGAAATTGGCAACAGTCTTATTTTAATATAATTCTTGATTCCAGATGTACCTTTTTAAGGCTATCAAGAGAATGCATTGTGTTGATGGATCCCAGTTTAGTACTAGAACATCTAAAATTACACAATTATGGTAACTGGAGTGATTGCCAACTCCATTATCCATTTATAAAAATAAATGTCACCCTGGCTGGTGTGGCTCACTGGACTGAGTGCCAGTCCGAGAACCAAAGGGTCACCAATTTGATTCCCAAACTGAGCACACACAAAGGTTGTAGGCCAGATCCCCAGTTGGGGGTGCATGAGAGGCAACCACACACTGATGTTTCTCTCCCTCTTTCTCACTTCCTTTCCCTCAGTCTAAAAATAAATAAATAAAATCTTCTTTAAAAATTAAAAAATAAATGTCAAAATAGCTGAATAACAATCTGGGAAACGTTAGCATGATGACTATTTTCATGTCCATATCATTAAAAGTTCAGAAGATATGCACCTGCCGATTTTCCATACAAGTATGCCAATTTTGAGACAGGTTAATGTATCAGGAAGGGGACAAGAGGATGCGGAATCAGGAAACCGGAATTGAAATTGTTGCCTGATTTTTCCCTTTTTTTTTATTTGTTGAGGAAAGGCACACAGTCTCAAGTTTTCTTATTTGTAAACTGGGACAATAAATACTTCCTAGGGTCCTGTGAATAGGTCACAACAGACAACTCTATATATTGTAGAAAGCTGCTTTGAAAGTGTTCTTTTTTAAAAGGCATCAGCTTATACTGCATTAGTAGCCCCTCTAACAATGGTTTCAGGCTCTTCTCCTACCTCTCAGAAAGGGAGAAGGAGCCAATGAAGAGGCCTAAGTGGAATTGTCAGCCAGATTCCACACCACCTTTCCCCTGAGGAACATGAACCACCTGGCCTGAGCATTCAGGCACAGCAGGTGAGGCTTCCAGGGTAATCTAAAAAGTGAGTGCAAAAGGGAGCCTCAAGATTTCAGTAACTCAGGCAGGTCCATCAGATCAAAGACACAGACCATCACTTATTAAGTTACCAATTCTTTGAAGATATCAACTTGTGCCTTAAAGTGTTAGCCCTGTATTTGCCTGCTCTGGCCTCATGAAAGCCAGCAAAAATTTTACAAAACACTTACTCAGCCAAGTAAAATGAAAAAATAAATACCAAGGAAACTCAAATTCCATCTCTTCAAGATACACCGAACTGTCTACTTCACACAGGCGCAACCACCAGCAAAGCAGTCTCGCAGGAATTTAAGTGGCGTTACCCCCCTGAGAGGCACATCTCGGCGGGCAGTTCCCAGGCAGGAGCTGGCGGAGACGTTTCTCAGAGAAGCACAACACGACGACCCAGATAACTATATGAAGAACCCTACAGTGTGTGACACGGGAAAGATTTACAAACCAATACGCAGCTTCAGGGAGAAGATATTATTTTGCCAGCTCCTATTCCACGTAACTTACTCCGAGGCCACAACTGTCTGGATTCAAATCCTGACTCCACAACGCAGGAGTGTCTAACCTCCAGCCTGCAGCTTGCCTTCTAAGTGCCTCAGTTTCTTCAATGACAAAATGGAGATGATAAAACACCTACACCTCATGAAGCTGCGAAGATTACACAAAGAAATGCGCATAAAGCACTTAAAACAGTGGCACAAAGCGAGCACTCAATTATTATTATTATTATTATTATTACCTATTAGCATTACTAAGTTTCCTTACAAAACATGTTTAGTTTTGTTATAAGTGAACCCTCCTCAAAAAACGTGACTCAAATACTTGTTCAGTTGTTTGGAAGGAGAGAAGCACATACTAATTCAAAATCAAATGTTTGAGGAAACAGAAGGGATGAGTATGACAGTATGGGAGTCCAGTCAATACTAATTTCTTCTTTTCTTCTTCTGTGAGCTTTCTCACTCAGTCTAAAGGTGACCCTACAAAACGTCCAGAGGAGCCCAGGGTCTGAGTGGTGGGCAAGAGACAGGAAGCCAATCACAAAGGAGTGAAAGACAAAGCAGAAGCACCTGGAAAAGGCTATGGGGCTGTAAGGTGAGCTCCCCAGGAGGGCCCGAGTGTCAGGAGGTGCAGAGCTGAAATGAAGGCAGTCATCCTCCGACTATGGACCAGAGGCAGAGTGAGCCAGGCACCCGGGCACCAGGGAAACTGCAGACGCGTTGCCAGACAGCACGTTGACTGGTGGCGCTGAGCCCGCGGCGCGGAGGCGGTGGAAGATGCTGCCCCGGGACACCCTCGCTCTCCGGCCTTCGGTAACACCACGGTGCGCAACTGAGACGGCGAGCATCCTCTGGGGAGGGACACCTTCACACAAGCAAGCTCCCAGGAGCTCCCAGAGGCAGCCTCTTCAAAACAAAGAGGGGGAACCCTTAAAATGTGTCTATGAAGTCATGAGGGTAAGTAGCGGGGAAATGAACTATTCCAAGGTCTATGAGAGTCAGCTCTGCAGTACTAACTTTTCCTGAACCACGAGTCCCTAAAAAGACACAAATTTCTGTTGATTCTTAGTAAGACCCTTAAGTCACTTTTTTCCAGGGTGATGACATTCCACTCCCCTGAGACAGGTGCAAAGACTATACCAAAAACCTATTTTTTCATATAAGGTTCTTAATGTAATTGTAGCTTTATGACTTACGGTGATTGACTTTTTTTAATATATTAAAACACTAAGAAAATGTATCTCTATTTTATGACCTTTTATAAAATAGTAACATAAATGTTTCATTCATGATTATAATAAAGTAACAACTACGAGCAGAGTGCCACTGGGGTGCCTTTGTGAACATGGAAAAGCCTTAGAGATCAAGATTTACCTTCAGCCAGAGTAACCCACCTCCACTCCACTTCCATCCTTTTTATCAAAAAGAAGCAAGACTTCAAAAAGCACATCAACCTGAACAAGGTGTTCCTCCAGCTTAGAAAACGGTCCCAGAAGGACTCTTGAACTAATTACAGTGCCATACTATACTATCTACAGAAAAATGATACTGTCTGAATTATATCTAAATAGTAGAGATTTAAAACAAAAAGTAGGAAGCAGAATAACAGCCAAGAGGAGGATTCTGGTAGCTCTTAAAAGACTGGGTCAGGGCAGGAGAATGCTGGCCAAGTCTTAGGTCTGCAAAGGGAAGCACCTATTTGGAAACTATCCCACCCAAAGCAGAGATTCAGGAGGAGCTGGGATCTGAGAAAATAAGCAAGCTGGCACAAGCCCCTGAACCCCACGGTAAAGGGAAACACTGTGCGTGTGCTAATTGAAGAATACAAATCTATTCTTTTCACTCAGAGGGCTTCAAAAGCTACTGTGTCAGACACCTGGACAATCATCAAGAGTACTATAATCAAAATCATAGATTTTTTCCATTGTTTGCTGCTCATATACCAACATCTCAAAATAGATCAAAATTCCTTTTTGTGGTGCGCAACTTAATGTCACTTCCTCATATGCAGTATTTTCTTCGAAAACAGAAAAGGCTGTTAATGTTCTTCAAACTCACCAAGTTACTCAATGACCACAGAGTAACAGAAAGCAGTGTGGGAGCCGTGGCTGGGAGGGTCAGGCCTTCATCTTCACCTTGTGACCACACTTTACTAAAGGACTCAACTCGGGCAAGCCCTGAGTTTCCCAGAGGAAAATGAGCTTTATTTCCTGAAGCCAGCAGTCACCTCTAACCTAGAAGGGCAGGAACCTGTGATACATTTCTCCAAAACTGTATGTGAGTAGACTGCAAAAGAGAATCACCTCCTTATTACCTTGGGCAGATTACTGTCACCCTGAAACTCAGTTTTCTCACCTAGAGAAATAGGAATCACATCATTCCCTTTTCAGGTTGACATGAAGGTTCGTAAGGCCGTGTGTGGAACTTAAACTCCAGTGCCCAGAAAAGCAAAGCCTGGTTATTGTTGGTAAATACCATGACCTCCTCACTGCTCACCTCCCCAAGTCCCACCTGCCACCTATGCTGGACACCTACACCTATCCTTCATCATTAACCTATGAACACAGAATCATGAGGAAGCTTCAAGCGATACAGTTAACACTTACCTCCCATTAGAGATGAGCCAAATGACTAAGGAAAACCACTAAATAACAGTTGTGGGCTAACAGCCAGTTTATCAGATAAGCACACCAACCCAAACCCCCCATTTGCAAATCAGCTAGAATGATCTTGGCATATCTCTACATTCCAATTATTCATGAATCTTTTGTAAATACTATCAGGGATACAAACCAACTCTGCGGACCATAGATCATACCTCTGTATCATTATCGCTGGGAACAAGGTAATTCCCAATATTAGATTCCATAACTCCAAAGTGACATTTTCTTCCTTTTATTCCCTCAGGGTAGGGGGAAAGGAAAAAAAAAAAAAAACAACTTAGCAGAGAAATAAAGTGGGAAGTCAATGTTCTAATATAAACATGACAAGCCCAATTCTACCACTGCAATGTACTCTTTGACTGCAGTACAAAAATCCTTTCTGACCATCTGGAGCTACTCCAGGCATAAGGCCAAAACTGTGTAATTCCTTTTCAAAGTAAATGACAGATCAGCAACCGCCACGTTGCTAATGCACAGCCCAAAGGGAGCACCTCATATCCTATTCAGTGTTCCCTGGAGTTTGACACATGTAGTAAAAACAAAGTGCTTCCAAATAATTCTGCCCACTTATCAATACTGGAAATTGAACAGAGATCATGTCACTTTTGAACAAAGCAGCATTTTTTCTCATGCGATCCTATTACCCTATTTCACATGCAGGAAGTAGTATATTCTGCCAAGGGGCAATAAAAAGAGCCATATCTAAATGAGAATGAAACATACCTATGTCAATATTTCAGTTCTCCACAAGTGGGTCATGGGAATCCACCAGAAATTTTAAGAGTTCATCCCTGCCATGACTGAGATGTATACAAGGTTGAAATAAACATGGAGTCACATGATACAGGACAAAAGGGTGATCAATGATGATCTGTAAAGTGGGGTTTTTATAAACCCCACTGACCAGCAGGATCACTTTCTCTATCCAATAAACAAATGGAATCTACTATGTACAGTTATGTATGTACAGTGATGGTGCATGAAAATCAAAGTTTTCAACATCTCTGCCAAATATATAAATCCAAAATGTTCAAAGACAATTTCATATGCTAGGCCACTGACAATAAGAGAAACTTGAAAGCTCAGAGGCATAAATTTGAGTCTTCCCCTCAGCATATTGAGTAAAAGAAAAATGTGAACCAGCACCAGCTATAGACTTCTTGCAGGTATTTTTTCCCAGATTTCAAAGACATGAAAGCTATCTCTGAAGGCACACTTACCACTGGTGCACGATCTTATCCCTTCAAGTAAAACATTTTAAAGCTGAACAATCTGAAATTTGATCTGGCAGTAGACCATTTCTTACAAGCCATAAGTAATGTTACCAATGAGTAAAAGCAACTGACCACTGTTGCAAAGCTAAACTGAAGCTAGATGACAAACAAAAATACAAAAAGGCAAGAACGGGTTTCTTCCTTCTGATGAAGAAACTCTTCCTTGAAGATAAATTAACAGATTCAGAATAAGAGAGCTGGAAGCCATTAGAGATCATCCGACCCTGATTTACCCAGCTCACCTCTTAGAGGAGCTATTTTGTTTGTTTGTTTGCCTTCAAAGCATCCTGTAATCATTACAAAATGAATGGTATCTGAGCGTCCGGAGCCAATTCCGAATGGAAGCCTTGTGTTTTGCCCTGAGAAGCGGGGTTGGGGGGCTGGGGGTGGTGTGCTGCTGGGCGATCTTATCAGGCCCCATCTGCAGAGGATGCAGAACCGGGTAAGAAAATGAGAGCCGAAACCTTAGAGCAGATTCCTCCGCAAAGGAATGCGTAAGGAGGATTTTTTGTCTCTGGTCTTTTGGATAGAAGAGAAAGAGAAGTGAATGCTGACAGAATTACCTTTCCCAAAGGGTTTAACAGGCTGGAGTGGAAATTCCAAGGCAAGTATCACCATCAAAGGAAAGTGCTGGGAGGAATGGGGTGGGTGGAGAAGGCACCAACAACTGCAAGATTCTGACGAGAAAGGAAGACATACAAGAAAAAGCAGGACTTTCTGAAAGACATGGGGGAGGGGGGTGATGACATGGTAGATGGCAAAAAAAAAAAAAATATATTGACTGCAAGAAAAGGCCAAGAATGCTATGTAATTTAAGGAACTATGGAACACTTGAAGAAAAATGAGATATACAAAATCCAAGACTTGCTGCAAAAGTATTTAAGTTAGAAAGGGAGCAGAACATACAAGGAAGAGCAATAGACTGATTGTTCAAAAGAAAAATCTTAATAAACATGCTATTGCAGCACTAGCTCATACAGCAATACATCTTTCAAAGGAGTCACCGAAAGCTATAGCTAATGTTTTACAAAGGGATACTTATTTTCTGACTCCACCTAAATTCACTTAATTCCTCCTTCATTCTCCTATCATTTAACCTCTATTCATGTAAGATATATAAAATCATCTCTGCTGAAATTTCAAAATGCCAACCAAAATCGTAAAGAATCTCATCAAAGAGTGACAAATAGAAAAAGTCCACTTTAAGGAAGGAGAAAAGTAGCAGATGATTGGGGTACTAGAGACAGGTAACAGGCATGGGAGGTGGGCCTGGGGAAAACAGACAACTTGCCAACCTCGGAGGGAAAAACGGAATAAATTTATGAATAGCTTGTAAGGGGGCAAGCGGGGCCTGACTTCCTGGTGATCCCACTTTAGGACACCTCCTTCCCTGCAAGCACAGGAAACAAACGGTTAAGAAGGAAGTAAAACTGCACAACTTAACCTCAGTACCAGCATGAGCATCTCATGCCAACACTTTTCTCAGTATCTCTAAACACTCTGATTAAGATAACTTACCAAAAAAAGAATGATTTTTGGTAAGTGCTCCTCAGGAACCTGGTTCATGTATCATGCATAAAAGTTTACGGAACCAAATGGTTAATGTCGATAAAAAGATCTGAGACTTCTTTGGTTCCTTGCTCCAACTTAATGAAGATTGTGTAACTTGTACAAACATAACCATTTCCTGCCCACTGAACAAAGCAGTTAATGGACTGGGCAGTTTCTGAGACGATTTAAGGGAAGAAACAACCTGACCGTGTCTCACTGCCATTCATTTTAAAAGAAACAGACAGGGAAATATCGATGACCATATATTTTGTTGAACAGTAGTCATTCTTCCTTTTCATAACTTTCCTCCCACAAACAAATTGTAAATGACACATGGGGGGAAAAAATTTGCTTCAAAAAGGCTCTGAGAAAATATATTAAAATCCATACCTTCAGTGGATTAAAAAGTAATGCGTATGCTCTGTCCTTTGGGGAGGAAAAAAATTAAAACTGAAAGCATTTTATGAGTTTATAAGTATCCAGCATTAATATAAAATCAGCATCACAGGAAAAAGGAAGAAAAGCAACTTGGCTCCCAATGACTTCCCAAGGCTGGTTCCAAGACCTCACAAGGTCCAGGGACACTGTCCTGGCTTCCTGGCCAAGGAATCCAACCTTTACTACTGCTTAAGCTAATGTGAGTAGGTTTCTGTTATTTGCAAGACAAATAGTTCTTGATTTTTCACTAAACACCAAAAATCTTTTGAATCTTTTGAATTTTCAAGGATCTTAGTTATCTTAAATCAAAAATATCATACGCTCCCAAGAATTAGAATTAGAACCATAGCCTTAAAATTAAACCAATCAAACCTCCTGATTCAAACACAGGGTACCTTGTAAAACAGTATGCCGTGCTCCATCAAATCATTTACTAAGTCAATGACTTTATTAAGTCAAAAACGTACTGAGCCAGACGCTTACTTATACAAAAAGAAAAGGGAAGACATGCTCCCTGTGCTCAAGGAATATCTGTATTAACAGGGAAGACAGAGAGTAATTAGAAGCCCCCCTGTTCCTTTCTTTGCGGCACCTTAACAGTTAGACTCAACATCTACTGCTTCTGATTAAACTTAGGCTCCCTAAGCATCAGATAAATGGTGCACCCCAATAGTTCCCACAATCTCATTCTTCTAAATGGGAAATAAAAAGTGTGGAGTTAGCCGCTAAGATTTTCTCTCACCATGGTGAATAATCAGCCTCATGACACTAAGGTTTTCTCTCACCATAATGGGCCTTATGGTAGGAGGGGGACACACTGAAAACACGGAGTGAGCATGAGCCCAATCATAAATGAGCCTCATCCTCCACCTGGTCGGTGTTCACCACTACCAGTTCTCTTCTAAAAGGAATCCACAACTGCTAACGTACCACTGCAGCCCCCACCCCAGGGCAATGGGACTGACAGGCATCTAAAAGAAAAATCTAGCATTTCTAATTAAAATCCACCACCTTTTATTACTTGTACTTATTCAGAGGTTTACTGTAAGACTCAGTCCTGAAAATCCTGAAAGAGAACACTACAGACTGCCAATTGGTTCAATATGAGGATTCACCGTCCACTGCGAGTGGCTTCTCTTAGTGCTGGAAGCACATCCTGCAAAAAACAGGTCTTCAATAAGCATCAGTCAAGTAAGGCCTCTCACAGCTAATGGGAACTGACTGCATGGCTAAATCTTCACATTCTTGCAAATCCAAATGTGTATTCCCTGCAGCAGAAAGATTTAGGTCAAAAGATGCCCAAATGGTTTGAAACATTTCAAAATGAAGGCTCTCACGAATTAAATCATTCAAAAGAGCAACAGTAGGAGTAATACAGGCCCTCTTATTTGTCTAAAGTGTTAATTCAGTGAACTGTAGATAAACATCCTTGTACGCAATCATCTGGTCAGCATCCTGGAAAAAAAATATCATTATGCTAAAGGTTAAGCAAGTTTATATAGGCTATCAGGTGTAGTGTTTTCAATGATTACTTTTCCGTGGCAAAACATGAAGTGCGTTACTGACTTAGAAAAATAAATAATAACGCCCAAATTGTATCTTTGCCCTGAGTTCTTGCCAAACTTAAATAGACCAGACACAGTCCAAGTAAATGGGTTAGACAATCTATAACAGATTTCAGCCAGGTTAATAATCCGGACAACCATTTCAAACCTAACTTTCCAATCAAGAAAACATTCGATTCCCACACTCTGATTATGACATGAAATTTTTCAAGGCCCATTAACTCTGTTTTTATACATGTTTCAAATTCCCCACGCCATGGGGTGAAGAGTGTCAGGAGTCCTGAGGAGGACTAGTCTCACAGGTGACCAAAAAAAAACCACTGAGATGCTTACTATGGGATGGAAAATGCTACTAAAAAGTCCCATTTCTTTTTTAAAAGTTCCCCCATGTGTGTACTATGCCATGTGCTCAAAATGTATGCTTCAAAACACACATATGTTTAAACTATGACCACAACAGCCGAGAAGCCCATGCTTGGCTTCTTCTTTTAAGTATTAAAGTGACAAATAAATAAGGAAAATAAACATGAATAATGTTTACATTGATGACAGCCAGAAGCAAACTGTCTAGTGGTCACCACTTGAGGTAAAAAGCTAAAAGTGTTGGGAATTAAGATAAAGAGAAAATTCATAAAACTCCCTTAGTTCATTGTTCTTTCCTCTGAAGCTGTTAGAAACTCTTTTCCAATATATCATTTCAAGAAGCAAAGAAAAAGCTCTAAGTGTCTATCAATGCAAAATGAATACAATGACCTGAAGTTATGATGCTAACACCATATGGTTCTGCTCAATATGAACTAGAGATCCATTAAAACAGGATGACTTCTTTTACCTCCTCTGGACACAAAGACTGAAACATCTGCTTCTTCTAGCCCTAGCTGTTCCTATGATTCCCAGCAAGTCCCTTCAACTTAAGATCTGATAGATACTGTCTTAAAAAAATGAATTATATGCCAACTGAAAGACTATAATAGAACATCCCAATAAATCAAATATCAAAATAGCAATAAAAATCTTTTTCCTTATTAGAAAAAGATACCAGAGGCATACAAAAACCCTTAAAAATCATTTTTTAAAAGAGCTCATTCTGAAACAAAGGACACAAAAGTAGTGGAACCCAAGTGAGCCGTAAGATTAGGAAATATTACTCTAATAGGCAGTGATTCCAATTTACAGGAACAGGCTCACATATTTTCTCTCTAACATTCCACATACCAATATTTTCTTCTTGCTATTGAAACCACAAAGTAATTGACCACCTTAATGAATAAACTAATTTTTTGCAACATGAATGTTGCTTTTGAAAAAAGCAAATTTATCTTCTGAGACAAAACTGTGACAAAGTCTTGCTTCCAGCAAGTTTCCAGTGGCTGGTGGGATGGACATGTGAAAAACTGGGCAGTTGCAAGCCTGTGGTAAAAAGTCCAAAACAGAGCCACTTCTGACAATATTCAGACCGGTTTTCCACACACCTGAGTTGCACATAAGGCCATTCATGATTCAGTGTGGATACGGTCAAATGTCCCTATACTCTAATCGTCTTTAGGAACATCAAGTTTTTTTTAACGGCACAGTTTTATTTCAGCCCAAGACTCAACCCCTGTGCAGCACTGTATAATTTTTTTTTCCTCCCAGCAAGTTAGAAAATTAAATTTTCTTCATTTCCAGCCAGGGGCCACTCAAACAAATCTAATGGGTGTAGACAGCATTTCCTGCCTACCACAAAAAAAAAAGAAAAAATAATAATAGGATTGTCATTACCAGCATGGCCCAAGGCATGCACTGAGGTGGGGCACCGAAGACAATGACCTTTAATTTTCATCTGTAAGCCTGCACAACTGCCTGATTATTGTTTTGTTCTGTTTGTTTGTTTTGTATTTTAAAGGTGACTGGGTTTTTTGTTTGTTTGTTTGTTTTTTCCTTCAACCTTCAGGTCTAACACTGGCTCATTCACCCTCATGGAGCAAGACAGGCTCCAATGCCTATTATCCTTTCCATTCAACTGTGTTTAGGTCTGGAACAACCTTGCCAGTAAACAACCAGCTCAAATTCAGTTTTATTTTTCTTCTCTTACTTTTTTGGAGCTGGTCTTCTCATTTACAAGGAGTTGGTGAGATTTGGGTACTGCCACAGCAAACTATTCTCGTCCTTGATACCTCCGCAAAACACTCTACATGGCTCTAAAGAACCGGGCATCCCAGCAGCAAAAGTGGCTGAGATTTCTAGAAAGACAGAGTTCTCCCCTGCAGCACAGTGCCCCGGGCAGCGGGATCTCCGCGCAGTTACAGCCATGGAGAACGCCGTATGGGTGGTGACCCAGAGATGAAAGGCGGGTCTTGGAAGCCCCACGGTTTCGCCCACTAATGTCAAGGCCTGATCTTCTCTCTTAAAAACAGAACATCCACCAAAGAAAAAAAAAAAAAAAAAAGGAAAGAAACAGAGTGGGAATGGGAGGGAGTGACTCTCCTTTATTGCAACTTTCCTTTGATCCTAGACTTGGGAGAGGAAGCAGAGTTGTCATATATCTACTTAAAAAGGGTCAGCCTCTCTTTGAGGGGGCAGGGAAGAAGAAAAATATTGGGAGAAGCCTCACTTATAATAATTAAATACTGTGTGGCATTCAGGCATGCTTTGTGTTTCCCCAAGGTGTTTCTGATATATATTCTTTCATTTTAGGCCCATACCACCTTACCTTACTAAGGTAAGCAGCTCAATTAACAATTAGCAAAGAGCTGCAAAGCAGTCACTGGAACCAAGGACATTCAGGGAGCCAGTGGCAAGGCCAAGACAAAACGAGAGCTAGTGTTCTATACACTTTTAAACTGACTGGGGAGTAGTTGAAAATAACTATTATCCCATTAAGACGTATGTCCAATAACTAAATCTGTCTGCAGTCAGTGAATAAAATAAGACAGTAGCTTGTTCAAAGCTCCTGCCAGGCCAAACTAACAAGTCCTTTCAGCAAAGCCACTGAGAGTGAGAAATTTAACCAAAGTCAGAGTTAGAAATCCACCTGGTAGGGTCTCAAATTCAGGTCCCAGTTTCCAGGACTCATGGAATTAATCGTCCCATTATAAGGGATGATTAAGGATTTACCTTCTTACCAAAAACATTAATTCTGAGTTAAGTGAGTAGTTTCCTATGCCCTTCAATATGAAAACCATATGTGATAAGCTACTATTTATTATACATAGCCAAGAGCTAAAGAATAGTTTTTCTAAAAAGTGTTTCCTTTTCATCTAACATATCTTGCAATTACACTTTCTAGAAAGTCATTCTATGCTTTTTCATGAATAAAAAAATTTTTTTTAGGTAATGAACAATATTATGGAAGTTACTTCTTGGCTAAAATTGAAACTTATTGAAGATATACAAATACAGTTATCTATAAAGTTTTTCATGACACTTTAAAAAAAAAAGCTTGGTTCTTCATTAACCTGCCAAGCAGAACATCAGATGGCAAAATACAATTGTCCCTCTACTGAACTCACCAATGAATGACTCAGTGGAAACTAGAATTTGGAAAACTTATCCCATGTGAAACAAAATGGGAATGAACTCACTCACCCTTATTGGTGCTACATCCTTCCCACTCCCCACCCAGCCGCCTCTCACTCCTACAATCCCTGCCATCTCAAAAGCAAGGAAGGAAAACTTGCACACCTCCAACATTAATGGCAAACGCTTGAGGCCTAATAGTACTCCGAATAAATTCAACCTAAGGTAATTTAGCAGAGAAATTTATTTGAATCCTCAATCCTTCCTCTGTTTAGCCAGCTGCTATATGCTCTGATAGGTCTAAACAAACTTCTGAGAACTTGGAGCTAAAAAGAATGGGAAAGTGAAACAAAAATAGGAAGTAACATTATTTCCATGTTTAAACTTTATATAACCAGCAAATAGCAAATATGTAAAAAGCTACGTTTGAAAAATATTCAGATTGTCAGAGGTATTAAGTTCCAGTTAAAGGTACAGTAATCACATAGCAGGATTAAAAAATGTTAAAAATCAAATAAACCTAGAAATAACTATGCTTCTTCATTAAGAAAGTTGAAGATAAGTTAAGTTTATCTGATGCTAATTAAAGCCTGAAATAAAATAGAAGCCTTAAAAAGTGTTACCCATTCCTTTTTCCCTCCTCCACTAAACTTTTTAAAAAATTAAAAAGACAGCATTTTTAAAATTGAACTTCCTTCCTAAGGGGCTCAAGCCTACTGAGTTTGTAATTTCCTGGAACATAAGTGTACACACGTGGACAAGCCTCTGTGTCCCTTATCCAAAATATAAGTGTATCTCCATTTTTAGGCAATAGTGGTAGAAGTGTATAAAGGGTTACATAGAAGAGGGTCCATGCAACTTAAAATAACTACATGCAAATAAAATGCCCAAATCCTAAAATTAAAACATTTTCCTTTGTTGATCGATGCTTAAAACTGTTTTCATTGTGTCTTAGGGTATAAAATAGATTTTAAAACTTTAGTCCTCTTGCAAGTTAGCTCCATCCTATGGTAGGCAGCCTGTGCTGTGGGGATCGCCACCAAGAATTCCTGAAAGAATGCTAAATTTAGACCAGAGTTGAGAGGCACTTTTCTGGGGTGCTGCCCTTGGGGAGTTTTAGCATTTATAGCTCCCTCCTGAGCAGAAGGTTGCAGAACTAAGAGAAAGTGGGTCTAACAGTCTTCACCATCCCATGGAAACATAATCCCCAGAGAAGCACACAGCTCCTCCTGGGCCAGAAGCAGCATTTCTGCGAAGCAGCAAGAAGTGGTTTTTAGGTAACACCGCCTCGGGTGCTGCATCTGTGTTATTAGTCTCTCCATCCACACCCCACACACACAGAAACACAAGTAAAGAAAGCAAGTCAGGTCCCACTTCAGAGCCTTGTCCTTAACTCACCTTCAGTGAACTCACTTTCTAAAGATGGAGTAGAGAGCTACATGATTTCTAACAAAGGAAGCATTTAGGGTTGCCAGCTCCCCAGGTTCAGCCTGAGCCATCTGGGAAAGCACAGGGCTCCTCTGAATCCTGAGGTCACCTTTTATTAACCACACGGGCTGCTCTTTGAGCTCACAAAGATGAGGTGGTTCTAGTCAGTTCTGCGCTGTCTCATCCCTGGGGCTGCCTTTAGTGCTAACCAAAGGCCACAAACTAGTAACCTTAAAAGAGAAAATGTTAGTCTTAGCAATAGAAAGACTTGCTTTTCCATGAGCAAATTATAATACAGGATCTCTATATAAATTAACTTAAATGAGAGGCATTGAGGAGAGGGGATGCAAGATGGACAAACTATTGCCATTAAAATGAAAAGGACTCTCTTTCATAGAGGTTTCCATTGTCTGAAAAAAGTAAAATAGTACTACCAGTTCTTAACCAACTGCTCCAGACTTTTCCCATTCCCTTTATTGTGTTTCTTATATATTACTTTCTATGAAGTATTCTTTTATTCTCTGGTTCCTCTCATTTCAAGGTGAAGCTGCTATTACAGAAAACCATCTAGATAAACCTCCCTCCTGGCAGATGTCCAGAATATTATTATTGTTTCAAAGATAAGGTTTAGGTTTCTGGACAGCAGACAGGATGAACACATGGAAGACACTCAACTAATACTTAGCATTCAGCTACCTGGGAACACAGACACTGTTCCAAGTCTGGAGATGCAAATAAGATTCTGTATGTGAACTGAGAAGTGGTGTCATACAGCTGAAAAAAGTTCTGCAATAGTCTAGGAAATCTTCTTAACCATTCTTCGCTTTTTGAACATGTCTTCTGATCTTATTTTACTCAACAAATATTCCTGTGGCACCTGATATGTACCAGCTTCTACTGCAAAGATTGGAAACACACAGAGAAAGAGAGAAATCAGATCTACCTTCCAGACCTTGTTTAATGAATATGGTGTGTGTATGTGTGTGTGTGTGTGTGTACAAAAGTGCCTAGCTTGGGGTAGGTACTCAACAACTGCTGATCACTACAACATTTTACATCTAACTTGTGGTCAGAGTGTTTGTAAATTTAGTGCACAAATGACAAGTGTCTTCATTTCTATATAAAACTGATATGGTTATCACTTTACCCCAAAGAAGATAATAGTAAATCCTTCCGAGAGCCCTTCAATTCTGCCCTCGTTCCTACCTGGAGTCCATCAGTCTCCTAAGTACTCCATCCACATCCACCTCAGTTCTTTCCAGTCAAAAAAGTTAAAAGGAAAGGTTACTCAAAGGACCAATTTCCCAAGTCTAGGTTTCCCAAACTTGTCTGATCATCTCATTCACCTGAAACACTAGATAAAAATTTCCAGATTCCCTCCAGACAGAAGAATAAGAGCTCTTGGTACCCACCACCCCTCAGTCACCCCTATAACGCTCCAAGAGATTCTCCTCTTCTCAGGCATGCTTTAACTCCACCTCGAATAGCAGAGGCCATTCTCCTCAAGCTTCCCTGACGTGCTCTTTGACCCTTCTCCGTGGCTTACTTTAGCACTGACGACTGGTCACCATTCAACAGAATTGGCTCCCTCACTGGACCCCAACAACTCACCTCAGCAAGGCATGCTGGGTTTTTTTCCTGTCCCTTAATGTCTCTTTTCTTAAATTTCCCTACAAAAAAATCATTTCAAATTACCACAAATCTCTGAAAAGTTATCTTTTTCAAAAAGTTATTTTCTTAATTTATAACTCCCAGCTGACTCCAATAGACAAAGAAAATATACAAAAGCAAGGGCCACCTTCTCATGGAACAGGACTAAAAGCTATTTGTTCAAATTTTCAAAATCAATTAGCAACAAGAGATGTGGGAAAAAGCCCACATATTCTCTGCAGAACTTTCTTTAAAAGAGCGATAAATGAAACACTAGCTTTGCACTGAAGGTGACTTATGTCTTTGTTTTAATTAGTTTTCATATTAGATTCCTACCATTAGCAGAAAAATTAAAACTCAGAAAAACTATGGAAACACAAAAAGGTCTACGTGGCCCATGCCTCAAAGAGATGAATTTCAGTAGAAGTGCCAGGGGACAGTTACTAAGTTTAAATGACTCACTCGTTCAACCTAGGAGCTCATCTATCTATCTATCCATCCAATGAACATTTATATGGACTCACCATGAAAGATCCTAAATTAAATCAGTAATCATCCCTACACTGAAGTAAGGGTGACAAGGAGACAATTAGACAACACTGAAAAGGACAAGTGTATTCTAAAAAGTATAGATAAAATGCTAAAAGAACTTACAGAAAAAGATAAATTACCTAAAATGCTAGCTCTAGAACATGATGCAAAATAAAATGTGACACTTTCCTTTTGAATAGACCAAAAATCAATGAAGATGCTCCATCAGCAAGTTTTAATTCTTCCTGTCTCTCCTAGATATGAAAAGACCATGACCCTCAGTAACTTATGATTTAAGCTGCTGATAATCCTACCTCTAGAAATAACAGACCACAAAAATGGTCCACTCTGATGTGAAAGCCATTTTCACATATGGCAAAGAAAACACACCCATGTAGAAAGCAAAGCATGCATACAATACACACTAGCATCATATATACCCTTGCAACTTCATTCTGTTTTCCAGGAATTCAGGAATTAATAAACCTTTATAAATGGCAAATACTGCCTAGTGCTCGATATATCATTTTCCCTGTAATTGCTCATTTGTATATAAAGCTTTTCCATTTTAATTTTTATCTTTCAATATTCTTTACATGAACTTTAGAACTGATATTTAAGTTTTAGACCCCCTTAATTAAAAGCTTGCCACACCTTTTCATAAAGTGATTTCAGAATTACCAAAAAAAAAAAAACCCTCAGAAAGCAGTAACATCTATGAAATTATTAGGTGCTAGAGACAAGTTCAGAGGAATACAACAGAATACTACATGCTTTCTTTCACTTGATTCCCTTTCAATTTGTTTTAGTTTAAGGGAGAAAAATGTTAATATATAATGCACTTTCAATGAGTACTAGCTGAGATGACAGGCTATTTCCCTAAGTGAAAATCAAAGTTTTTCTAAAGTACTTAAAATGACAACATTGAATGTTTGAAGATTAGAAAATGTAACAGGTCTAATTGCACTTCCTATCCCTGGGTTTTAAATAACTCGGTGAAATTCAGGATAAATTATTTGTATGTACCTACATGGTCTTTGGATAAAACTCCCTGGTTCATCTAAATATTAAAATGTCTTTTTTTCCCTCCAGAGTGCTATTTCTTTTAGATCATCTCCTCTAAAATTCAAATCAGTTAATAAAATAAGACAAGTCTGATCTCCAAAAGTGGCCTAGGGGAAATTTCCCTTTACTGCAATAGAAGAGGCGGAGGGGTGAGGGACTTGACCTACACTCAGGCAAGAAGACGAAGGAGGGACAGCACATAGATCATGTGGAAGAAATCTTCTTCAATACCTTCGCATTTTTTATTGTTAAATACACATAACAAAACATTTACCATTAACTATGCAATTCAGCAGCATTAAGCACATCCGCAATGTTGTGTAACCAGCGCTATTCATTTCCAGAACTTTCTCAACATCCCACACAGTAACTCTGTGCCCATTAAACTGTGACTCCTACTTTTGGTCACCTCGATTCTACTTTCTGTCCCTAGGAAGTCACCTATTCTAGAGACCACTTATAAGTGGAAACATTACAATATTTATCTTTTGGTATCTGGCTCATTTCACTTAGATATGAGTGAAATCTTCATGCCACTGTGGCATATGTCAACATTTTCTTCCTTTTTATAGTTGAGTAATATCCCACTATATATATATATATATATATATATATATATATATATACACACACACCAAACTTTGTTTATCCATTCATCTGTGAATGGATACTTGGGCTGTTTCCACCTCTTGGATATTCTAATAATTCTCTGTAAACACTGCTTTATAAGTATTTAAGTCCCTGCTTTCTATTATTTCGGGTATATACCTACAAGTGGAATGGCTGGGTAATTCTGTGTTTAATTTTTTGAGGAACAGCAAAACTTTTCCACAGGAGCTATATACCTTTTTACATTCCCAACCACAGTACTGTAGGGTTCCAATTTAATATACTTCTACGTATTAGCTGACTCATTAATTCAGAACGTTTACCTCCATTATTCTAAGTCAGATATTTTCCCTAGGAAAAACCACAACAGGAAAATCAGAAATGACAATATCTAAAGACTTTTAGTATTTTACCCTTAAATAACATAAACCATATAAGATATAGAACATGTTTTAAAATATTTTAAAATATAAGAGAAAAAGGATCATAATATCCTAAAAATATATTAAGTACCCTATACACACAATTTATACTGTAAATACTGGTCAATCTAACCCCTAAAAAGTCACATGCTAGAAAACTTAATGTCTGAGTACCTGGATATAAATAACCTAAACTGTTTTTTAAGACACTTCCTCATAACCATCAATGCACACAATACCTGGGACCTTCAGTAAAAGTGAAGGAGACTGCACAATGAGCTTATCTGACTGAGCACTATTCACAGAACTTGCCCAAACCCAAAGGCCGGAGTGAGGCAGCTAAAAGGAATAATGATGTCCTTACATCTTTAACTCAGCAATCTCACCAATCTGCCATCAATTGCTTACAGGTGACAAAAGAAATGAACGAACTCCAAAGAAAAAAAAAGAGGAAGTCAACAGAAAACCTCCAAAACAATCCATAGGCCTAGATGAGATCCATTGGTGGGGATGAGGTGAGATGGGGGTGGGTATTTCCCTGTTGTGGTGGTTTATTCTGCTAATAAAAATATAGAACTAACTTTTGCTAGTAAACTGTTCCTAGCATCACATCAGTATGTGATGATATTGAATAGATCAACATTTATTTCATGGTGGTCCAATGACTTCTAAGGGTGCTGCATCTCTAAAAAGCTGAACAGCAGAACTAGCTTCAACCCATACAGCAGTTTTACATTGCTTTAAAGTCAACTGACTTTTCCAAGGTGCTTAAAAGCAGTTTGTTTTCCTAATTAGGTAAATATCCACCCCCCCCCCTTATGATCTATTTAAACTTCTGTTACAGTAAAGCCTTGCCATATAGAATAGGAAGCCAAACTTTATGCTAGACTTGCTGGGATAATTGCAAATTCCTAATTAGTTACATCCAGAACAATGGAGTTATGTTTAATAGAGGACCCCTCTTTCACCAGCTGTGGAGAATCTGAGTCCCTTAAGAATAAATTAAATTATGTTATTTCCTGGGATTTTAAAATCTTCAATTATTTCTCAAACACACTGCAGTGGCTTGAGAATAAAGACAATTTTCTAGCCAGCCATTTCAACAGAGAGCTTTTTATAATTTTATAATACCAACTATAATTTTATAATATCAACTTTGTTTAAACTTTTCTGATCGGCTGCCTTTACAAAAATCTTTACCTCCCAGAGTCAAAACAGGGAGGTATCAGAAGCCTTAAAATCTAAAAAAAAATTTTAGTTTCTAACAAAGCCTGTAGGTGCTTCACTTTTAACATTTCTCAAATTTCAAAGAAAGGAGAATAAATTAAAGTTGTCACCATTCTACCCTAAGAGTTGGTGGTAGACAGTTCTCTACACAACATTCCAAAAATATGAGCAAAGTACCCCTGTAAGTAAACAAAAATGCCTTCCATTTGCCAAAAAAAAAGTCCAAACAGAGTAGAATATTCCATTAACAATGAACCTAGTCTCAAACTCAATAAATGCCCTCTGAGTCAATAAACAAGTGAATGAAGTAAAATTACATTTTAAACTTCAAATATAATCATTTAATACAGGGGACATTTTAAACACGGATACTTACTAGAATCTATAATGCTCACTTTGGCTCAACACCATCTCACTAAAATCTTCTCCCTCCAGTTATTTTAAAACTAACCAGCAGCTGTAATATTATAGAAGCAAAACATATTAGGAGCCAATGCCTTAACTGACAGTGAGTATTACTAAGAGCATCCATCACCCAAGGGCATCAAAATTACAACCCCAGGTTTACAGAATGCTAGGCTTGCACATCTGAACAAGACACCAAGTGAGAAAAAGACTCAAGGACTGATCCCATTTTAAATTTAAATTTAGAAACATCTCCACCTGCAATGGCTCATCACAACCTAACCTGATTTACACCTAGTTGTTTCAACACTTCCCAACCCCCATCCCCACCCCTCACCCCACATACCTCTGGTCACCAAAGACTGATCCTTGACACTAAAGGTGCACCATAAACAGCCCCCTCCTGGAGAAGCTCGTGACCAGGGACTGGCCTCTCATTGGCTGTACCTTGCAAGAGCTCAGGTAGCAGCCATCAAGTCGCCCCTCCCACATGAGCCTGTGGTTGGCATCTAAAGAAGTCTGCCTCTGTCTAGTGACGATGATTCAAGCATTTTCTGCCTTTTTAAAATACAGAATGCCATACTGTCTGGGTTAAGGCAATATATACGTATGTACGCTTACGAGCATTTTGCTATATTCAAAGGCTTTCAGAGAAAACTAAACTAAAAAATAAAACACCTTCTCAACCACCAAAGTACATCCCCACCAGCTGTAAGGTTGAGAATTAAGGTTTACTTGAAAATGTCTTACCACAAAATTTCTGCTTTACTGGGATAACCTCATTAATGTGAGGTAAGGCAACTGTAATTTCTAAAGTGGAAACAGGTAGGTTGCAAAAATTCCCTACACTGAAAATGACTCTGTTTACCCATTTCCAGGTATACTTATTGAAAGCTCAAATGACAGGCTAAGATAATACTATACCGGCCACCACTATACTATGCCACCAGCACTCAATACTGGAATTTCCTCTAAGACACTGTACTTTTCCCCTCCTCACCTCAAAACTGACCCTGAGTCAGGCAGTCTGTCCTGTCTACTTCAGCAATGCTAGCCAGCTCCTGGCCACATCTGAGGAAGAAATTCCCAAAACTGTGAATCAAGGACAGTTTATGTACAGGACAACTTTTGAGAGATCACAAATCAACTACTCCGTTAGGAGTGGGGAGAAAATGAAACACAGCCATCTAAAAGTTGAAACTTTATTTACTCATCACAAAGGAAAAACTTAATGATTTTTCAAACTGTCCAAACACAATTTGTAGGTTTCTGAAAACACAAAGTAATACTGGGAATGGTTCAGCTGTAAAATTGTGCAATATAATGAACTACAGAGCTTGTATAAGGCTTTACCAAACTTTTCAATACTCGGACTCATTAATCCCTTAGGGCAACCATTTGAAAAATTGTATGTAAGATGTCTGGTTTCTCCTTAAATTACAATGAGGAAACCCAGGCTAAGAGTGGTTCAGAAGTTTATCAAGGACAGACAGCTAATAGTAAAAGCTTTGTCAGACTAGGCAGTCTGATTTCCAACTGATGCTCACTAGAAGTATAAGATTTCTAATCTTTGTCCATTACTTCAACATCTTTATCTTTTAAGATTTACTATCTCTCATTTGTATTAAGCACCTTGATGCTTTAAAATGGAACTACACATCACAAGCTAAGTCATGTTTCCCATATTTATCACACTCACAAGAACACTGAAATGCTATTTATAACACGGTTCCCTCATCCTTGTTCCTCGAAAATTACTATGCTCCCTGTGATCTGGAATGGCAGCAGTGGGTAGAGCAGGCTGTTTCAGCTACCTGAACAGCTCAATAGAGGAGGCCTTCCTTACCTATATTTTAATTTATAAATTTCAAAGAGCAAAAGGCCATACAATACACATAACACTAAAATACAGAACACATGAAGGAAGCAGATTTACTAGTGTAGGTCCTGAGAATAATAAAGCTCTAGGGTCAGACTTATGAACTGCAATTATCCCTGGGCAGTGTAACAGCTGTGGAAGGTACAAAAGATTCAGGTCTATTTATACTGAGTCACAGCAGATTCAGATATATTTATAACTAAACATAGAAATTACCTCTTTAGAAATTCTAATAAAAAAAATTAATCATTTGTCTCTTCCTGATAAATGAGTGCTTACTTTAGCAGTGGTTGGAATTTTCACTATTTCTCACAAAATTAGAGTTGTTGAAATTCCTTTTACCAAATGAACTCTAAAATGCAAAAGAGTTAAGCCCTGGCTGGCTAGGGTGGCTCAGTGGACTGGGCACCGGCCTGCGAACCCAAGTGTCACTGGTTCCATTCCCAGTCAGGGCTTATACCCAGGTCTCCAGCCAGGTCCTTAGATGGAGGCAGGTGAAAGGCAACCATACACTGATGTTTCTCTCCCTTTCTTCTTTCTTCCCTTCCCCTCTCTAAAAATAATGAAAAAAAATCTAAATAAATAAATAAAATGCAACAGGTTTAAAATAAATCCTCTAATTGGAAAACTATTCAACCATTTCTCACCAAAAGAATGGTTCTTACTGTTTCTTTTAATCTTAAGCATATTCTTCCCAATGCATAGATGAATCCACTGTTTAATATTTGAATTTTACTCCTTTATAGTAAAACAATAACTTTCATCTTTCAGACTGTTTGCAGCTACATAAAGAAAACTGAATGATGGATTGGCTATATTATTTACCTGACACTTACAAAGTCATTTGAGAAGAATCACTCAATGACCAAAGTAAGCATGGGTATTAGGAGGTCATTTTTTCCAACTCCCCATTAGTGATCTTTCATATTGCCTCCTACTCACACTTCTTTATTACACTAAAGGAACCAACAAGCTGACTGCCTTTTCAGCAATTCCTCTAAACAGTTATTTCAATCAAAGGAGAAAATGTTTTGCCCATCAGTTTTTACTACGACATGCAAGCATTAAATAAATAAATAAATAGATTCACTCCAAGTGGAAAAGCAAAATTGAGCTATAGGTTATTCAACATTAAAATTTCTCTTAAGCCTGGCTGGTGTGGATCAATGGATTGAGGGCTGGCCCGTGAACCAAAGTGTTGCTGGTTCGATTCCCAATCAAGGCACATGCCTGAGTTTGGGGCCAGGTCCCCAGTTGGGGGAGCATGAGAGGCAACCACACATTGATGTTTCTTCCCCTATTTCTCCCTTCCTTCCCTTCTGTCTAAATAAATAAATTCTTTTTTTTTTTTTTAAATTTCATTTAAGAACTGAATCTTAAGCATCTCCTGGTGGTATGTGGGGAAAAAACTAAGCTGGGAGATCTAAAAGGCAATACGACCCAGTTAATTGTGAACAGACTTTGTAGTCAAGAATGTCTATACTGCAATCTCAAAGATGGTAACCACTAGCCACAAGTAGCAGATTAAAATAATTAAAAGTAAATAATTTAAAGTGCAGTTGCTCAGTCCTCACTAGCCACATTTCAAACCCACAACAGCTTCATGTGCCTGGTAGCTGCCATACTGAACAGCACAGATATAGAACCACTTCCATCAATGAAGAAAATTCTATTATGCAACTTACTTAATTTCTCTGAATGAACATCAATGTCCTCACCTGTAAAATGTCCCTAACACCACCTAAATTGAAAGACTATTACTAGAATTTAAGCTCTGACTCCTATGATTCAATGGATTAAGCAATGGACTGAGAACCAAAGGGTCATAGGTTCAATTCCCAGTCATGGCACATGCCTGGATTGCAAGCTACATCCCCAGTTGGGGGCGCACAAGAGGCAACCACACACAGATGTTTTTCTCCCTCTCTTTCTCCCTCCCTTCCCCTCACTCTAAAAATAAGTAAATATTTTAAAATAAAAATAAAAAATAAAATACAACACACAGTGCTTATTATGCTTTAGATATCCAAGAAAGAGTAGCGGTTATTTCAATCCTATATTGGATTGTAGTTTACAGTGGTAACCCTAAACAACAAGTCATTTCCTCTCCCTGGGCCTTATTTTCCTAAAACTAAAAATTTTGGGAAAATTCTTCTGGTTAACTTCTAAGGATGCTATCAAATTCTACCACGTTAAATGAAGTGTTAAGCAAAAGGGACACAAACTCCTATTGAGTAAACTACTACCTAGGTGCCTCACGCTTCCTGATCCCAAGCCATTCTTCCAGAAACCCCAGAAGACTGGCTCTGCAATATAGCCATGGTCTGATGTGAGCTATTTATAAAGTCTGTCTTAAAAGGTTACCGGAATATCTTTCTGAAATTGTATATACTGTAATTAGAAGCTACAACCCCCTATTCCATGATGATATCTTGCAGTTTTAACGTCTCTTTTAAATAAACAGTGTCGGTACAGATGATTTTTTTTTTTTCTTTTAGAAGCATTTAAACCAAAACACTTTCGAAGCACATGCAAGTTTAAGCACAATTTTTAATGATTTTTTCTTAACCTGCTATGCCTCATTCAGAGCCAGCTTGTGGGTGACCCTCCTGTGTCTAAACAAAGTAAGGATTACAACAGCCTCATGGGTGAAGCTGTCCCCTTGCAGGGAAAGAAACATGCCCAAAGATTTCACCCTCACTAACAGCTGCTCCCAGGGAGCCAGGAAATTCACTGAACACTGGGTCCACATAACCTGCTTCCAAGGAAGAGGAGCCAAGGGCCCCCACACAAGGCACAAACCCAGGGTCACAGCTGCTATCAGCTGAGGACCCCCCCCCCCCATGCCACCACCTCCACCCCCCTACTGACCAGGCCCCCTGAATCACAACTTTAACTTAAGAGTGGAAGAGGAACTCAGGCAGCAGAAATCAGAACAGAGCGGTGTATTTTTGCCCAAGGCCTGAAGACTCAAAAATAAGTGTTATTCCAGAGCAGATTCCTTTTCTTCCGGGTCTGTCTGCTCTCTCTGAGTCTTTGCCCATAACCACTGTGCCTCCCCTTTCCCAACGTCCCACCCCTCTCCATACTTTAAAAGAAAAAAAAAGGGGGGGGCTTATTCCCTTTGCCTTTGCTTTCCCGATCAGGGCCTGGAAACTGGAGGAAATTCAAATAAAATTAACTGCACATTAAAAATTAAACAGACACGCAATCAGGGGGTGTCCAACCAACAGAGGACGATGCCTGTTCCAAAAAAAAAATATTAAGCATGGGTAGAAGAAGGGGAGGGAGACTAGAAACCCACAAGGATGGAGAGATAAACGTGTGGATTTAGGGCCCCTGCATCGGCCCATCCTGGCCAAATTCCAAATTTTGTTTCAAGAAAATGCTGGGCTGAAGAGAAAAGAAAAAGTTCTAACTTTTAAGGAAGTCCGCAAACGGCACTGTCTTGGATAAAATGCCATTGCTTCCCTTCATCGGGGATGGCAGGGTAGGAGTAGAAATTCCAAAAGCTCCAACCCCAACCATGCACTCCTGGAAGCCTCCCCACCAAAGGGGCCACAGGGCGGCTCTGCCCTGGTCTCCCAGAACCCTGGGCCCGGGTGCTCGGGCTCCCACGGGGTGCGGAGACCAGACCTTTGGGAAAGTTCGCGGACACAGCATAAGGCCCCAATTTCCGTCCCAAGTGACAGGCCCTTCACACGCCAGCCTGCCCCCACCCCGCCACGGGCACCAGACAGTCCGCGCTGCCCCACCCGGCTGCCTCGGGGCTCGGATTCCTCCCGCCCGCCCCACCCCCAGCCGGGGCGCCCCTTGGGGTGACCGACTGACCGGAGCTACGCTGGCCCACACACCGGGTCTCCCGCTGCTTCCCGCCGCGCCCGGTTCCCCCGCCCGATCTTCCAGCCGCCTGGCTAGCTGAGTCCCGCCGCGACCGCCCCCAGCCTGGGGGGAGCCCGAGGGGCAGGACAGGAGGGAGGACGTGGCGCGCCCGGAGGTGGCCAGCGGCGAGGCGGGGAGTGTCCCGGAGAGGCCCGGCCGGGGGCGGGGGACCGGCGCGGGCTCGGGACCCTCCCCGCAAGCATCCGTGGGTCCCAGGTCCCGGCCCGCCCCCGCCCAGCGGGGAGAGGCGGGCCCCAACTTCCAGCCCAGTTCGCACGCCCGCCCTCCAGCCTCCACCATATGGAAATCTACAGCCCCAGAAAGTGACACGTCGAAGATTCCTCGGCCTTTCCACCCGCCCTACCCCCTCCCGGGCCGCGTTCTAGCCACCGAGATTCCGGGAGGGGGAGCGGATTCCTAGGACAAAATCTGCTGGGAAGGTTGGGAGGGAAGGGGGCGGGGGAGGAGGGAGAGCCCAGGAGCCATTGCCCAGATTTTTCTTTTTCTTTTTTTTTCCAAGAAGAATCTCCCCGTTTCTTTCCCTCCTCCAACCCCTGGCAAACTGAAGGGACGGGCCGGGCACCGGAGCCCGGCCAGACGCGGCTCCAAAGCGGAGACCAATCCGCTCCCGGGCCCCGTGTTCCTGGGGTACCCAGGCGAACGCGGGGCGCCCCAGCACGGTGGCGCCAAGTTTTCCCCGGGAAGCCCGGCACGCCCGCAGCGCTCCGGCACAGGAATGCACTTTGGCGGACTCGGAGTCCGGCCGAGGCTTCCCCGAGCGCTGGGACCCGGCGGCCGAAGTGCGGGGTCCGGGTCCCCTCCAGTCTCCCGCTCTGCAAGTCTTACCTTCCCTAGGGCTGAAAAGCGGGGCTCCGGGCGCGCCACACACCGGGTCGCCACGCCTTCCCAGCTGGCAGCCCAGAGGATTCCAACCGTCCCCTTCGCAGCTCCCGCCGCCGCCCGCTGCCGCCGCCGTCGCTGCTCTCCTTTTCCTCCTCCTCCACCTCCTCCTCCTCCTCCTCCTCCTCCTCCACCACCTCCTTCTCCGGCCGCCGCCGCCGCTCAAATAACTACCAGGAGGGTTTGATGGGGGATTCCGCCATGTCAAATGATGTCGGGACCACATGGGGATTTGGGACCCGCCCACAACCGTAAAGGACCGAGTAGAACCGCAGTTACAATCTCAGCTATCCTGGACCTGTGGGAGCCTCTTTGACCCCTCTAGGCCTGCATAACTACCCAAAAGCTTATTTAGGTCCAGCCAAACTAAGGAAGTCTGAGGCTTAGAATTAACAAATTTTAAAAGGTGAGGGCTACACGTTCTGCAAAGGGTCGCCGAATACCGATATGAATGCAGTGTTGGCTGAGTAAAAATTAGAGCTAAGATTCTATGACATTTCATTATTTACACTTACATTAACTTTTTTTAAATCCCCCACAACAATCTTGTGAGCTGTTTTGTCACTCCCTTGTCTATTTCCCACCGCATTTTGTCACAAGCTAACATAGTGTGAACAGATTTTATTATGTCTATTTCCCCTTTTCAGTAATAAATGTGCACTCACTGGGGCAGAGACAGTTCTTTCTCCTGTCTGTACTTCTTTAGCTGTCAAAAATAACATAATGCATAGGCCACAGTAGGACTCACTAGAAAACTATTGAGTTTATATTAGTTAAGTGTAATGTTTCCTATTGTACAATCTCAAAATGTTAACTGACAGCGTCCCATTCCACCCTCAAATTTCCCAGGAGAGAAGAGCAGAAGTTGTTCAAAAGAGGCCCCTTCCCTCTTTACCCAGGTATTCTGAATAATTACATTTAGCCTCAACTATTAGGCTACAAAGCAGTATTCAGTGATCAGAGGTAATGTATTACTTTCATTGACCTAAAAACAATAACAACCATTTATCAGATAGAATTATTATACATAGTACTATTTTAAAGCCCAAGGAACATAAAAGAATTTTGAGAAATAGTCCCTTTCCTTTTGTAATTTGCAATTCTTTTCTTTCTTTCTTTTCCTTTCTTTCTTTCTTTCTTTCTTTTTTTTGAGATGTGAGAGATAATGGTGAATCCAGGTAAATGATGCTTTCCATCCTAAACGGCTTCTTTTCTCAAATGTACCCAAAGGGGTTCTTGAAGCCATCTTTCTAAAACATGGTTTCAGTTTTAGGTCATAGTCTTACAGGGGAAGGAAAAAAAAAATGCAGTACTTCCCCAACTCCCCTTCGCCCCCAGCCATGTCCCCAGTTGAATTGGCATGACTTCCAAGCACACCTCTGTCCCTTCGTACATGGTTTCACCTTGTCAGGAGCATATTTCTTCCCCTGCCCTATTTTAAGATCATTTACTTATCTTTGGGCTTGAACTAAAATTATTCCCTTTTTCACTGCAATCTCGTCACTTTTCGCAACAATCTCATAATTCTTTTTAGTTCTTCTCACATGTTCTGAAGTTATTGTGTGTCTCTTCTATTTGACTGGATCTTATCTACTTTTGTAACTCCAGCATCCACTTAGTTTGAATTTAGTACTCCAATATGAACATTTATTGAAGAAATGAATTGTAAAGTATATGGAAGTATCTGAATGACAAGAAAAGTGGGCAAACTTCAGAGAGTGGGAGATTAAATTCAAATGTTGAATAACAGGCTCAGCAGAGAAGGTAAAAGTAGGTAGGAAAAAGAAGACAAAATTATGTCTGCCCATTTCTTCTCCCTGACCCAATTTGTTCTAATTAAGGAGAATCAATGTATACAAAATGCTTTAAAATTTAAAAACATAAATGTGCATATAATGATCTCAGTGTTTCATTTGTCTTCTTATCTTAACATTTAACACCAGCTTTGGCACAGAATACAAACCCAATAGAGGTATTTGCAAAATGAGAGGAAGATGGTATAGGAGAAAGAGCATGGGAATTAAAATCAGACAAAAGTTAGTGACATTGATCAAGTAGTGGAGTTTTCTGAGCATAGTTCTTATTTATTAACTGCCAAAATTGCCTTCTACTAAGGTTGTTGTGAAGATTAAAAACCTCCTGCACCTGATTCTCAATAAACATTGGTTCCTTATTGAGTAAAGGAATGAAGGAAGGCATGAAGCTGCTTTTCCCAGATGGTAGAAGGTAGTATGAAGAAAACACACAGTTGGGGGCACGTAGGTATTACACAGGCATCGAGTGATTGTTGAGATAGCTTTCAAGTTTGATTATTCTAGCAGCCAAATGTAGACTAAGGCTTGTGTTCAGGGGGTCATGTTCTCTGAACCACCTTGGGAAATGATGAAAAGTTAGGCCAGAGTGATGGTTCTGGAAATGGGAAGAAGGGCCTCAACCCAAGGCAATGAATTTCATTATCTGGTGTTGCCACCATAGGTCCCAAACTATGGAATCATAGTCATAACATATACTTTGGTCCAAAAGCAGTCTAGGACTTACTCAAATATAAAAATTAATAACCAGCCCTGGCTGTTGGCTCAGTGGATTGAGCACCAGCATGCAAACCCAAAGGCCGCTGGTTCAATTCTCAGCCAGGGCACATACCCAGGTTGCAAGCCAGGTCTTCAGCCAGGTCCCGAGCTGGAGACAGGTGAAAGGCAACCATACATGGATGCTTCTCTCCCTTTCTTCCTTCCTCCCTTCCCTTCTCTCTAAAAATAATGAATAAATTTTTTTAAATAAATCAAAATAAAAATGAACATCCAAATGAAGATGTCTGAAAGTTAAGGCCTATAACAAAACATACAGACACATAAATCCCTTCACCACCCATGCAATGTAGGCTGAGTCATATGAGAAAGATGTGAAGTCATAGTCCTAGATCTCAAATAACTTGCATTACAATCACAAGAAAAATGCAACTTTAACACAATGGAAACACATGAGATTTGAAACTATCATTGAAAAGGTCTCAAATAGTTAAGCCCCTGAATATTTCTATAAAGTCTCACACTTTTTTAAAATTTAAACCTTTCTCAAAGATCACTGTGGCTAGTAATATGTAACAAGTAGCTGATCCAACTAGTCTCAATATTCTTCCTCTGCCTAGAGTTGTAGTTATCAGATTTTTCAAAGGCAGGCTAAGTCTTGCCTCTAATCTTGAGACCCAATCTTGACCTTTGATAGAGGGCATTAACTCTTTGTTCCAAAGTCCTGAGCCAGGTCTCACTCGACCTTCAAAATGAACCCTGACAAAAGAAAAAGCCAATTAATTGATCTTATTTTGAAGTGTTCAGAATTTACCAAGTACTAACTAAAGGACAGCCATCTCAGTCAACAGCACAATCTAAGAGCAACACTGCAACTTGAGTTAAACACATTTCTCCAGAACACTTTAACCAATCAAAACTGTATTTCACCTTCTTTTCTGTTGTTCAAAGCAAGACAAGGGCAATTTCAGCTCAATATGTGATATGTTTTAGTCATTGTAAACAAGAATATCTGTCCCACAGTTATCAGAACTATTCAGGAAGAAGGTAAATGACTGTCAGGGCTCATAAAATCGCTGCATTGATAGGAAACTAAAGGTTTTCAACCTGCTCTCCTTTCCTAGGTCTACCTTTGCTCCCTCAACGCTGACAGCTAAGCACCTAGCCTCAACTGAACACCACCAGAGAAAGGCAAAAATGCTTCTTGCCAAGATAACTTGTTAACCAAATCTAAACCAAGTCTCCTGAAACCCCCCTCCTTGCATCTTAACCCCACGGGTCCTGTTTCTGCCCTCTGGAGGCAGACAAAGGAACAACACTTTCCACATGGCTCCTCTTCCAATTAATTGACCAGAACCTTGTTATAGGCTCCCTAAAGATTTTCTCTCCCTGGAAAAAGTCTAACGTGTTCAATTCTACATCTGTGCCCGTGGCTTCCAGATCTCTCTCCATCTTTTCCTTCCACCACCTTTGGAGGCCTACTTGTTCAACAACATTGCAGGCATGATCAGAACGTAACTACAGAGTAGTACCCTTTCCTGCTTCAGTTTGGACATAAGGCATGTGCCATTATAGTTTAACATTGTACTAATTTGATTTCAGTTTAACTGATTTCAAGGTTAACTGGTTGAATGTTTAATTTTAGTGAAACTCATTTGTAAGTTTCATGCTCACATTTCAGCCTACCTAGAACTTTCCAGGCATCGAGTCTATCATCAAACAACCCTTCCCAGCTTTGTAACATTGGTAAGTATGACATGTATGCCTTCCATACTGCCATCCAACATAAAACAAGACAAGGCCAAGGACAACCGTTAATAGTTTTCCTCCAATTAGAGGCAAATTTAAGGCAAAGTTATTTTCAGAATTACTGACTTGCCCTGAACCACACAACTCTAAGGGAGCTAGTTGGGGCTGATCATCCAGATGGTCATTGTTACCACACTTGCCAACTCTTATACCTGGTATACTCCTACGGACATTTTTTTTCCCTCCTGTGAGGTCAAGACCTTTGTATTATAGCTGGGTCTCTTCACAACATGTGTGCTAATAAGGATCATCTTCCAAAAACAAATTTAAAATGTTCTCTGTGTGTGTGTGTGTGTGTGTGTGTTCCTCAAAGAGAAATAAAGCAAAGAAACGTCTAGCTCCAACTACATACTTCAGATACAACCTATTTTAGTCAAGAAAAGATTCTGAGGTTTGACCAGAGAATAATAAATTGAAAATAGAGTCAACTTACTACAGAGGCAACCGGGGCCATTCTGCTAGTGAAGCGTCCAGTGTAGTGAAGCATCCAGTCTCGTGTTTTGTGCGGCTACCACATTACTTCGTTTAGTTCCAGAAAGTATACTCTTTGGTATTTCACATGTAATCTGGGTGTCTCACTAGCCAGGGGATTAAATTCTGACCACATTAACATTAATAAACACCCTTTCTCTGACTCTGGCAGCCACCATTATTGTAAGACTTCTCATTCCCCTGGTATTCGTTTCAGTTCTTTCTAGAGTTTATGAGCAAGTTTTCTCAGATTGCTCCAGTAACTTGCTAACTCAAGCAGAGTTGCTACTATGGCACCTTTGTGCTGAGCCACCTGCTGTGGGTAGAACCATAGAGTCCACCTCAGCCACCTCGGCTGCTTCATAAGGCCACCACCACCCTCAGACAGACTCCCTTCTCCCCCTCTCTGAACAAACTCTATTACATAAATCATCAAGCAGAGGGTCCTTGGCTCCCAATATCTTGTGGTCTTTAAATCACACATTGCAGTTCCATGAGTTTTGTTTTTTTCGTTTCCATATATAAGTGATACCATACAATATATCTTTCTCTATCTCACTTATTTCACTTAAGGTCCACCCACATTGTCAAGAATAGCAGAATCTCCTTTTTTTTTTTTTCCATGGCTGAATAATAATATTCCATTGTACATATGTGTGTGTGTGTGTGTGTGCGCGCGTGTGTGTGTGTGTGTGTGTCCATGCACCTGTAGACAGCCACTTTGATTTCTTTCCATGTCAGGGCTACTGTGAATAATGCTGCCATGAAGAGGGGAGTACAAATATGTCTTTGAGAATCTGATTTTGTTTCCTTTGGATGTATACCTTAGAGTTGGATTGCTGGGTCATAGGGTAGTTCTACTTTTAATTTTTAAGGAGCCTCAGTACTGTTTTCCATAGTGACTGCATTAATTTATATTCCCACCAAGAGTTCCCCTTTCTCTATCTCCTTGATAACACTTACCTCTTGTTTTTTGTTTTTGTTTGTTTTGATGATAGCCACCCTAACAGGTGTTAGGATGATATTTTATTATGGTTTTGATTTGCATTTCCCTGATGATTAGTGATGTTGAGCACCTATTCGAGTACTTGTTGCCCATCTGTATCTGTATGTATTCTTTAAAAAATTATCTCTTCAGCCCTGGCTGGTAGCATAGTGGATAAGGTGCCGGCCTGCAAACCCAAAGGTCGCAGGTTCTATTCCCCAGCCAGGGCACATGACCAGGTTGCAAACCAGGTCTCCAGTCAGGTCTGTGGCTGGAGGCAGGTGAAACGCAACCATACATTGATGTCTCTCTCCCTCTCTGCCTCTCTCCCTTCCCCTCTTTCTAAAAATAATGAAATAAAATCTTTAAAAAAAAAATTTATCTCTTCAATTCCTCTGCCCATTTTTAAAATCAGATTGATTAGGGTGTTTTTGCCATTGAATTGTATGAGTCCGTTATATTTTTTTAAATATTAATCCTAGTAAATGTACACGAGCACCTCTATATTTTTTTAAATATTAATCCTAGTAAATGTACAAGAGCACCTCACTGGCTCTGATTAGTTTATGTGTCAATCCTTAAACCAATCGTGGTGACCTGGACAAAGGGGAACCAACCTGGGGTCTCCGCTGGAGCTCAGAGTGAAGTCAGTCCCACTAAAACCAGCAGCAGACAATAGGAGAGGAAACTTCTCAAAAGAAATTCAAGATGTTTCCAGAAGCAGAGGAATGGATGTTTGGTATCAACAGACATTAGGTCAGCAGGGATGATGGGGAAGTCATTCCAGTAATAGATAAGCAAAGAAAAAGCATGAAGCATGCAAGATAGAATGTTAATAAGAAAAAAAAATGCAGTAAATCTTTTATTGTTACAATACAGGACCATTTTCCATGTAGAGAACCAAGATGAACCAAGATGAATTTTTTTCTGATTGTTTTTTTTTTTTTCCCTAAAGAGAACATATTTTGCTCTTAGACCAAAGAATGCTTCAGAGCCACAGTTTCTCGGATCACAATCATTCCTCATCCCCAATTTACTGCAATCAGACTCTCCTCTCAGCACTGCATGGAAATTAATGGTTTCTGACTCCCAATCAAGGCTTCCCAAAGGTCAAGAAAGGTTCAAGCACAACAGCCTGAGTCACAGGGTAGCAGGAGCACCAGGTCACCCCCTAAAACCCTTCTCCCCAAGTGGCATCCTTCAATGAAGGTTCTCGGTAGAAGCATGTAAAAGGAAAGCCAGTGTATTCCTTCTTTTTTACAGTGGTTCTTGGATCCTGAGCCAAATGGTGGAAGGGAGTCAGGCTGGGGGACCTTGTAATGCAGTGGTTTCCCCACCAACGAATGAGTGGCACAGCACCAGACCGTGAGCTCAGACTTGACTTTAGACTTGTGGAGCCAACCTAACTGTGGGAGTGTTTTCATCTGCTGAAGATCGGAGTATACTGAAAAATAAAGGAATAGCAAAACAAGTTACAAAAATTGGGGGATATGTTACATGTTTACATGTAACAAAGTAATGCTTTTCATACCCCCAAACGTGCCTGTATTAGGGGTATAAAACCCCTGCCTTCACTGCGCCCGTCCACAACCTGCTTCTCAAAGCTGTCCTGCCTTGACCCCAGTATCTAATGCTGCAGGTTCTCCCACTTGTCTACCCCTTCATGAGCTAAAAGGCTAATGCCTTTTTATTACCCTGGTTTAAAGTCATTAAAGAAATTAAAATGAGTTGAATCATGTACCATTCCGAAGACTATTAGCACTTATCCATTTGACATTGTGTATATTTTACTCAAGGTAAAGAAATTGAATATAGACAATGAGATGGAGAGTTACGGCGGGAGAGGCGGCAGGAAGGGTGGGGCAGGGGAGAGCAACGGTGGGATAAGTTGAAATTTAGCATTAAAATGCATATAACTAAGGGAAATACTAGTCGTAATTATTAAGTATACACTTTTTATTCCACACTCAAGGATATGTTGATTGATTTTAGTGAAAGAAGAAAGGAGAGAGAGCAAGTGAAACACTGATGTGAAAAAGAAACATCGGCTGGTTGCTTCTCCCATGCACCCAGACAGGGAACTAAACAGGCAACCTAGATATGTGCCTTGATCAGGAATCAAATCTGCAGCCTTTTGGTGCACAGGACAATGCTCTAATCAACTGAGCTCACAAATATTTTACCAAATACAGTGTGTATCCTTCCAAAACAGATCATTGGTCTTGCCATATATGTGTTCACAAGTCATTTTCACTTTGTAGTTGTTAGGTAATTTTTTCTTCAGTTTAACTTACATCTCCTTAAAAAGTATTTTGGCAAAATTATAATAATGGGCTCATTTTACCTGGAGCAAACAGATATTTTAGACAATTGAGATTTCTCCCATCATCCACATACCATACTGCCTGAATTTTACCAATAAACGCTTACCACTGAAGACTAAGTATTGTCCTCTTTATGCTGTTTTCTCTTAAAATATAAATAACCTACAGAAGTTAGCACATTGAGGAACAAAAATGTCACGAGAATATTTGTATGACAAGGTAAATGAAGAGCCACACCAGCAAAATTCTGAATGGAATGAGAGGTGTAGAGCTAGAGTTTTGCCTGATAAAGACAAGGCATAGAAAAGGGGACATGAAGGACAAGTATTACCAAATTCCTGGCTTTGCCTAAGGCCTACCTTGATTTCAACTTGCTAAGCATTTTTTTCAGTGAAGTTACTTGTGTCTACTTGGTGTAGGCATCACAAGGTACCCCAGTAACCATATATCTAGAGAGCAACCATATATGTGTATGTGTTTTCTCTCTCCCCTCTCCCTTTCTCTCTTGTCATAAGTCTTTATTGAATGCTTACTTTGTGCCAGGCACTGTTCTAGACACTGGGGATACAATGATAAAACAGTCAAGATCCTTGTCCTTGTGGAGCTTGCATTGTAATAGGGAAGAGACAGGCAATAAATGATAAACATAATGAATAAACAAATGGTATACTGTATTATAAGGTGATACATTCCTAAAGACTAAGAAAAATAGGACAGGGTAAAAAAAAAAGATCAGGTGTTATTGGGGTATAAAAAGACAGTTTGCAGTTTTCAACAAGGTTGATCGAGATTCATTGAGAAGATTTCTTTTTTATTATTATCGATTTTTAGAGAGAGAAACATTGATTTGTTGTTCCACGTATTTATGCAGTCATTGGTTTCTTCTTGCATGTGCCCTGACAGGAGATCGAACCTAAAACCTTGGCGTATCTGGATGATGCTGTAACCAACTGAGCTACGCAGCCAGGGCTGAGATTTCTTTTCGAGCAAAGGAGGTAAAGTTAACCATGAGGATATCAAAAGGAAGAGCACTGCAGGCAGAAGAGAGAGCTAGGGCAAGACCCTAAGGTGGAATGTGGCTGGCTTGTTCAAAGAATAGCAAGTAGATCACGATATTCAGAGTGCAGCAAACATGGCAAGAGAAGTAGAAAATGAGGTTGGGGAAAAGGAAGACCAAATGGTGGAGGGTTCTGTGGGCATTACCTGAGTGAAATGGGAAGCTAGTGCAGATTTGGAACAGAGCACAAAGAACGATATGAACTGACTTAGGTTTAAAGGGGTCACTCTGGCTACTGCTTGAGAACAGACCATTAGGGGCAAGAGCAGAAGTGGGGAAGGCATTCAGAGACCATTGCGGTAACCTAGGAGGGAGATGATGGCATCTTGGCCAGTGGTAGATGTAGAAGTGATAGAAAGTGTTAGGATTTTGTATTAATTTTGAAAGTAGAGCCAATAGGAGTTGTTGACAGATTACACAAGAAGGTATAAAAGAAAGGGAGATAGAACAATGATTCCATGTTTTTGACCTGAGCAACTGGAAGAATGATGTTGCCATCAACCAAGAAAGGGATGGCTGTGGGAGAAGCAGGATTTCCAGAAAGACAGGACTCTGGGGTGTGAGGGGTGTGAGACGCCTATCAGTCACAGCTACTTCTGAATTGACTGGTTGTGTGATCTGAGGAGAGCCGCTAATCCTCTCTCTAGGCTAATGTAGAATGAAGACTAGAAGAACTTCAAGGTCCCTCTAACTTCCTTTTTAAAGTTTTACTTGGCCTTTGTGCTAAACTACACAGTTGCTTGTGTGTGGTCACAGATTAAATTTCATCTTTGTCATTTTAAACAGGGTGACTAAGGGTAGACCTCATTGAAAAGGTGACTTTAGATAAAGGAAACAAAGAAGTTAATCATGAAGATATCTAAGAAAGAGGTTCCTGGCAGAGAAAAGAAAGGACACAAGGACCCTGAGGTAAGAGTGGGCCCGTTCAAGCAACAGCTCAATTTGATAAATATGGGTTAAAGGTAAAGGCATACCATTAATTGTTAATTGATAAAACCAACAACAAGACCAAGAAACCTTGAATGAGGGGGAAAGGGGATATTTAGAAGATTTCAAGGATTCAAATGCTAGTGGAACATCAAATGACTTTTAGAAAAATAACAATTTGATGATTTAAACATAAATAAATCAAAAACATAAGAAATACTTTTTCCCCTTAAATTAGTGTGTCAACACATTCAGACATAACATTGTTGACAAATGTGCTTAAGATAGGTTTTTAAATCCTTTTCTCTTCAAAAAAGAACGTAAATTTTAAAAAGTTTATAAACAATCTCAAATTTAGCAGTAATGAAATAATTTTATTTTTAAACAAATAATGTCAATCAAATCAATGAGTGAGGAACTACTAGAAAAAAATCATTCAAATAGCAAAACCGCAAACTTTCTACGTCTGAGATCCTTTTTGAAGCAGTTGGGAGTTTAAAATTTAAATTAAAAAGCCTGATTTCCTCATGAAACAGGCAAAATCTTTTCTGAGTTTGATATCTTCCAGGTTCTTACATTTTCTTACATTTTGAGTAGGCCAAATATACTTTTTTTCCCCCCTGCTTTCCTAATAGAAATCTGTAAATATCTAACAGACCTGGGAAAATGGGAGAGATGCTCTATTAATTTAGATGGAATGTGAGACCCTTCCTGGCTTCCTGGGGCTGGAATAATTGAAATGTAAGTGGCAAGAACAAAGAGGAGAATGTGCCAGGAGGAGGAGTGGGTAAATGGCCTGTGTGGAATGCAAGTGGAAGATAGTTACAATCCAGGTTGGTGGATTTGAAATCTCAGATCATGTCCCTATGTAATAATAACAACAGAACATCCTTACAGAGTGCTTACAGTGTTTCAGGGAATGTACTTTACATATATGTAATAATGTCCTTTATTCTGACAAGTGAAATATATAGCAACTGGTCATAGAATTTTAAATTTGAAAATGCATTCCAGTGCTTTCACCTTCGAACGTTGCTGAGTAGAATTTCACTGCCAGCCTCTTCCTTTACCCCCATCTCCCCTCTACAAATAACTTATTCATTCTGTCTGGAAGCTTGTAAGATGTTTCCTTTTATCCTTGGGTAAATAACAGAAAACACTTAAAGAGTGCTTACTTCATGCCAGGAAATATTCAAAGCATTTCACATATATTAAGATATTTAATCCTCCCAGCAACACTTTGAAACTATTACAATTGTTATGCTCCTTTTACAGGTAAGAAAACAAAGAAAATGAACAAGGTCTTCAAATTCAGTCACATCCAGGGCAGCTGGGTAAGAGAGTAGGGCAGAGGAGATAAAATGTAAAATCTGTTTTAAAGCCTCTGGGCTTCACAGAGTGGAGGAAATTTGAAAATAGAAATTGTGCTATGGATGATGGGCCATGGATGACGAGGCTAATGAGACAGTGGAACCCTGAAGTGTGCAACAGAGCAAACTAACTGAAAGAAATTCTCTGGACCCCATGCAGGGGGAGTGCCCTGGGGTAGATCCTAACACTTTCCCCCCAAAACAGATCTGGGAAGCAACAAACTCTAGAACCATGGGTTACGTGGCCTTCTATGATTTGGGCGCCTGTATACCTCTCTACTGTGAACACGCACATTTTGGGGGGAAAAGGGTTGCTTTGTTTTGGTTGTCCCAGCCCCTTGAATACCCTCCCGAGGTTTGAGAAACCTAGATGTTGTCTCCCTGCACAAGCCGCACAGTTTTTCCAGGCCCGGTTTTATCAAGGGTAAAAACTACATCAAATGTGAATGGCTGAAGAACTGGCAATGTTTAACCCGGAGGAGAGGAGGCTTTGGTGGGGATGGGTGGGTGAAGGGAACCATTGATGAAGACCTCTCCAAATATTTGAAGAGCCGGCAAATGAAAGAAGGACGTGGCTTAAGAGCAGAAGCTGGGTTGTGGGGGAGGAGAAATTCTGGCGGAAGGAGAGCCAAGTGGTTGAGGAGGGGGTGGGGTGGCCAGGCAGGAGGGGGAAAAAAACCACATTCTCCAAAGTGAGTGCCTTCTGTACAATACTTAAAAAAAAAAAAAAAAAAAAAAAAAAAAAACTTTCTTAAGGCATAGTTTACATACAATGAAATGCATAATTTAAAATATGCATTTTTGTGAATTTTGGCAAATGAATACACACACCCATGTAACCAATCAAGATACAGCATATTTCTATCACCCCACAAAGTTTCATTTTCTCCATCCAGTCACCCACATTCACCCCCAGACCTAGGCACCCACTAATCTGATTTTGGTTATTAAATCTAGATTACTCTTGCCTTTTCTAGAATTTCATATAAACATAATACTACATTTTATGTCGGGCTTCTTTGATCAGCATGATGTTTTTGAGAGTAATCACTGTTACAGCAAGTTTCAATTGTTCATTTCTGTTACTGCTCAGTAGTAGACTGTCGTATAGATATGCCAAGTTTGTTTATCCATTCATGTTGACAAACGTTTGACCTTTTTTCCAAATATTTATTACCTTGAAGATACTATTACCATTTATGTACAAATGTTGTTGTGGGAACATCTGTTTTTGTTTCTCTCGGACAAAGACTTAGCAGTGAAATTGCAAGGTTAAATGGTCAGGACATACTCAACCTTATTAAAAACAAACAAACAAACAAAACACAAATTTGCATGTCATCCTTGTGTAGTAGCCATGCTAATCTTCTCTGTATCATTCCAGTTTTAGTTGTTATATATGCTACCAAAATGAGCATCGTATTCAACCTTTTAAGAAGTTGTCAGGCTCTTTGACAAAACAGGTGTGCTATCTTATTTCTTTAAAATCAAGAAATATATATTTTATTATGATGATGACTTTTTTAGAGAGAGGAGAAGGGAGGGAGAAAGAGAGGGAGAAAGATCGATGTGTGAGAGAAACATCAGTTGGTTGCTGGCTGGGAACCTGGTCCACAAGCCAGGCAAGTATCCTGACTGGAACTCTAACCAGCAGCCTTTTGCTTCGAGAGATGAAGCTCAATCAATCGAGCCACGCTGGTTGGGGTGAGGGTGCTATCTTATATTTCTACCAGCAATCTATGAGATTTACAGTTGTGCTACACCCTTGCCCACATTTGGTATTGTAAGTCTTTAAATTGGAGCGCTTCTCGTAGGTATGTAGTAGTATATTATATCATCATAGTTTTAACTTGCACTTCCCTTAACAACTAATGATTTTGGATGTTGATCATTTTTTCATATTCTTATTTGTTGTTCATATAGCTTCTCTGGTGAAGTGTTTGTTCAACTCTTTTGCCCATTTTTCATGAGTTTCATTAATTGTAACATTCTATTTTCTGAATAGAAGTTCTTTATCTGGAATATGTTTGCAAATATTGTATGGAAACCATGGCTTGAATTTAATTTTCGTAATAGTATAATTTGAAGAGAAAAAGTGTTTAATCTTGATGAAGGGGGTCAAGGTTTGTTTTTTGCAACTGGAAATACAATTGTTCATTATGATTTGTTTTTTAAAATTTTTAGAGAAAGGGAAAAGGAAGGAGAAAGAGAGGAGAGAAACACGCACGTGCAAGGCACACATCGATCAGATCCGCAGCCAGAGACCTGACCCTCAAGTCTGACCTGTGCCCAAAATAGGAATTAAGCTGCAACCTTCCAGTTCGCAGGCCGACTCTCAAACCACTGAGCCAACCTCCATTATCATTTGTTGAAGATACAGTTATTTCATTATTGAATTACTTTGGTATGTCTTTGTCAAAACTCAAACGATCCTTTATGTGTGGGTCTGTCTGGGCTGTTTATACTGTTCTGTTGTCTATATCTGTTCTTACACCCGGCACCACAATCGTGAGTAAGATAGATTTATAGTAAATTTTGAAAGAGGTAGTGTATTTCCTCCATTTTGTTTGTCTTTTTCAAAATCATAGTTCCTATTTTAGATTATTTTTTCATTTATATATAACACTGATGAATCTCAAAAACATCGTGCTGAGCAAAGAAGCCTGACATAAAATATAGTATTATGTTTATATGAAATTCTAGAAAAGGCAAGAGTAATCTAGATTTAATAACCAAAATCAGATTAGTGGGTGCCTAGGTCTGAAGGTGGGATTGAGTGACTGGATGGAAAAAATGAAATTTTGTGGGGTGATAGAAATGTACAGTGACTACCATTAGATATAGGGCTTCTTTTTTGGGTGATAAAAATGTTCTGGAATTAGATATTGGTGATGTTTACATAACCTTGCATATATACTAAAATTACTAAAAGCCATTGCACTGTATACTTTAAATGGGTGAATTTCATAGTATGTGGATTATGTCTCAATTAAAAATAATAAAACAAAATAAACCAACTTTACTTTCCTGAGATAAACTTCTTGAATGTGATGTGGTACCATTTTTATATATTGCTGGATTTGATATACCAAAATTTTGTTAAAGATTTTTTTGTCTATTGATATGTAGTCTTTTCTTGTAATGTCTTTGGTTTTAAAAGCAGCATATGCTATCTTTTTTGTTTTTACATTTTATTTTATTGTTGTATTACATCCATCCCCTTTTTGCTCCCCTCTGTCCTTATCTTTTTTTTTTCTTTTAAGAGTTTATTCATTATTTTTAGAGAGAAGGCAGGGAGGGAGGGAGAAAAGCAGAGAAGCATCAATGTATGGTTGCCTTTCACCTGCTTCCAGCTAAGGACCTGGCTAGAGACCTGGCTTGCAACCTGGTCATGTGCCCAGAGTGGGGAATCGAACCAGCGACTTTTGGGTTTACAGGTTGGCACCAATCCACTGAGCCACACCAGCCAGGGCTTAGCATATACTATCTTCATAAAAATAATTTTATTAAATATATTTATTTCTTTTTTTAATGTTTAATAGAATTCACCAGTGAAGCCATTTTAATCTGAAGTTTCTTTGTGGGAAGATTTTCAACTACAAACTCAATTTCTTTAATAGATACAGATGACCTATTTCTTCTTGAATGAGTTTTGGTAGTTTGTATTTTTCTATGAATTTTCCCATTTTACCTAAAGTTGTCAAATTTATTGACATAAAGTTGGTTCTGATACTCCCTAATTTTTCTTCACTTAATGGATCTATGATGATAATCCTGCTTTTATTCCAGATGTTGAAAATTTATGTTTTCTCTCATTTTTGCTCAAGTAGGTTAGAAATTTATCAATTCTATTAAAAATTTAAAAGATATATTTTTAGTATCATTGATTTCCTCTGCCCCATTTCATTGGTTTTTGCTCTTAGTTTTATCATTACTTTAGTTCTGCTTACTTTAGGTTTAATTGCTTCTTTTTCTAGTTTTCTAAAGTAAAAGCTTACATTATTTATTTAAACATTTAAAGCTATAAATTTCCCTCTGTATACTGCTTTAGCTCTCTGTCAAAATTTTAATATATGGTATTTTCATTTTAATTTATTTTTATGTTTTATATATTTTAAGATTTTATTTTATTTCTAGAGAGAGAAGGGAGAGAGAATAGGTATTTTCATTTTAATTTGGTTCAAAATATATATGTGTATATATATATATATTTTTAAGATTTTATTTATTATTTTTAGAGAGAGGGGTTGGGAGAGAGGCAAAGAAGGAGAAAGGCATCAATGTAGGGTCGCCTGCCTCCAGCTACTGACCTGGCTGGAGACCTGGCTTGCAACCTGGTTATGGGCCCTGGCTGGGAATCGAACCAACTACTTTTGGGTTCGCAGGCTGGCACCTTACCCACTGTGCCACCAGCCAGGGCTCAAAATATATTTTCATTTCTTTTGTGATTTCTTCTTTGAGTTATTTAGAAATATATTGTTCAATTTTAAGATAGTTGTGGAGTTTCAGGGATATTTTTTTTATTGATTTCTGATTTAATTTTGTTGTAATTCAGAGTATACATTTTATGTTTTCAATGCTTTTAAGTTTACTGAGACTTCTTTTAAGACCTAGAATAGGATCTATATTCCTGAGTGCTCCATTGGCATTTGAAAAGAATGTACTTTCTATTATTATTTAGTGGAGTGTTAAAGAAAGTTAAGCCCTGGCTGGTAGCACAGTGGTTAAAGCGCCGGCCTGAGAACCCAAAGGTCGCAGGTTCGATTCCCCAGCCAGGGTACATAACCAGGTTACAAACCAGGTCTCCAGTCAGGTCTGTGGCTGGAGGCAGGTGAAACGCAACCATACATTGATGTCTCTTTCCCTCTCTGCCTCTCTCCCTTCTCCTCTTTGTAAAAATAATGAAATAAAATCTTTAAGAAAAAGAAAAGAAAGTTAGTGTTTAAGCCATAGTATTGTTAGTACTGTCTACTTGTTCTATCAATTACTGAGAGAGGAGAGGTCAACTAACTCTTCAGCTATACTTGTAGATTTGTCTATTTTCCCTTCCATTGTATCAGTTTTTGCTTTTGTATTTTGAGGCTGCCTTTAAGTACATGAATAGTTAATATTTTTATATCTTCCTGATGAAATGACCTCATTATAATTATGAAGTAGTCTTTTTAAAAAAAAAAAAAAAAAGATTTTATTTCATTATTTTTAGAAGGAGGGGAAGGGAGAGAGGCAGAGAGGGAGAGAGACACCAATGTATGGTTGCTTTTCATCTGCCTCCAGCCACAGACCTGACTGGAGACCTGGCCTGCAACCTTGTTATGTGCCCTGGCTGGGGAATCGAACCTTCTACCTTTGGGTTCGCAGGCCGGTGCCTTATCCACTGTGCTACCAGCCAGGGCCCGAAGTAGTCTTTTTTTAATCCCTGTTCTAAATTCAATTTTTTCTTGAATAGAACCATTTTAACTATCTCTTGATTAGTATTTGTATGGTATATTACTTTATCTGTGTCTTTATATTTAAGATGGGTTTATTGTAGGTAGCATATAGTTGAGTCTTGCTTTGTGTTTACATTTTTAATGTAAAATATAAATAACACTGGAATTATATAGTAAAATATGCATAATGTAAAATTGATCATTTTAACAATCTTTAAGTGTATGTTTTAATAGCATTCACATTGTTGTGCAACCATAACCACTCTTTCCATAATTTAAAAATAATAAGCAGAGACTCTGTACCTATTAAACAATAACTCTTCACCATCTCTAGTCCCCAGCCCCTGGTAACTTCTATTCTACTTTCTCTTTCTATGAATTTGTCTATTCTAGATACCTCGTATAAGTAGCCTGTTGTTTTGTATCTGCTTCTTTCACTTAGCATAATGTTTTCATTGTCCATCCATGTGGTATGTAGCATGTATCAGAATTTTATTCTTTGTATAGATAAATAATATTCTATGACATACATGTACCACATTTTTAAAAATCAGTTAGTCCCCTAACCAGTGTGCCTCGGTTGGTTGATTGGGCACCATCCTACAAAGCAAAAGGGTGCTGGTTCCATTCCTAGCCAGGATATATGCCTAGGTTGCAGATTTGGTCCTTGGATGGACTCATAGGAAAGGCAACCAACTGATATTTCTCTCCCTTTTTTTTTTTTTAAAGATTTTATTTCATTATTTTTAGAAAGAAGGGAAGGAAGAGAGGCAGAGAGGGAGAGAGACATCCATGTATGGTTGCGTTTCACCTGCCTCCAGCCACAGATCTGACTGGAGACCTGGTTTGCAACCTGGTTATGTGCCCTGGCTGGGGAATTGAACCTGCGACCTTTGGGTTCGCAGGCCAGCACCTCTCCCTTTTTTATCTTTCCTTTCCCTTCTGTCTAAAAAAAATCACATTGAAAAATCAGTTAGTTTTTTGTTTTGTTTTTCTTTTTTGCTTTTTTAATCCTTTTTTAAAAAAGATTTAATTTATTATTTTTAAAGAGAGGGGAAGGGAGAGAAAGAAGCATCAATGTATGGTTGCCTTTCACCTGCCTCCAGCTATAGACCTGGCTGGAGACCTGGCTTGCAACCTGGTTATGTGCCCTGGCTGAGAATTGAACCAATGACCTTTGCATTCACAGGCTGGCACCTTGTCCATTTTGCCACCAGCCAGGGCCTTTCAATCCTTTTTTATTTAAAGATTATTTATTCTTAGAGAAGGGGAAAGGGAGGAAGTACTGAGAGAGAAAACTCAACATGTAAGAGAAACATCAATTGATTGCTTCTCACATATGCTCTGACCAGGGACTGGGCCCATAATGCACCCTGATGGGGAATCGGGAAGTGAATTGGCAACCTGTAGCTTTGTAGAAAAATGCCCATCCAACGGTCAGGGCTGGACCATTTATCTTTAAAATAATTATTGATGTAGCAGGGTATAAAACAACATTTTATTATTGTTTTTCTATTTATTTCATTATTTCTTTTTCTCTACTTCCTCCGGATTTGGTTTTTTAGTATACTTGTAAATTTTATTTTAAAAATTAACATTTTTATCTCAAAAATCCCTGTTTGAAACTATTCATATCTTCCTTATATTTATATTGCTTTATCTTTGTGAGCACACAGCATATATTTATAATATGAGGTCTGTCCCAAAAGTATTCATGGGGCAAACTGTTTTAATTATATTGAAATTGGCTCAATACTTTCATAAGTGTTTTAAGATACATATTTGTTAATTTTATGATCTCTGTTATTTCAGGATCTGTTTCACTTACTAACCTTTTGCCTGGTTATAGGTCATATTTTCTTATTTCCTTGCACGTCTGGTGGTTTTATTTATTTATTTATTAAAAAAAAATTTTTATTGTTGTTGTATTACATCCATCCCCTTTTTGCTCCCCTCTGTCCTCCTCCCCACCCACCCATTCCCCCCAAAGTCAATCCCACCTGCTGTCCATGTCCATGGTTCCTTTATACTAGGTTCTTGTCTAAGCTGCTCCCCTTTCTTGCCTCTGCCTCCCCACTCCCCCCTGGTGGTTTTAAAATTAGATAATAAATATTATGAATTTTATTTATTTAGTGCTAGATTTTGTTGTATTCCTTTAAAGAAAGTTAGACACATTTTTGGTAGACAGATTACTTTCTGATTAAGATTTTGTTTTGTTTTCTTTTTTCTTTTTAAATCACATTGGAACTTGCTTTTAAGCTTTTTTTTTTAAGCTTCTAGAATAGTCTTAAATCTAGAGCTAACTTAGTCTCAGTTCTATGGCTTGGCCCTTGTCAGATTTTCTCAGATAGCTATTAAACAGCTAAGTACTCAACCAGATTTCGCCACTCTGGATGGAGGAAATTCAAATATTTTTTGGTCCTATGTAATTTCTGGGAATTGCTCACTGGCTCCCTTTACAGATTCTCAGTCATTAGTCTTTCCTCTCAAGATTTTCATGCCTAACAACAAGGCATTTTACCTTATGCATACGCAGATTGCTATTCAGCAGAAATTTAAAGGGATTCCTATGCAGATCTCTGGGTCTCGTTCCCTCCCCTCCTTGAACCTTGCTTTTAAGATTGTAGCTGCCTGGCCTACCCAAACTGGTAAGTTTTCTCAACTCAACGAGACTGTCTTTTTCCCTGTGCTATGCCTCAGAAGCTTCTTCCTCAAGGCAGTCATCTGGCATAATAACAGGGATTCTCTTAGGGATCCTATTCTATGCTACCTGGTGCCTAATGTCTGCAAGTTGCTATTTCATTGATCTTGTCTAATTTTTTCAGTTGTTTACGGTGGGAAGGCAATTTCTGTAGCTGTTAATCCTTCATAGGTGGAAATGGAAATTTCCCTCTCAGAAATTTCAGAGCTAAGTTGACATGGGAGATAAGACTGATGAAAATACAGTAGAGGAAGCACAGTGAAAGATGAGACTGAAACATCAAAGGCCTGTTTGTGAGACATTTAGAAACTATGTCAAAAACAGGTGAGTACCATTCACCCTCACTTAACAATTGCCTAGGCTCCCTTCCCCTGTAAACTCCAGATCACTTCTGAGACCCTTTCTGACTAAGGTTCTATTTATTTTAATGTCTTTGGATTTGAAAAAAATTGAGATTTAAATAACATCCTACTATTCACAAAGATTAATGGGGTTCTCCAAGTTTATGTATCTTCATTTTTTCCTCTGTGGAACTGTACCTCTTGGAGAACCTACACTACTGTGCATTTAGTGAAGATATTTAATTAAATTGCAACTCAAGAGTCCATAGCTAAAAGCAGTTAAAAATTGACCTGAACAAAATGACAGTAAAATCCACAAAGATTTTTGGCTTTCTCATTAGTGTATCATGTTGCCAAAGTTTTTCTGGATCTCAGGTTCTACAAATATCCATTGGGACTTTTTGATTTGGTAAATGATAGTAAGCATTAAGCATCAATTCCCCTATCGTACAAGAGGAATCATTCTTCTCTAAGTGTAAACTAGAAAACAGCAAAAAGAGATCTTTTTCCCCTCAGTCTTTGTGCTGATGGAAGTACTGTGGTTTTGCTATGTTCACAAGCTGACAAACCGGACAGTACATTTTTCACATTGTTTTAGCCCATGTAAATTTTTCAAAATAAATGGTTCCTGTCTGCCAAGCCTCAGTGAATAACACTGACTTTTTTCCTCAGTCCACGAAGCTTACCACATGGATTACATATATGCATTACTCATACAACACAATCATTGGCTCATATGCCAAAATGAAATATGATTTTACAGTTGCCTCTAGAGCACACATTTCCAGCTTTGGTTCCACATATAAGGAGATAGATTTGCTATATATATATATATATACACATATACATATATATATATATTTTTTTTTTTTTTTTTCACAGATTCAAACACATTCACCTGAAGAAGTATATGCCCCATAGACTAGTCCTTTTGTGGTAGGAAACTTGCTTCTTTTCAGACAATCTGTCACCTATGGGGGGGAAAAGAAAAGAGAGAGCAACATTGCATTGCCTGCATTGTTAAAACTTAAAACTGGTCCAAAGGAAAAAGTGCCTTGGAGATCCTTCACTGATTTGTTTTTGTAGAACAGCTGGTGATGAAGCTCACTGTACTAATCATGTCCAGTTGCTGCTGGTCAAGTTGCACATTCAGGAAATTCATAATTAGGTGGTTATATCTCCTGAGTTTCCCCTGAAGGACTCCTTTCAACTCTAGATACATCTTTTTTCTTGTCATTCAAAACAACTAAAAGAGAGAAAAATACACACACGGGAAGAGAGAGAGATTGAGGAGAGAGAGAGAAGGGAAAATTGAAATGGAATTTTAAATAGTAATGCCTTTAAACTAACTGAAATTGTCTTATGACTATCGGCCCTCTCTTGAAATAGCCACAGGATGTATATGTATTTGTGTATGTGTGTGTGTGGATATGTTCTCCTTAAAAATTATGCTCTGGAAGGTTTGTGTGCTTATGTTTTAATTTTAAAGAGTGTGGATTTAAGATAAACTTGTACATTTGAACTTCAATGGTTAAATTTTAACATTTCACGTAAATTGCATATCTTTCCTTTATCTATTTCTTTCCCTCTCTTCCCACTTGGTATTACTTAATAATCAATACAATGTTGGAATTTACAGCTTGATTGTTTGTTAGTCCCTCACTGATTATTATCAAGTTTCTTAGTTCTCTATCAGAAGCTCTGGCTTCTAATATATACTTTGAAACAGTAGGGTTTCTTGGGATCTTTAATTCTTTATTAGGGAGTTTAGGTGAAAAGGAGGAAAAAGAAAGCGCTCCTATACTACTAACTGTTAATTCAGAGGTATAATGGAAATAAACAGAAATTCAAGGTAAGTACCATATACTAGTTAAGCAAGATTAAAACCAAATAGAATGTCTCAAAGAGTCAAACATAGGATTGCCATATGATCCAGTAATTCTACTTCTAGATACTTGAAAATACTTAAAAGTTACTTAAGCCAATACTTCTACACAAATTTTTATAGCAGCACTATTTCCAATAGCCCAAAGGTAAAAATAATCCAAATGTCCAGCAGCGGATGAATGGATAAACAAATTGTGATATTTACATATATACAATAAGACATTTCTCAGACATAAAAAGGAATGAAGGTCTGATACATACTACAACACAGATGAATCTTAAAAACATGCAGATGAAAGAAATTAGACACAAAAGTCACATATAGAATGATTCTATTAAAATAAAGAACCCAGAATAGGTGAATCTCTGGGGCAGAAAGCAGATTGGTAGTTGCAACGTGCTGAAGAAAGAGAGAATAGGAAATAACTGCTTAATGGATACAGGGCTTTATTTTGGAGTGATAAAAATGTTTGGAACTAGATAGAAGCAATGTATATGTGCCACTCAACTGGTGATTTTTAAATAATTTTATGAATTTCACCTCAATAAAAAAGCTCAAGTTAAAACCCAATCAGCCCTGGCTGGTAGAACAGTGGATAGGTGCCCACCTGCAAACCCAAAGGTCACTGGTTCAGTTCCCATGTGCGTGACCACATGACCAGGTTGCCAGCCAGGTCTCCAGCCAGGTCTCCAGCCAGGTCCGTGGCTGGAGGCAGGTCCATGGCTGGAGGCAGGTGAAAGGCAACCATACACTGATGTTTTTCTCCCTCTCTGCCTCTCTCCTTTCCTCTCTCTCTGGAAATAACAAATAAAATCTTAAAAAAACAAAAACAAAAACAATCAAACAGTAAAGTGTGTTTTCTGTAAGGGCCCAGTACTCCTTTAGGGGCTATAGAACTTGATGTTCTTAACAGAATTATAGGTAGGACCACCATCTAGCAAAAAAAATCTAGTTTTGCTTTATTTTTACCAAAAGCTAACTTAAAATATTAACTTGTATGTTAAAAACAAGACAGGTAAACATGGCCATGATCATTTTCATACGTGTTCCTCTAAAAATAGATCCTTACATAAATGATTTCATAATTATTGTGATATCCCCTCATATCAAATATAAAATGTTCCTTTTCCAGGAACCTTTCTCACCTCTTTAATTTTACTACATGCAGATTGGTCATTAAGGAGCTCTGGAGAGGCTCCCTATTTTAAGGAAGAAGAGAGCTTAGAAACAGAAATAAATTATTTTTTCAAGAAATATACAAATAAAATTGTAGAAAAATAAGAAAGTACACATAAGCAAAAGAATCAAGTGGGTGAAGTTAGGCATGAGAGATTCCCTTTAGCCCATCTGAGAGTACATGTCCTTCCTGGCCCCCAGGACTTCCTCCTGCTGCCTTAACAGGGCACTGATGGACTGCCAGATGTCACCATGTGGGTCTTCGGGGCAAAGACTTCCAGGCAGGCCACCATTCATAAACTGTCACTGCTTGACATATTCCAGCAGCTGGAGCTCAGCTCGGATGAGCAGATCACTCAAGACCAGGCAGCCAGGGAGAGAAGAACAAGCTGAACATTCAGAACAGGCTCCCCAGGAATCAGAGTTACTGGAGGACAGAGAACAAAACTTCAACTTGGACAGAAAAAATAATGTAAGTACCTAAGCAGAATCAAGAGCTACACATTAGAGACTTCCTGGGCTTAAAAAAATAAAGTAGAAACATTATTTTTAGGCTAAAATTCACTAGGGAAGAAAATGTTTACTGTTGAAATCCAGTTAGTACCCTGGACACTGGATGCAAGAAATATTCCAAAGCTCAGAACAACAACAAAAAGATAAGTCATGAGGAGAAAGAGGGAAGAGAGGTTTAGAAAATTGACATGAAAATAATTGGAGTTCCAGCAGGAGAAAATGATGCACATATGGGAGAACACATGTTTAAACAAAACAGAATGAAGCATACAAAAACAAAAAATAGATTTTCCTGGACTGAAGAAAGAATATAAAGTTTCAGACAAGAATGATAAGAAAAGATATATATGTATATAAATATTTATATACATATTCTCTTTCATAAAATATCTACCTATCTATTTCTCTATCTACAATATGTGTGTGTGTGTGTGTGTGTGTGTATCTGTCCCGAAAGTATGGAGCCAATGTCAGTATAATTGAAACAGTTTACATAGCCAATATAGTATATATATATATATATATATATATATATATATATATATATACCTGGCTGGACAGATCCTGGTAAAATTACTGAACTCCAAAGATAAAGAGAAAAAACATATTTAAAAAAATTAAATTAATTTTATTTTAGAAAGAGGGGACAAAAAGAGGGCGAGAAACAGTGATGTGAGAGACAAACATTGATTGGTTGCCTTCTGCAAGTGACTGGGAATCAAAGCGGCAACCTTTCAGTTTGCAACATGACTCCCAACTAATTGAGTCACATGGGCCAGGGCAAAAAATGTATTCTTTCTGTGTAGAAACTTGTAAGTTATTTATAAAAGAAAAAGATTAGACTTTCACTGAAATTCTCTTTTGCAACACTGGAAGCTAGAAGATAATAGAACACATTTTTTACTTAAAAATATATTTCACCGGTTAGAGCACAAGAAAAATGTCTGCAGATATGTTAGGATTCATAGAAGTCATACATCTCATTATGCATCTGGGAAAAATACTAGAAAAAGACTTTACTAATAAAAAACAACAACAACATATAACAGACTTGAAGAAAAGAGAAAGCCATAGCAAGCAATGAATTTGCAATTCTTAATTAAAAATATGTGGACAATGATAGGCTAGGAATGTGTAACATAAATACTAAGTGAAGATCCTAGAAATAAAGAACTTGACCAAAAAGGAAACTTCTAATAATAATCTGGAATTTAAAAAACTAAACCACCTCAGCAAATCTAAAGAATTGTGGTGAGGAGGGGCATGAGAGGGATGCACGTAAAAATATTTTAATGGCTTCATCACTTGGAAGGAGAAGGAGAAGTAAGAGAAGTCTTCTTCAAGTTGTACATGTGTTATGGGTGGAGAGGGACAATGGAGTAATAAAACTTCATTAGGGAAAATTTGATATCTTCTTTTCAAGTAATATTAGGAAAGATCTAATTACATGCTGAGAAAGGGCAGGTAACAGTTATAAAATGTAAAAGAGTGAGATCTCATTCCATGAGATTTGCTGATCATCAGCAAATATGGCAATCACAGAACATAGCATTTTCAAATTTCTAAACATAGAAAAAGGAGTAATACTGTGTAATAATAAAAAGCATCATTTATGAAGAAAATAAGACAGTCCCATGTTTGTATGCATGGAACAACATAGCAGCTCAGCAAATTAAGAAATGAGTAGAAATGCAACCATTCAATAATATGTTACAGTAAAAGACTTGAACATCAGAATTGGACAGTTCCAGTGCATGGATAAAGATAGGCAGGTCATGGGGATGGATGTAATACAACAACAATAAAATTAAAAAAAAAAAAAAAGATAGGCAGGTCAACACATAGATAAAGGCATAGAGAAATTAAATAATACAATAATGAAGCTTGTTTTATATGGATATAGCCTTCCTTGTTATTTGCAAATTCCTTATTTGTGAGCCATCACTCAATAAAATGTATTTGTAACCCCCAGATCAATATTGGAAGCACTTTTGCAGTTATTTACAGATGTACACAAAATAGAAAAATTTGAGTTGCCTAACAGGCACATTCCCTGCTGAGGTTAAACAAGGTGACACTCCCTCTTCTTAGTTTGGCTGTCATGCTGTAAACTTTTTGCAGTCTATATAGTGCCATATTTTTCACATTTTTGTGCTTTTTGTTGTCCATTTCTTTATTTTTTAATGGCTGCCAAGCACAGCGCTGAAGGGTTATCTCAACACAACACTAAGCACAAGAAGGCTGTAATGTACCTTTTGGAGACACTATGCATGGATGACAAACTTTATTCAGCATGGGTTATAATGTTGGCTGTAAATTCAATGTTAGTTAATCATCAATGTATATTAAGGAAGGTATCTTTAAACAGAAATACACATAAACAAAGGTTAGATATTGATTGGCTGATGAAAACGCTGTAACAAAAGCCTCATAGGAACCTAATTCTGTATCTCCCCTAGGAGCAATGGTTCAGTGTTCACAGTGACTTTATAAGACATAACTATAGTAGTGTATAATGAAAATCAGCTATATATAGACTTAGAAAGAACTTTAAGTTCCTCAACTACATAATATACATTTTTAATACTTTATGGAGGATTTCTAAAAGTTCTTATGCATTTTTCTTAAAGAACATGGGGTGAAGATAGAAGAGGGTATTAAGGATTGTAAATGGTAATGGAAAAAGACAATAAAAATCAGTATAAAAAAAAAGGAAGCACATGAAAAGAATAAAAAATCCTAACTACATTGGAATCAAGAATTGCATATTTTGGAAGGTAGATAGCCCTGTTCAGGGGATCAGTGACCTATAGGGCTGGGTGGCAGTGACTGGCACTTCCAGTCAAGATGTAGCTTGCCTACTCACACAGCTACAGCAAAAATTACAACTAAACTACAAAAAAACTGTCACCCAGAATCATCAGAAAATCGAGCTGTATGGAAGTCCAACAACCAAGGAATTAAAGAAGTCACATTCATTCAGACAGGTAGGAGGGGCAGAGATGCAGAATGGACGGTCCCACACCCACCTGTGGTGGGTAAAAATTGGAAGGGATATCTCAGGAACGAGGGTATCCAAGCCACATACCAGACCACCTAGCACAGGGGTCTAGTGCCAGGAAGATAAGTCCCCTTAATTTCTGGCTCTAAAAATCAGATGGGGAAGGGACAGCAGAAGAAACTGCAGGATTCCCAGGTGTCTCCTCTTAAAAGGCCACAATGAATTTAGGACTTACACAGACTCACTCCCTCCGGGCTCTACTACCGAGGCTGTGGCTTAAAGGACACCAATGACAGATGGGAAGAAACTTAGGTGCCTGACATCAGGGTGAGTGGCAGGGGAAAGCTTCCTCTGGGACAAAACTCCAGAAGCAAGGCAGCAGCCATTGTCACTTTTCTGAGTTCTCCCCCCGACAGGGCCACAGAGCAAGTGGCTGCACCATACCTGAGACTCCATCAATCTAGTTCTCAGGGGTTGCCCCATCCAGGTGCTTACCTAACATTCCTCCCCATCCAACTTAAGGAGGAGTAGATGAAGCCAAGAATCAAATCAATGATTTGGAACATAGGGGGAAAAAATCACTCAATCAGAACAGCAAGAAGAAAAAAGAATCCAAAAAAACTAGAAACAGGTAAGGAATCTGTGGCTTAACTTCAAACACACCAACATTTGAATCATAGGAGTGCTGGAAGGAGAAGAGAAAGAGCAAGAATTTGAAAATTTATTTGACAAATTAATGAAAGAAAACTTTCCTAATTTGGTGAAGAAAATAAACATTCAAGTC
>PVIW01000641.1:340713-430441 GCA_004026585.1 Noctilio leporinus
AAAAAAAAAAAAAAAAAAAAAAAAAAAAAAAAAAAAAAAAAAAAAAAAAAAAAAAAAAAAAAAAAAAAAAAAAAAAAAAAAAAAAAAAAACCATACTGTGAGCAAGAAGGGACTAGCAAGAAGTATTCAAAGTGATGGAAAGCAAGGATCTACAACCTAGATCACTCAATCCAGCAAAGCTATCATTTAGAACTGAAAAGCAGATAAAGTGCTTCCCAGACAAGGTAAAGCTAAAGGAGTTCACCACCAAGCCATTATTATATGAAATGATAGAGGGATTTAATTAAGGAAAAAAAGATCAAAACTATGAACATTAAAATGACAATAAATTCACCACTACCAACAATTGAATCTGAAAAAAAAAAAAAAAAAAAAAACTAAGCAAACAAGCAGAACAGGAACAGAATCATAGATATGGAGATCATTGGGGAACGTTTCATGGATTAGGAAGTACAAATTGATAAGTACAAAATAGACAGGGGGATGTTAAGAACAGTATAGGAAATGGAGCAGCCAAAGAACTTGTATGCATGACCCATGGATGTGAACAAAGGGGCGACTGCCAGAGGGAATGGGGGTTACTGGGTGGAGGGGGCAAAAGGAGAAATATTGGGACGATTGCAATAGTGTAATCACTTAAAAAAAAAAAATGAAAGGTGTGATAAAAGGGGTTCCACTCACACACTCTTTAAGGTTCATGTCTTTTTGTCTACCCATCATACCTACTCTGTGCCCAGCAATAAATACTACTTTCTAAGAAAAGAAAAGAATAAAGATGTTAAAATTTATAAAAATTTAAAAAAGAACAAAAGAAGTAAAAACAAACTAGGAAGAGGAAATTAAGAAAGATAACATCTGATATTAAAGAAATAGAAAACAAAAATAGTACAAAGAATAAAGGGCTCAAAATCAGGTTATTTGAATGACATAGAAAAGGAAAAATCATTTTTATTTGAAATTACAGAATACAGGAATCATGCAAGCTTGTGAATGGGAAAAAGGCATGTAAAGACAAATACCAATGAGAAGAAAAGAAACATGTGCAACTTTATAATAAATTTAAAATTTGAAACTTATATGATTTCCTAGCAAACAATATGATATAACAATAAACCAAGTAAAGACAGGAAACTTGAATAAAACTAATTACTATAGAAGAAATTTAAAAAGTGATTTAAAATCCAGCATTAAAAGCCAGTGGGATCAACTGTCTTCATTATCTGAATTCTAGCAAAATTTTAAAGTAAATAATTCCAAGATTATCTAAACTGTTCCAGATCTTAGAAAAAGTAGAAAGCACCCCAATTCATTTGATGAAGTCAGAAGAATTTTAATATCAAAATAATAAAAGGAATATTGAACAATAATCCATTTGTCAAATAAAGAATGCTAACAAAATGATTTCTATCCTTTTTATTTTAAATCATGTCAAACTCACAGAATAGCATAGAAACAGTACAAAGAAACCCCAGGTACTCTTCATCCAGAGACACAATTCAAGTTCTGCCAACTCTCCCTATAATGTTTCTCTGCAGAAAAAGGATCCATCCAAGATCATATTTTTGCACCTAGCTCTGTCTTTATTCTCTTTCTATTGAGAGTCAGCCCTTCCCTGACTCTTATAATGTAAACATTTCAAAAGATAACAGGCCAGTTATTTTGTGGACTCCCACAGTTTGGGCTTATCTGATGTGTCTTCACAAATATATGAAGATCATGTATTTTTGGCAGGAAACGCACAGAGTAATGCATGATGTTGCATCCACTTGGGTGAATGTCTGGGTGGCACTTGATGTTGATTTGGCCCATGCCTGGTAGGTTGCTCACTAAAGTAAGCTGGCATTGCACAGGTTTTTCCATTATTAACTTCCTCTTTTTCCTTTTATAATTAATAAGTATTTTTGTAGGACAGTGCCTAGACACTAGTAAGTGTGTTGTTCCCTATCCAACTTTGACTCACTAGTTTCTTGAAATGCTTTTGCCTGAATCATTTATTGCCATGATGGTTGTTAAATGGAGCATTTCCAGTTCCATAAGTTCTACATTTCTATGCTAAGGAAGAGCATTCCCTTCGAATTTATTTGTTTGTTTGTTTGTTTATATCAGTATGTGCTAAACTATTCCTTTTTATTCAATGAGGATAAACACAATCCCTTGTTATTTATTATAATTTAATAAATAAGTTATGATCCTGTACTAATATGATTTATTTTGACAATCAGATTGTTCCATATTTTGACCTGGAGTACATACATACAAGCTTGTATCTATGTCCTTTTGATAGATCCCTTTTTCTTTGACTATGCTTTTACTTTCTGTCACAGCAAGATCTTCAGGTTTACTTTTCACTTTCCCTGCTTTAATCTTAAAATCAGCTATCTTCCTAAGATGGCTTTGCTTACTTTAAAAGAAATGTACTTAGAAACCAAGATCTGCATACCAAGTGTGCTTATTTTATTGAAACATCATTGCTTCTCAGCTATCTAAGTGGATAGAGCTAGGAAATAATGCAAATTAAAACCACAGCAATACAATACCACTTCAGACCAACTAAAATGACTGTGATAAAAAAGACGGGCTATAGGAAAATTTGAAGATATGGAACAACTGAAATGCATACACTGCTGACAAGAATGTAAAATGATTCAGAAACTTTAGAAAATAGATTAAATATATGTATAACAACTATGTTTCACCAATTATACTTCTAGGTATATAGTGAAGATAGCTGAAAATATGTCCACACCAAAACTTACACATGAATGTTCATAGAAGCATTGCTCATCATAGCCAGAAAGTAGGAACAATGTAAAATGCCCATCACCTAAAGAGTGGGTAAAAAACGTGATATATCTACACATGAAATGTTATTTGACAAAAAAAGAAAAAAAGAAAAAAGAAAGAAATGAAGCACTGATATGCTACACCATGGGCAAACTTCAGTAATGGATTGAATGGTGGTTCCCCCAAAATTGTTCACATGTTTATTTCTGCAACCTGTGAATTTTACTTTATTTAGAAAAGGAGTCTTTACAGATGCAATTCAGTTAAAAATCTAGAGATCATCATGGCAGAGGGGCCTTAAATCCAATGACAAGTGTCTTTTTTAAGAGAAAGACAGAAGATTTGTGAGACAGAAAAGAAGGCTGTCACAGAAGATGACATAAAGACTGAAGCAGAGAGTGTTGTGATGTGGCCATAAGTCAAGAATGCCAAGCAATGCCAACAGCTGCAGATGCTGAAAGCGAGTGGTAGGCAAGATTCACCCTTAGAACCTCCAGAGGGATAGATACACCTTGACTTTCGACTGTGGCCTCCAGAGCTGTGAGACAATAAATTTCTGTAGTTTCAAGCTGCCCACTTTGTGGTAGTTTGTTGTGGCAGCTTCAGGAATCTAATACAACCACAGAAACATTAAGCTAGGAAAATAAAATTAGAAACAAACACAAGACCACATATTGCATGATGCCACTTATATGAAATTTTCAAAAAAGGCTAATTTATAGTCAGAAAGTAAATCAGTGGTTGCCAAAGGCAGAGATGGGAGAAGAAATTGACTCAGTGGTCATAAGAAAGCATTTTGGTGTCATGGAAATGTTCTAAAAATGGATTTTGTGGTGATGGATGCATAATTATGTAAGTTCACTAAAAACATCTAACGGTACATTTACATTGGGATATTTTATGGCATGTACATTATATACCTCAATAAAACTATTGAAAATAAAAACTAGGCCCTGGCTGGTGGCACAGTAGATAGGCATTGGCCTGTGAACCCAAAGCCCAAAGGTCGCTGGTTCAATTCCCAGCCAGGGCACATAACCAGGTTGCAAGTCAGATCTCTAGCCAGGTCCGTAGCTGGAGGCAGGTGAAAGGCAACCATACATTGATGTTTCTCTCTCTCTCTGTCCCCCCTCCCTTCCCCTCTCTCTAAAAATAATAAGTAAAAGATTTTTTAAAATGCTAAAAAATATATTTAGAAATAAATTTGACAAGGAAAGTAAAGAACTTATATAAAGAAAATGGGTCAATCATTGTTCTCCCTCTATGGGGGGAGGGGGTGGATTCTTAACTAAGATGGAAAATTCTAAGGTATATTTCTATGTTTATATATCGATATTTATTTAAGTATAAAATTTGAAATAAAATCTTTAAAAAAATAAATAAATAAAATAAAATTTGAGAACTTTTATGGCCAAAAATGCCATAAATAAGATCAACTGAAAAAAATAACATATGTGAAGAAAAATTTCAGCATATGACAAAGCATGAATATTTCAAATAATGTAAGGTAATCTTAAACATTAATAAAGTACAATCAACCCAGAAGAAAAATAGGCAAATAATGTAAAGAACAAAGGCAAATGACCAATAAATGTGCATTTAAAATGCACTAACAGACACATGAAGAAAGGATGAAAATTAAAGCAGTAATAAACTATCAATTGCTACTTAAACACATTGGGAAAATGATAGAAAAATAATACTCATTGTTGGTAGAAATAAAGTTGAAGAAGAAGAAGAATTTCAGCTATGTCTTGTGGAAATACTGTGTACCATTAGCCCACTTGAAAAACAATTTGGTAACATGTATTAATATAAGATATAGACAATCTTTTGACCCATTCTTCGATGTTAAGTTCATTGAAATAAAGGACCACCACATATGATATATGTACAAGGATTCTTATTTTATAGCAGTGACTGTAGCGGTAAATGGCCAGGGGTGAGGTATGGGGAAGGAGGTAAAAAATAAATTCACCTCATTAGAGGAATTGGTTCAATAGCTATGCCTACAACCATGGAATATGTGCCAGTTTTTGAAAAAGTAGGAGGTAGCAAATTAGAAATAGAGATACTAGTTGATTTGAATTTTCTAGTAGGTATTACTGCCTGAGAAGATCAAGTTGCAGAAGGGGATGGAAAGTGGGCAAAACAAATGAAGGTGGTTAAAAGATACAAACTCCCATTTATAAACTAAGTAAGTCATGGGAATGTGGTGTACAGCATGGTGACTATAATTAATAGCAATACTGTATCACATATTTGAAAGATGGTAAGATGGTAAGAAAGTAGATCTTAAAATTTCTCATCACAAGAAAAAAAAATTTTTAACTGCATATAGTGAGATGTTAACTAAACTTACTGTGGTGTTCATTTGGCAACATACACAAATATTGAATCATTATTTTGCATACCTGGAGTTAATATAATGGTATACCTCAAAAAAATAAAAAAGAAGAAGAAAAAGAAAAGCAAGTTGCAGAAGTGTGGGTAAGTTTTCTAAAATTGTGTCTGTGTATGTGTTTAAATGTGTTAGTGTGTCTTTCCCCTATTAAAAAAAAAAAGTATCATTTCCCATTGATTTTGTTAAGTAATATGTGAGAAACTTCCTTGAAACCAGATGAACATTGTTCACCAATTACTGTTCATGCAGTAGATTTGGCATTTTTGCCTAAACGAATTATTACATTGGTGGTTGTAAATAAACCATTTTTATTATTTAAAATAAACTTTATTGAAGTATATGCAATCATTTTTAAAACCCTATTTTTTGTTCCATAGCAGGTTTTGCTGAAGGCTGAGTGATCTACATAATGGCTTTCTTTCTCTAACTTGGCCTGTGTGGACCCAAAATAAATCGGCTTACTTAATGCTTGCTCACTGTCTCCATAACTGAACTGAATACAACTGACATTCTGTTTTTCCTTAGACTCTCCAACACAGGGAAAAACAAAATTATAACATATTTGCCAGTGAGGCAAGTAAAATACATGTTTGATTTTGGCATCTGCATCAGCAGTATTGATTAGTAGAACTTGCCGGACTAAAATTTTATTAATCTAGTCTCCATTTTTCTGTAGTTGAAAGGTGCTTTTTGAAATGCCTGCCAAAGCCTCGTAGAGTGGTATTATTCACAAGTAGTATTTTTCTGAGTATGACGTTCAAAATCTGTCTCTACAAAATAAATTAGGAAATTTCATAATACTGCATTTTTTACTGTCTGGTTTTTGATGTTAAATACTTAGATTCTTTAAAAATAAAACTGATCCTTTTTTATTATAAGACTAACACAATGTAAATTTATTTTGGTTCAAATTGCATAGTTTTTCAAGAGAATTACCATGTTCATGAAAGAGCTTTAAAATTATTTCAAATGATAAAGTTTATGTTTTATTATTCTGTTAAAGACTTAAATGAAAAGAATCAAGAAAACTTTTGCTTGGGGTGAAGGGAATAAGAACCTAAATTCTATGCTATTCTATTTCCGAGTTACTTTCTAAGTAATGTGGCAACTCTTAGCACAATCTAAACTCCTTAGTATTTTATTAGCAAAAACATGGAATTAAATAGTAAAATTTTAATCAGAAATTTTCATACAATTTAATCTACTCAGAAGCATTAAGAGATCTCATTGAGGGGCTTTTTTCTACTTTGAACTGAAAGTGACTTTAGAGTCACAGAGTTACACACACATTTTTATGCCAGGATGTTGTAGTAAATAAAATAAATAACTCAACTTTGGAGGTTTGAGAGCTGGTCTTAACTAAGCCATGTGGCAATTTCCTAGGCCAGCAGCCTCCAACCATGTTGACACCAGGGACAGGTTTCATGGAAGACTGGGGGTGGCGAGATGGCATTATAGATTGCCACCAGATGCAGCCTAATTGTCACTTGCCACTCACTAACAGAGTTTTGCCATGAGTCTGCAAACAATTGATTTGTTACGGTTCCTGTGCAGTCAGACCTCCCTGGTAATGATAATTTGTACTTGCAACCATTCCCTCAGCATTAGCATCAGCACCTTAGCTTCACTTCAGATCATCAGGCATTAGATTTTCCTAAGGAACATGCACCCGAGCGAGATCTCTCGCATGCGCAGTTCACAGCAGGGTTCGTGCTCCTACGAGAATCTAATGCAACCCCTACGTTCATAGCAGTGCTATTTATAATAGCCAAGTGCTGGAAACAACCTAAGTGCCCTTCAGTGGATGAAGGCACCAAAAAACTTTGGTACATTTACACAATGGAGTTCTATGCAGCAGAAAGAAAAGAACTCCTACCATTTGTGATAGCATGGATGGAACGGGAGAGTATCATGCTCAGTGAGGAAAGCCACTACATGTTCTCACTTAATATAGAAGACTAATGAATAAACAAACAAACAAAACCAGAGACATGAATACAGGGAACACACTTCCAGTGTGCAGAGGGGAGGGGGGAGGGGGAGAAGGAGGCAAGGAAAGGGAGCAGTTTAGTCAAGGAACTAGCATCAATGACCCATGGACACAAACAACACGTGGGATTGACTATAGAGGGTGGGATAAGGAGGGTGGGGAAGAGGAGAGCAGAGGTGGAAAAGTGAGATGAATGTAATATAACAATAATATATATATATATATATATATATATATATTTTTTTTTTTTTTTTTAAAGAATCTAATGCAGCAGTTGATCTGCCAGGAGGCAGAACTCGGGAGATACTGCGTATGATGGGGAGCATCTGTAAATACAAATGAAGATTTGCTTACTCATCTGTGCTCACCTCCTGCAGTGCGACCTGGTTCCTAACTGGCGATGGACTGGTCCCAGTCTGTGACCCAGTGTTGGGGGCGCCTATCCTAAGCTGTGGCTTACTGGGTTGTAAATGAGGCTGTTGAGTTAGAAGGAAACATTACCACCTCTTCATATTTAAAATTCTCTATCATTATATAGTGATGTTTGTGTACTTGCAAAAATGATACCATATCATTCATTCATTCAAAAAATATGCACTGAGTACATATCATCTGCCAGGAACTCTAGGCCCTGAGAACACAGATGACCTACCTTCTCAAATATGAGAGAAGTATAGATACATCCTGTTGACATAACAGGTGTTAAACTAAATCTTGACTCATAAGACATGCTATACTCATTCAGTAAATTATATTCTTTTCCCACCATTTCTCTGAAATCACTCTTGTCATCTATGACTTCCATGTTACCAAATCGATGCAAGCCAGTTTCATCAACTTGATCTGTTTGCGGTATTTGTCCCAGGTGACAAACCCTTTCTTGAAGCATTTGACTCTAGGTTACTAGGACACCATTCCTCCGCTCTGTTATCACAACAGCTGTTTCTTTTCCATTTCTGTCGCTGATTCTTTCCATCCCTCCTGATTTCTAAATGTTGAAGGGTTCCAGAATCCATTCTTGAACCTCTTTTTTACCTTACTTACACTTGCTCCATGGGTGATTTTTACCTAGTCCTATCGCTTTGATTACCCCTGCTAACTCCCAGATTCCTATCCCCTGCTCCACTTTTCCCTGAACTTCAGGGTCAAGTGCCTACTTGATAACTCTGACTGAGATGCCATTTTTTCCCTTGCTCACTCTGAGACTCCGAGGTTTCCATTAGATTTCTTGGGGAGAATATTTGGGACCAACATCTGCGATGGATGAGGTTGAAGGAAGCAGTGTGGCGAAGTGGGAGAAGCTGAACTGTCGATGCAATTACCATTGATCCGACAGGGAGTTCTGGAGGAGGGATGGGCACTCAGAATTGTTCCAGTTGAGGCAAGCGAGATGTGCACCCTCACGAAGCAGATGCAGGCTGCTCCAAGAGAGGTCATAACCTGGGGCAAGGCAGCTTCCTCCCACCAAGAGCAGTTCCTAGACAGGTCCAGCTGCGAGCCTCAGCAGCCAACATTCGGCAGCTTGAAGGTGAGGACCTGGCCCAGAAGGGGAATCTGGATGGCCCAGCTTCTACTACACCACCCAATGTCTGAGTAGCATGTCACACTCATCACTTGCCATCCATATGCAGCTCTCCCCACCCCACAGTACGTCCTATGTGCTTGACTTATTTGTTTGCTAGTTATTCCCTACTAGAATAAAGCATCATGAGAACAGAAACGTTATTTAATTCTTTTGTTTTCTTTAATTCTTTATCCCCAGGATCTAGAAACAGGGTCTGGAACATAATAGATACTCAAGAAAGATTGGTCAATGAGTAAATAATTATATCAAATGCTTACTGTATGTTAGAAACTGTTATGTTCCAATACAGAAGTTAACAAGATAGACTCACTACCCTCATAGATCATATAATCTGGTAGAAATTATGTACATGTATAGACTATATATATATATATATATATATATGTGTGTGTGTGTGTGTGTGTGTGTGTGTGTGTATGTATGTATATATATACAAGTATACATTTTATTTTTAAAAGTGCCACACAGCCAAATTATGTTACCTAGTATTTTATTAATCTATCTAGATTCAGATAGTCCATCATACAAAGCTTTATACTAAATTACAATGTCAGAGGACTAGAAAAAACAGTGGAAACTTTGAGAGTTATTTATTGTTTCTGCTAACTTTTGGAAATAAAAGTTAGGTCACTGGAACTCTTTTTTTTTTTTTTTTGCCCAGTTTAGGAGGAAAGAATAAGGGACAAAATTAAAAAGAGACTAGCTCAGAGCAAATAAGTACTTGCTTAACTGGAATTTTTATTAAGCAACATCCTGTTTTCTAAAATCCTGGACAGCAAGGCTATAATTGTATCTAAATAGATAAAGGATAAAATGTTTTGTAGTGAATAGATAATTTATAGTCACTTTATAAATACAAATGTAACTTTTTCATTACTTTTGTTTGGAAATATAATAAGGCCTTGGAAATAATACTTCAGCTTTCATGTGATTGTTGTGAAATTACAGGTTTGTCTTTTTAAAAGCAGCCTATCTCCCTAAAAGCTGTTTTCTGCTTTCTGTAGCATATTTTGTTTCTATTCACAGCCAACGAAATATTTTTGCTGGATGGAGTTTCAGCAAGATGGTCCCCATCCCCCACTCTGTTGATTTGAAATGTGAAAGCCTTTCACTCTGTGTTTTCCGTGTGGTAGTGAACATGACAGCCAACATTTCAATTCTTGGTTTGTTGCAATCAAGAGAGTTGGCATTTCTAAAATAACTCATATGGGAAATCACAGATTGCTCTGTATTTATGAATTCGCTGGTCGCTGCTTCCTTGCACATTACTGCTGCAATGCATGAAACATAAGCTGGGTGTGAGTGAGTTTATGCACCTAGCTTCTGTGTGATACTTCTCGTAGGTGCCATGGGAACCTTGAGATTATAGCCCATAACAATTTCTACTTCAAAAGCAGAAAAAAAAAAAAGGCATGTTTTAAAAAATGCTTATGGGGTAATAAAACAACTGGTCCCACTATTCTTCATTTCAGACAGCTTGATGAGGTCCTCTATTGAAATAAATTTTAGATTTTTGATAAATATTTTAACTGTCAATTTCATATTAATTTACTGACATGTTGCTTCTATTCCTGGGGATCTTTTATTAAAACATAGATGACTACTAAACTGGTATTGTAGTGTGCAGCCAGTTTAATTATATCACTGCTTTGATGACGAATGGTCAGATAGCAAGGTCTTTACAATAGCTTTTTCAGAGCACAATGAATATTGTGAATATTGAAATAAAACTCCACAAACTATCCTTGCCGACAATTAATTAATCTTCCTCTTACCACTAAAGGTGGTACTTCAATACTTCTAAGCACAAAGGGCAGTGACAGCTCCTCAGTTTTAGAGCTAACAATATTTAATAAGAACAAGGTAAAGGGCCACAATTTGAAGAATTTTACCATAAACTCAATTGATTGTCAGGTGTAATGTAAGTAGTTCTAACAACTCACAAAACTGCACCTGTGTCTGTCTCACTCTGCCTCTCTCTTCATTTCTCACTATCTCTTTCTTCACCTGCTTCCCTTAAGCCTCCCCACTTCTTTCTTTATATATATATATATATATTTTTTTTTTCCCCCTTCCTTTCCTAATCCTAGGTTGTTCATGTAAATTTATGGGAAATTATATTTCACATGCATATTTTATGGTTTCTAATATTTTTCCTAAGAACATTTTATTTCTTGTTAACAGTTTTTAAAACCGGAGAGTAAACTCTTTAAATTTCCTTAATTTAAAAGCTTTCAATTACATGTAGACCTCAACTTTTACAGGGACTTGTATTTTAAAATTAAAAAGATTACTTAATCCAGGTTTGGTTATTTTTCTAAGGATAGAGCTACACACAAAGTTCACATCCAGTGAGTGATATTTGAAAGAATTCCCAGTAGGCACCTACCAAAGTCTTCCAAGGGAACTTAATAGGTGCTCCTGCAGGGTGTAGAGTTTCCCCAGACACAGGTAGGTGTTGATCAAAAGATAAATCTCCAAAGGGTTCTGCTCATTTGTTTTGCTCATCTGCGTATCAGAATCTTGACAGTAATTGTCTGGTAGAATTCACCTGGATGAAATTTCTACGTGTAACAATGCCTAGAGGGTTTTTAAAATCAGAAATCTTAAGAACATTCAGAACACATGTTGAGAACTACATATGCTTGATCTTGTGTGCTTTTGTTCAACGAACTCCAAAACAGTGCTTCCCAAACTGGAACATGCACGTGATGATCCACCCAAGGATCTTGTCAAAATGCAGATTCTGGTTCAGTATGTTTGAAGATATTGCATTTTCAATAAGCTCCCAGATGCTGCTGCTGTGGCTGGTCCATGGATCACACTTTGAGCAGTAAGGGTCTAAATAGGATTTGGCAACAAAACTTTTGTTATCACCCTTCAGTTTCATCTCATCAAGGAACTGTTAATAAGCCTCAGCAAGTGTGGGCCTGGCCTGTATTCTCGCCTGTTATCTGGTCTGTCCCAGGGTGACTGTGTTTGCTGCAGGAATTTGTTTCTGATGACACAGGGTCCTTAGTATCAACTTGTCCACCTTGGGAACATCTGCTGGTTGCTAATCTCTGCACCATTTGGATGCTGGGTCAGCAACGGAAATCTCTGAGGCTTCAGTTTTCTTTATTCTGCTGGGTAGGTAGAGGGTGGGGGAGGAAACAAGAATTATTTCTTGCTTTATTTTTCTTTGATTGTACAATCAATACCAGTCCCCTTCTCTAAAGAATTAGCACCAAGAGCAACTTGAAAATCTTGACAGTCTGTTGACTTCAACTTGAAAAGACTGTTTTAGGGCTCTAAGATAAAGTGGGAGAAAATAATACATAGATGGAGAATGAGGAGACAAAATTAAAATGAGAATAAATCCTAAGAAGTGAGATTTTTATCCTCCTCCTACTTTGCATTCTGTTATGGAAAGGAAGACAACTTTTCAGGTGCTGAAGAGATTCGACTTCTACCAATTTAAGTATATTTATTAATCGTTGAGATCTTTTCCACATTTATTGAAAAACAATAATTTTTTCTAGAGATCCACCATAGTCAATGGTCAACTTTGTTCCTTCCACCTCCATAGTATCTATGATAAGCCTTTCCCCCCACCCTCTCAAACTTTCTATTTTGCACCTTTAAAGTTCTACCTCACCCTGACCTTCAAATGACCTTACCTGCTGCTTCACATAAACATAGTACACATTGATGAGAAAACTCACAATTTCCCCCTCCCCCACCTCACTTGTCCCTATAGCTGTGCCCACCTTCCCCTAAGATTAACTTCTCTACCTGAACCTCAGCTCTCGTCACCTTGGATCTCCCTGGGCACTTCTCTCCAACAATTATCATTTCTCTTCTAGTGTATTTTAGCATCAACATTTCCACTGAATCCTTTTTATGTGAATATCCTAAAGTCTCTTTGGTCTTAAAAAACAAAATCCTCCCTCTAAGTCTTCCTTTGCCTCCACTGCCCCACACTTTCTCCTGCCCTTTCACAGTCCAAGTTCCTGAAATAACTGCTCATATTCTCTGTCGCTTCCTCATCTCCCTTTCCTCTCAACTAACTGCAGGCTGCTTCTGCCTATACTTCTCAGAAACTGCTCCCACACAGGGTGCAAACCACCTCTTCATTGCTAAATCGCACAAACATTCACATTGCTTATCTGACTTGACCTCTCAGCTTTGACCCTGTCCACCACTTCCTTCCCTGTTAGAACGTGCTCTTCGCTGGCCTCCTATGCAACCACATTCTCCTATTTCCCTCCCACACCCCTGACTGCCCTCTCAGTCTCCTTTCTGACACGTTTTCTTTGGCACCTCCACTCAATCAGGCCACGATTGAGCTCTTCATGTTCCCTCTAAAACTTGCTTCATCTGGGTATTGTCCTTGATTCCTCCCTCTCCCTGATGCTACATCCAAGTCAGTAGCCAGATCCTGAACATGTTATCCCTTCCCTCAACATTTCTCAGCTCTGAAGGCTCATCTCCACTTGCACTGTCACTAGCTAAGCTTGGGTAACCTTTTCTCTTTGGGTAAGCACCAGAGCCTCCCAACAGATCTCTTGGTTTCCAGTCTTCACATGAGCCCACAGTGATCTTTCTGAATGACTAAGCACATCCCTTTTCTCAGCCCTACTTAGAATTCTTCATCAACTCCCTCTTGTCCACAGGATAAAAAACTTTTCATGGTCCGGTCTCTTCTACGCTGTCTCTTACCACTGACACCCACAACTCTATCTTTTGCCTCTGGATTTTTTCATATGCATTTCCTTGTCTTTTCTCTCTTTGCGGGTTAACTCCTATTCATGACTTTTTCCATGGTGCTTTCTATGGCCTTCCTGTGCCAGAGTTAGATGTTCCTCTCTCTCTTTTTTTTTTTTTTTTTTTATCATGGTATCCTGTGTTTGCCTCTACCATAGCACCAATCATGCTTTAGTTGATTTCACCCTAGACTTTAGGGAAGAGACCCTTTCTCCTTTGTGGTTTTAGCCAGAGTCTAGACAGTGCATGGTGCACATTGGGAGCTCAATAAATAGTTGTTAAAGGAATAATCATTCTACTAACATGAATCATGTGGATGGCATATGGTGGACACTTACAAATGTTACTTGAGTTTGAACTTTAGATGAGGAGAATATTAGGGAGATAAAAGATGAATTTAAAGGAGATGAATCAGAGGCTCTCCTCCCTGCAACATGTGTTGGGGCCAGAAAGTCAGATGTTCCTTTATCCTCACCCTTTATCTCCTTTGGCAAGGGGAAAGCAACTGTCTCTTAAAGAAGCCACTGCTGGCCCTGGTGTTTCTATTTCATAGCCGATATTAGAAGCAAAGGACGGGCCAGGGTGAGAGAACTAGAATTGCTTTCTAATTTTCTTTGTTACAGTTCAAGTAGAAAAGAAGTACAGACTCAAATGGAAGAGCAGAAAATACTCTAAAAATGCAGCAGTTCCCTGGACTAAAGTTTAAGAAATATGAACTGTTTAGAATTTTTTGAAAAGATTTTATTTATTACATTTTAGAGAGCGGGAAAGGGAGAGAGAGACAGAGAGTGAGGGAGACATCTACTTATGGTTGCCTTTCACCTGCCTCCAGCCACGGACCTGGCTGGAGACCTGGTATGCAACCTGGTTATGTGCCCTGCCTGGGAATTGAACCAGCAACGTTTGGGTTCGCAGACCGGTGCCTTATCCACTGTGCCACCAGCCAGGCCCAAGCTGTTTAGAATTTTTAATGTTTCTTTACATGGGTATCTTGAAATAAACAGGCTTACTATTTGTCCTGCAAGTTTAAAAAATGCACATCAATATATTTTCTAATGGCACTATTCCACAGGCCCTATTGATGAAAGAGACAGTACAGCTTCTGGGAGTATCCACACATAAGTAAATGAAACACTATTACGTAAGAATCTAAGGAACAGTAACTCAAAAAACAGCCTGGGATTAAAAAATAAATAGAAAGGACTCCTTTTCATTGTAGCCACATGTACTTTCCTTTGCACCTCAGATCTCCAACAAATTTCATTTCTCTCTGGTTTGTCTTCAGGACTGGGGAGAAGTCCTGGGTCTGGCAGATGCTGAGCTTGGAACCCACACTCACTCAAGCAGCATTGTTGGGTCAGGGGATCCTCGAGGCCAGGAACACTTCCAGCCCCAGGGAAACCTTTGTTCCAAATTTTTCCATCATTCCACCAGGGAGTTCTTTTTGCAAAAGGCTTTGGCTGTTCTTAAGGCTTTCTCTCATTCTGTCTTTTCAAAAGCATTCTGTGTGGCTGGAACATCTCAGGCTTCCCCCCACCCTCTTCGCTCAGATGTTTCTGGTTCTCAGGATGCACACCTGTGAAGCTGGGTCACTGGGGAGAAATGCTTGAGTTTTATTTACAGCAGAGGAGAATGTGATCTTCACATGCAAATGTTCAAAATGGTCATTTTGTTGTCGGGGATCAATTGCAAGACCTGCTAGGACAGAATTTGCAGGGACACACAAAAAATTAAGGCCTGGTTATGAAATATTTTTTGAGTGCCTACTCCATCTCATCAGCTCTACTCTAGGTGTGGGAATATAGTAGTGGGGGCAAAAAAGAAGAAAGAGGCAAATCTGTGTTCTAGTTAGGAAAGGAGATAGGGGAAGAGGAATAATATTAAAAATATTAAACAAGTAAATAGTATATATTTTGTTAGATGAAACAGTCTTGAGCTTTGAAAGCTGAATTTATGCACTGAGATGCCTGCCTACTTTTTGCTATACAAGTGGTCTCCTTGCTTCAATGAGAGATGACGTATGGGCAGTGTCTAGCATTACATCTGACACATAGCAGGCGCTCAATAATATAAGTTCCTGTTCTTTTCATAGCTTGAGCTACAAAGCCAATGAAAGTATTTTTGCACACTAAGGGTAAGTGTTGTAAGGCTCACTTTTAGCAAAATGCATCCCTTAACTTCCATCGAGAGGGACTTTAAGTATGGTCAAGATACAATAATTCATATCATCAAAAGTTACTGTTAGTTACTCACTTCATCCTAAACAATTTTCATAATAAACAATATCGAGAAGCTACTCTCTATTGAGCACAGTGACAAGTGAGAGAAATCCAGAAATGGTGAAGCTCAGTTGCTCTCAGGAGTGATTAGATGGGGCGGCAACAACTCTAAAAATAGGGCAGTGTAAGATAGCGCCCAATAGACAAATACAAACAAAGTACTTGGGGGACCCAAAGAAGGAAAAGCTACATTTGCATTTGAGGGAAGAAGGTGGAAGAGCCTCAGGGGGCTTCAAGGCACAGGTGGGGCCCTGGCTGATGGCTCAGTGGATAAAGTGCCAGCCTGCAAACCCAAAGATTGCCAGTTCGATTCCCAGCCAGGGTACATAACCAGGTTGCAAGACAGGTCTCTAGCCAGGTCCATGCTGGAGGCAGCTGAAAGGCCTGTGAACCCGAAGGTCATTGGTTCAATTCCCAGCCAGGGCACATAACCAGGTTGCAAGCCAGGTCTCCAACCAGTTGCGTAGCTGGAGGCAGGTAAAAGGCAACCCATACATTAATGTTTCTCTCCCTTTCTTCCTCCCTCCCACTCTTCTCTCTAAAAATAATAAATAAAATCTTAAAAAAAAAAAAAAAAAAAAAAAAAAGACATAGGTGGCCTCTGAGGGAGCCTTAGAGAACAGAGTGATTTGGGGCCAGGATGGGACCTGTTGCCTAAAATACTGACCATGCAGGGGTCCTGGTGAGAGATGGCCCGGGATCAGGGTTTGGGATCACAACATTAGTGTCTTCCATGGCACAATGAGGGTTGGTGTTTCATGTGGCCGGCACTGTGACACATTATGAGATTTTTGAAGAGAAGATTACAATCAGCCAGCTATGACAGAATGAGGATCGTAAATAGGGAAAATTATAAAAGGCTGGATCAAGATACAGGATGACCCTGTTTTACTGTCACAATTTGCAATTACTGTACTCCTGTGATTGTGTGGTTACGGTCTTTCTCCATCACGAGATTATAAGTGGGTCTGTGGCTCTTCCTTCTTTGCTGCCCCAACTGGTGCCCAAAGTGGTTCCTGGTGCACAGCAGGGACTCCATAAACATGTGTTGAATGAAAGAATGGCTAGTGTGGAAATAGAACTGATAGGACTTGACAAACTGCTGATGCAGAACAGGTGGGAGGCAGAAGCCTTGGGAGGCCACGTGAGAAGAGTTTCCAACTTGCTCCCGGAAGAACGTTTAACACACGGATGCGCTGGTTTCTCACATATCAAGTTACTTCCTTTTGCACTTAGACTGCCTATCTTTAAGGGATGACTCCTCTTTACCATGACTCTTTCCGTTGGTGTTGCCCACTTGTTACTTTATTCTATTGTTACTTATTTATATTTTGTCAGAGGTTTGGCAATGAAGTTCATCTTGCCTTTTTTAATGTGGCTTTTTTTTTTTTTTAAAGATTTTATTTCCTTATTTTTAGAAAGAGGGGAAGGGAGAGAGGCAGAGAGGGAGAGAGACATCAATGTATGGTTGCGTTTCACCTGCCTCCAGCCACAGACCTGACTGGAGACCTGGTTTGCAACCTGATTATGTGCCCTGGCTGGAGAATCGAACCAGCGACCTTTGGGTTCGCAGGCCGGGGCCTTATCCACTGTGCTACCAGCCAGGGCCATCTTGCCTTTTTTATTGAGAGGATTTTCTAGCGAGACGGCCCCTTCCCTCTTCTATTGATTCAGGACCTCTGGAAGTATGTCCAGTGAATTGGGAAGGTTTATCTGCAGTCAATAAGAAAGAATCCAGAACCTGGTTGGCTACAAATTCCTACATGTAAAGAAGTACTCTAATTTTGATAAATATTGCCTCCAAGACTAAAAATATGTTTAATAAAGGGATGGTACTTTTTTTGTTTTTTTTTGAGTTACCTTTACATTAAAAGCAGAGAGGAAGGATAGATTTTCAAATCTGTTACAGAAGAAGAAGGTGGGTCCAATCAAAAACTGTATCAGAGAACTGGAAAAGATTGAAGGACATGTGACTTGAGGTTGATATTTGAGAGTTGAATGTGTAACCTCTGGGAAAGGGGAGAATAGAAGGGTTTTGGGAGAAAAGGATTTATGGAGCCTGCAGTTAGATACAAATACTTGGCCCCCATATGCTGTGAGAAGTGGCCTTATGCCACCTGGAAGTTGAGCTAAGATTTCTTGTGGAGAAGGTGGTATCTGCGTTGTGAGAATCCAGGGAAAGGTGACAGCGGAACAGAAAAAATGGGAGAGGTGGCGGTAGGGATAGCACTGCTAGGCAGAAAATTCTGGAAGAAGCTGGTTTACCCAAGCCTAAGCAGTGCTAGGTGTGTGGAGAAGTCACAAGGCCCTCCATGCATTACATTGGGCAACTTCATGGGGCACCACGCATATGTAGCTTATATTAACAACGCTGTGCTCCAGGAGATGACAGTCCTATAGACACTACTCCAGTCACCTAGACAGTCTTCCCCATTGCATTATTCCAGACTGCCCCCTCCCTAACCCTGGATAATTGTAATAAGAAGTATTGTCTATGAGGGAGATGAAAATCTTGGGTTTTGGTTGCAAGTAACAGAAACTCCGCTTGATTAGCTTACATACTAGAGGTGCTACATGGGCTCACTCCTGTGTATTCCAGGGACACAGCTGGCCTCTGCCGTGTCCCTCTCGGGATTGCCTTTCTCTCTGCGTTGGCATCATTGTCTCCTATTTCTCAGTTTCTCCTATACTTTGCATGTGTCAGTGATAATCTTCTTGGCAGCCTCCGCACCCCCAGCATCACATAAAAAAGTAGAGAAAAGCAGTCTCTTCTAAAGAAAGAATATTATTGTCTTCTGGATTATGGAGGATGTGACAGACACAAATAAAAGTCTATGGGCAGGCTTAGGTGAGGTTGCTGATGGGTCATTAATTAGCACATCTGTTAAACCGTGTGCTAAAAAACGGCTTCCTTGAAATGTTCTTTTCTTCCTTGTTGAAGTAATTCCAATATATTTTAAAAGAAATCCGACATGAACAAATGAACAATGCCGTTTAAAAAAATCTTCTTGCAGGGTGAATTTACAACCTTAATTGGTATGGATTGGTGAGTTCTTATGCAATTTTCTTAGAAACGAATATCACTGGGTTAGGTTGTAATGAGCATTTGATAGAGAATGTCAATACATGGCGTGTGTTTTCAGTCTTTGTCATCTGGTTCTAGTCTCTGTTTGGCAAGAGGGTTTTATACGTGGCTCTGTAAGTGCAGCCAAAAAGCCTTGTGTACTTCACAACTTGCCACTCTTTTCAAAGCTTCAGTTAGAGATGGAAAGCTATAGTACATGCTGCTGGATCAAGCGTCTAAAATGAGAGCTTCGTCGGCCTGAAATATCTCTTGTACCCACACATTTCCTGGTAGGCCAAACTTCACAAAATAAACAGAGATGACCTCTCATCCATCTAGTCTTCCGGAAAGTTGAGAAATGATGCAACCTTTTGGCAATGTGACATGACACATTGCTTTACTTGTGCAGAGCGTGAACTTCCTTCATTCTGCACAGCCCAGACAAACATGCGTTTACGTTAGCGTTGCCCCAGGTTCTGAAACAAAAATCTCAACAACTTGAACGAAGCTAGACATTAGATAACTGGCCTTGGCTTTGGAAAGAACGAGTCAACATGTGACAACAGGGGAAGTCTCGTGGTTGCTTCATAGTGACATCCAAGACATTTGAGAAAGTAGAAGCTGGTTTTCCTGTCAATACCTTGGTTTCCTTTCCTTTCTTTGACACTCCCCACCCCCTTGCAAGAATAACAATGTCTGGAATCAATATAGGGCTCTTCTTCTGAGAGGCTGAGTGTTTTCCTATATGTGGAGCTGGCTGGCTTTGCTCTTACCCTGTGAGGGGAAGTGTGAGCTGTGAGATTTCCTCCTGTCCCCTGCCTGCCCCGTTTGTGTCTCCACCACTAACCTACATCTCTACTCAGTTTCTTTTCCTAGGGTGGCTTATTCTGGTTTCTCTTATCCAATAAATATAAAGAAAACTTTGCATATTGATTTGTATGCTATGTGTCACTTTTAACCCATTTTGAGCATTCCACCTTCTTGTGGTGCCTCCAAGATGGCATAGATATGCTCCTCCTTGTTGACCAGGAGTTTTCGTTTTGCTTTTAAATATTTTCTTTCCCTTTCAATTGCCTGATTGTTTACTCCTGAGACAATCCATGCTTAGAAGTGCCACAGTGCCACAATAATGTTACAAAACCAATTACAACAATAGTTAAAGAATTCTGGACAAAGAGGTGATCCTAAACGATTATACTTATAAGACTTTTTCACATTCTGTTCCCAGCCTATTTCTCTAGCCTGTTACTCCTTATAATGCATCCCATATGGCAGTGCTTCTCAAACGATACTGAAAGAAGAACCAGCTGTTTTTATTTCCTATCTGTCAAGGTCAAGTATGTGGTCCTACTGTGCAGGGCTAGTGTGCAGCTTGGGGGACATGCCACCTACCACACCAGCTTAAGCAAACCTGGTCTACATTCTGTCCAAGGAGAAGTGGTCACTGATCATGCAGTGTCAAGTTGCTAATGTTTCTTCGTACAGTAGACTCTGGTTTCTTTCCTTATGTAGTCACAAAATGCAGCAAACACTTCACAGTCCACAGACTACCCTTTGAGTAGCCCAGCCATATTCTCACCAGATTCTTATATTTTTTGAATAAATCTAGGTAGTTATTGCTTTTGAACTTTATGTTCTTTTACACATTTTTATGTGTAAAATTCAGTGTTTTTTAGTACCTCTACAATGTACTAAATGTGCAACCATGGATAAGGCACTGGCCTGCAAACCCAAAGGTTGCTGGTTCGATTCCCAGCCAGGGCACATAACCAGGTTGCAAGCCAGGTCTCCAACCAGGTCCTTAGCTAGGGGCAGATGAAAGGCAACCATACATTGATGTCTCTCTCCCTCTCTGCCTCTCTCCCTTCCTCTCTCTCTGAAAATAATAAATAAAACATTTTTTTAAATAAAATAAATAAATGTGCAATCATTACCACTCCCTACTTAATTCCAGAACCTGCCTGTCACCCCAAAAAAGAAATCCCATACCAATTCCCTCTTGCCCCCTGGCTGACAGTCACTACTTTCTGTCTCTATGGATTTCCCTATTCTGGACATTGTGTATTAATGGAATCATATGACATGTAGCTTTTTGTGGTTAACTTGTTTCACTTAGTATAATCTTTCAAAGTGCATCCATGTTATAGCATGTATCAGGTCTTCATCTCTTTTTATGGCTGAATAATATTCTATTATGTGATAGACCTATCACATTTTGTTTGTCAACTAATGGACATTTGGGTTGTTTTCATTTTTTTGACTATTACAAATAGCTGCTAGCATCATATGCTGACTTGAATATAGGTATATGTTTTCACTTCTCTTGGGTATATACCTCAAAATGGAATTGCTAGATCATATGGTATCTCTGTGTTTAACTTTCTGAGGAACTGTCAACTGTTTCTCCAAAGTGGTTATACTCTTTCACATCCCCCCAGTAATATATGAGGGTTCCAATTTCTCCCCAGGCTTGAGAACATCTTTTTTTTTTCCTTTAAAAAAAATGATAGCCATCCTAATAGGTGCCATAAGCTTTTCTTCTGTGAATTCATCTTTCTCTTCCCAAGAAGAACAAAGTCTTTCCTCCTCTGTTCTCATAAGAATATATAGTACAGTAATGATAAAATGGCAAAATTTTTTAGCCTTTGCAGGTGTTAGGTACTATGCTAAATGGTTTACATGAGTGAGCCCATTAAATCCTCAGGTGATCGTCTGTGAAGTTAGTACAGGCAGAAAATAAATTGTCTAAAATCATGCACCTGTAGAAGTGAAAGCTGGGATTTGAACTCCTGGGCATACCTGACCCCAGAGCCAAGTGCTCCAACTGTTAGCTTTTTAATAAATGGAAGCTATTAATATTAAAATCTCTTTTTTGGAGCAGGCTCATGCTATCCTATTAGAACCAACAACAATTCATTTCTAAAGATCTGGTGGAATTTTATCCTTAGTTTACTCAAGGGTATTTCTACAAAGTACAGTCAACAGTTTTCATTTGTCTATTCAGAATCTTACAAAATAAAAAATAAACTGTCCCACTCTTTAAGCCTACATCTACCCAGCATCTAAAACCCTGCAAGTCCTGGCTGGTGGCACAGTGGATAAGGTGTCAGCCTGCAAACCCAAAGGTTACCGGTTTGATTCCCCAGACAGGGCACATAACCAGGTTTCAATCCAGGTCTCCAGCCAGGTCTGTAGCTGGAGGCAAGTGAAAGGCAACCATACATTAATGTTTCTCTCCCTGTCTCTCTCCTTTCCCTCTCTCTAAAAAATAATAAATAAAATCTTAAAATAAAAAAATCTAAAACCCTGCAAAGTGTCATTTGTTTATTCCTAGTCACCAACTGATTCTTCCATACGTATGGAAGCACCTATTGATTTCATCTTTGAATTTGATCTTGAAGAAGACTATCTGAAATTCACTCAATACATGTTTATTGACAATTGTTTTTAATTTGACATATGCCACAAAGATATTCTATTCTTTCTACTGATTTTCTCTTTCCGTCTTGGAAATGAGAGGCTTTGAGACATCACTTTACTTCTAGGGAAACCTTTGTCAACTTTTGTTCTTGTACTTCTTTTTCATTTTATATAACCCCTAATTGCTATGTCACTGGGTGTCTCCTGGTGTGTGGGCATAGGCTCTATGACTTGTTGGGGGGTGGGGAGCTGTTTGTGTGTGTGTACACACACTCAAGTGTGTGTCTATTTTATATGTATAGATATATCTCACAGTTGTCACAATAATGATATAAGGTGTGTTTTATTACTATTCGTCTATAGATAAGGCAACAAAGGTATGGAGACATTAAGAACTTGCCTAAGACCATACCTCTAATGGTAAAAGGATATCTTGTAGTAGAGGGCCTGTTTAAATTACTTGCTTATTTTAAGAGATAACATTTTTATAAATCATTCCGGAGTCTGTTTAATGCAATCTCCCTTCCCCCCATCTTTTGTAACCTCCATGAAGTCTCTGCAAAAGGAGTTAATCACGTCCTTTTCCTTCCTGCCCTGGCCTACTCTGGCCATACTGTCTTAGCATTTAGGATGCTGTGTTGCAATTTCTTTGTTTATACTTTTGCCTCTTTATGAGGGCAGGGTCATGTCTTGTTTTTCTCTGAGTGATGCCTGAAACGTAAAAAGTGTCTATCCAATGAATGTTTATTGATTTGAATACCTGTCACTGTTTTAGTTGACATGAGCACATTACTCAGAACCCCTGGTAAGAACAGCAATATCCGTCGCTCAGAAACAGGGAAGAACCTCAGTGCCACGTCCTGGGATGAGATTGCAACCTATGTCAACATCTTTAGTCAAAGGGGTCCTATGGTTAGTGTGGACTGTGGTCTGGTGTTTGATGATTCTGCCAAGATGACAAAGCCAGCTGATTTGAGTGAGCATGTGTCCACATGGCTTCTGTTATTGAACCATCCTGCTGGGTCCTCTTTGCCTTTTTACATTTACTTCTACGCAAAAATCTTTTGCTTTTCTCTCATGATTTACTCCCACATCAGAAGAAGATGGTTCTGGTTAAAGCTGAAGCATCTGGGGCAAAGTTGGGCTTCTTACCTTTGGTCCTGTGCTGACAGTTCCTTTGATGGCCCATACTCCTCTGCTGTACACCGGGCCGTGACCTGACCCCTTCTCCCCCAAACTCCGCTTTTCCCCAGGCCGTTTCCATATTTGGTATGAAAAAAGTTTGAGCTGAGCTTCTCTTTTCCTTAAGCATCTCAGCTGTGCATGTCTCGGTGGGTTAATGGACCATCCCCATGAAGAAGTGGTCAACTGATGCCTCTCTGGTCACACAGAAAGGTGAAAACTAAACCCAGAGTCTTAAATCTCCTCCCTGATGTCTCCCACACGTTTTCACTTTCACTGTGTTTTATTGTTATTGTTAAAGCTTCAAGGGTTAACACTGCTTTCCCCCAACCCCTCCAAGTTTTATGGAGAGAGAGACATGAAAAGTTCTCTTTTTGCAAAACATTCCGGGAATGGAAATTGTGAAGAAACCTGTGAAGAACCTCCAAGTTAGAGTCATTATTTGCCCAAAGGGCTAGGTTAAGTACACAGGAAAGGGTAGTCTTCCTACCTCCTGAGGGTGGACCCAGTTCATCTGAGGAGGCCGGTCTCTGGCCATCCATGAAATGAGCGCAGGTGGTGATCTCATCTTTCTCCGAGCAAGCGTGGCCTTGACCGAAAGGGCAGACACCCCCCAGGCAGCGGGGTGTGGGAGGGTGATTCAGCAGGTAACAGCAGCTCCGCTCAAGCGACCTTGCAGGGAAAGCCCAAGAGGCTCACCCTCCCAGACAAGTCCCAGTGGAGAAAGGCCATCTTGCTAGGTGCCCATGCTATTTACCTCGAGATGAACTTTCTGTCTCCCGTTAAGAGAAAAATCTCCTATCTCAATTCACGTAAATCAGGAATCTGATGATGCAATATGGTTTTCTTTTTCTTTTATTATGAGCACAGACGATAAGCATGTCCCAACTTTATTTCTGTTCCTGGTAAGATGCTGGGGAGGTACCAGGTGAGGAGATCCAGCATCTAGCACAGTCTGTGGCCTGTGGCAAGTGGTTGGACGTGCTCGTTGAGAAAGGGGGGGGAATGGAAAATTTTGAAAGAACCTCTTCTTGAACTTCCTGAGCCTGATATTTACCAAAACTTGAAATATAACTATTGATATCTAAAAGCTTGCCACAAAACAAAGTAATTTGAAATGAGTTCATGTTTTTTCCCTAACTGCTAAGCACTTGGAGTATAAGAATTGAAATGTTCCCTTTAAGCATTTACTTTTTAAAAATTTATTAATTTATTATTTTTATAGAGAAGGGAAAGGAGAGAGGCAGAGAGGAGAGAGACAGCAATGTATGGTTGCCTTTCACCTGCTTCCAGCTGGGGACCTGACTGCAGATCTGGCTTGCAACCTGGTTATGTGCCCTGGCTGGGACTCAAACCGGTCACCTTTCGGTTTGCAGGCCAGTGCTTTCTCCACTGTGCCACCAGCCAGGGCCCGGAAAATATTTTCAGAATAAACATTAACATGCGAATTATATGGACCCCCCCACCCCCACCCCTATCCAACACATACACACAGTTCATGACAGGCTGTGAAAAGTCAGACCAAAAGGCACAAAGAAAGTCTTACTCCTGTTAACCTTTGGGGAAAGTGGCTTTGCAAACTCTCGGAGTTTACTTGGATAGCAAACTCGAAACATACCTACGGCTCTAACTGGCTCTGCCCGATAACACTCCCACACACATACCAAGGTGCTCTTTGGACTCTGCTATGGAGACGGCCTGGAAATTAATGACCCAGATGGGGGAGGACAAAGAGAGGGGAACAGGGATTTCTGAAATGTCAGGGACTCCCTGCTGCTGACTCTGGTCAGGGGCTTTTCTCTGTGGTGCTGGAGCTGGATTTTCCCACAGGTAAACTGTATTCAGCACTGCCTCAGTGCTCCTGCTTTTCTGGGAAGCCCTTGGGCATGATCTGAACTCCAGCTGCAGTTTGGGGGTGGCTCCTGATATCCCTGACTTCAGGCTGGAGGCCCTGGGCTGACGTTAGGCATGAGGAGGGAAGGGGACTTGGTGCTTCCAAGTGTTCCTTGCTCCCAGCCACACCTCCCTGTCTCCCCAGAGAGAAATTTGATTCTCCTCATTCCCCTGCTTTAATTTCTTACATCTCTGTATTCCACAAGACTTTGAACTCCTTGAAGGCAGGGGCTGTATCAATTCCTCTCTGAATTCCCAGCTTCCACACAGGCCCTGGCAAAGGCAGAGTTAATTGGTAACAAAACCTACATACTACATCCTGGTCATGTGTAGTCTGCCCCTGTCCTGAGGGCAAATGACTAGGAAGTGACAGGAGGCAAGAAGAGATCCTGGCAGGGTCTGTCAGCCTTCCTATCTGCTCAACTTGGAATGTCATCTCCCTCAAAGGCTAAGCATTAACCAAGGTGGAATTCTCTTCCAGTCTGCGAATACAGTCAAGTTAAATCAGAAGGCAAGACTGAGACAAAAACTGCTAGAGTGGGAGTCACTACAATTAGGCTTCAAGTCTAGCTGGGAAACTAACTAGTTGTGCATCTTTGGAGACATTAGTAGGCCTCTCTGACCTTCAGTTTCTTCATCAATAAAATAAAAAATTTGGCCTTGGTGATGTTATTTTCTAGAAACTATCCGTAGTCTCCTTTCGGGCAGAAATACTCAGGATATGCTTGAGCAAGAGGCACATGGGTGACCCAACTTTTTAGACACAAGGTCATTGTGAATGTGCCTGGCACAGGCCTGGTGCACAGTGGGTCCTTGAGTAATGAGGACTCCATTCCTCCCTGGTGCCTGTATCTCTGTATCTCAGGTTTCTAGAGAAACCAGGCTTATTCTATTACCCTAATCCAGAGCTTCATCTCCCCTTTTCACTATTCTTTTCTTTTTTTTCCTTGATTTACAGCCACTCCCAAATCCTCTCTCACCTCCTCTCTCCAACCCTGCACTGGCTCCTTTAAAAGGAACATTTTATTCCGGTGTTTACTTAGAAATGCTAGTACTATAAAATTTGGCATGGTTGAAGGAGAGAGGCTGAGGACTCCTGCCTTGAAGGAGATTTGGGGAGGCTCAGATCCTGGTGGCACCAGTAAAAGGAAGCCAACTAAGGTAAACTTCTATTTTTCCTTCCCCCATTCGTAAATCCTCCTTGTGAAATGGGTATAATACACGCTGTATAAGGAGTCCGCTGAATTCTCCCCTCTGGAATCTCCGAGGCGCCTGACATAACCTCACCCTCCGCACGGTGGAAGGCAGAGAGGCCTCCTCTGTGTGCTGCATCACAACTTTCCACTGAAGCTGGGTTTGGGCTGCTTCCTTTGAATGGGGGATTGTTCGGTGTAGCCAGTGACCAGTGGAGCTGCCAGTTCCAACACTTAACAAATACAGTACTGCTTTTAAAGTGGAGCAGAAGGATGTTGAAGCAAAGGATGCAGAGGTGCCTTGTCAAATACACTGCCCATCTGTCCTGGCTCTCCTTGGAGCAGGGAGGACCGGGACTTCCCAAAGGCAGAGGGATAGCATGCAGACCTTCACCTCCGAACCAGTAAAAATGCGGAAGAAGAACCATCCCTCTCTGTGTGCTCTAACAGACCATTTCATCAAGCAGATTCAAATTATGCTTCCTTTCCCATTAGCTCAGGCTCAGACGTGGTATTTATAGATTACAGCCTTGATGTGTGCCGTAGCATCTGATCCATGCATGCTTCAAGTGAAGTGCTGTGCAAGACATATCATCCCTGAGGGTGCAAAGCATGTCCCATACTCTGAGAATCCATGTAGAAATTGTATATAATCTCTCTCCTGTAATTACATGGTTAAAAGTCTACATTTTAATTATTGGAAAGAAATACATAATGAACAGTTATTGAAATAGTTTCCATAGAGAGTCAAGTAGGAAAACCTAAAAAGTGAGTCTTTTCTGTCATTGCAATGAAATAATTTCATTGTTGGCTGCAGCAGGAACATTTTTATACAATAGCTGAAATTATTCAGCTGCCCGAGTGATTTGACCATACTGAATAACACCCTTGCTAGGAAGCCAAATTGCTACTATTGGTCAGCTTCAGAATTCCACGGGAGCGTTTGGGTACAAAGAAATTGGAGATTCCCTAAAAAGGACCACTTTTATTTTGCTGGCAATGGACAGAGGGCAAAATGGAGCGACCTCCGATTATTCTCTGGATTCTGACAATCCATTTAAAAGAAAAACAAAACAAAACAAAACATTTCTCTTTCTAGGTCCTCCTGAAGTGCTGGGGAAGTGACTCTCACATATACAGAATCTACCTTTCCCAGCCACTGATAACTTTGGCCTTCTTGAAATAGATTAAATTGCATCATTTAGGGTTTTTCCCCCACCAGTCTTCAGAGCAAAGGTAACAGAATATAGAAATAATATCCATATTGACTTTCTAGGTGAACCCCAGTGGGGATAGATGCAACATTCTTATGAGAGAACCCTGCGTGAGTGGGTCTTATAAAGTCAAAATTACAAGATCACAAATATACCTCGTTGAAAAAGAGGTGCATTTTCTATTGTTCTAAGTCTTAAGTAGGGCAGGAAGATGGAGAGAAATATTCACGGCATCTGCAAAGGAAATGAGCCTTCAAATCACCTTATTTGGTGCTTTCGTCAGAAAGGACACCAGCCTCATTCACCCAAGAAGCAGTTTATTTTCAGCCTTTTTATGAGATCAAACCCTGCTGCTCTGAGGGGTGGGGCATTCTCAAAAATAATGAAAAGAAGTGATTTACCGCTTTCTTATTTTATCCCATTAGAAAAAGTAGAGGTTACAAAACTCTAGTTCTCATTGTCTTATGGATCATGTCTGCATGCTGATCATATTTTTACTAAAGAAACAATGCTATATTCTCAAAGTCTCAACATGAGGAGGCCAGAATTACTTAATCAAATCTATAGTAGGAAGTGGAGAGCTGAACAATGCACTGGCTGGTGTGTTTTGACTTCACTGTCTCCATGGTGACGTGCGCCAACAAATTCAGAAAAATACGACTGATTTGTCTTTAGGGTAGGAATTTCCCAAATCTCATTTAGTCTAATTAGTTTTTAAATTAATGATATTTTAGATTCCCATACAAAAATAATCTATTGTATTTACTGACTTGGGTATAATTAAATGTCCATATTTTCAGAGTAAACCAGTTGTGGAGAGAGAATTACTAACTTGCCTAAATTAAAGTGCTAAGCATTTCAACAAAGGCCGTGTTGGTAAGAAGCCAAAAGAAACTGTTAGAAAGTGAAAATTGTAGTTCAGCCGATTATCTTACATCGTGTCAATCCCATTTCCTAAAAAAATATGGAAATATATTTTTAATTAAAAATGTATCTGGTTTTCGGCAGATCATACTAATCTCCACAGGCTGTGTACTCAGGAAATTAACTGGAGTACAATCAAGGGCATAGCTACGGAACCAAGAGGGTGTTAAAATGGACAATCAGGAACACCAGAGCCCAAGGACTCTCTCCAACCCTGTTGAATCTGGACTATCAAGACACTGTCTCCTATCAAAGGCCATAGTGAGATACATAACTCTTCCCACAGCCATACTCTAAGAAAAAGATCAGAAGGCTACAGAATAGCTCAAGAATGTAGCTGCTATGTTGGGGCAAAAAAGTATAATAAAAAAAAATAAAAATCAGTATTAGCAATTCTATGGAGCATGCTGGGGGCATAGGGAAACTCCTTTTGTTCTGTAAGATTCATATAAGATTAGCAGAAATGATGGAAAGAGGTTGGTGAAGACTCAAAATAAAAGGTGTGTGTGGTGGGGGCACCTATGCTTGGGCACCTGCAGGTGACCAGCCAGAACCCTCTCTGCACTTGGTGTTGAATGACTGGACACAAGGAAACAATTGTTCCTGCACCAGTTAGTGCATGATCCTAGGAGAAGGATCAGAAGACAATGTAGGAACTGCATGGTGACAAAAGGAAAACTCTGAGAGAGAGAGAGAGAGATAGATAGAGAGAGAGAGAGAGAGAGAGAATTCCCTGTGACTCTCCGAGGTCTTTCACAGATTGTTAGTGAGGAAGGCTGCAGACCTTGCTAAAGAAACAATTTATGTATTTTACTGTGAACACACACATGCACTGCTTACTAAATGCATTTCATAGTGTACTCTCATCATTCAGAATTAATAAAACTTCATGAGTTTCTGTTTAAAAATGTTTTTTAATCCTCATCCAAGGATATGTTTTTTACTGATTTTAAAGAGGGAAGAAGGGAGAGACAGAGAGAGGGGGAGAGAGAGAAATATCCATCGGTTGTCTCCCATATGTGCCTGATGGGAGAAACCAAACCCATAACCTACATATGTGCCCTGACTGGGAATCAAACCTGTCTATTGGACAATGGTTCAACCAACTGACTCACCCAGTCAGAGTCAAGGTTCTGGAGTTTAAGACTATATTGTTAAAGATACACAGCTGATGCAGGAGTCTTTGAATGACCATTTTAATCAAGATTCTGCTACTCAAAGTAGTCAAACAAGTCACACACACTTTTTATAGCACTGCGCCTGAACCAATCCTGTATCTGGGCATTGTCCTGGGCTTTGTGACCCATCTGAGAGGACATGGCTGTGGGTCAGCTCACAAACCATCAACATTCATTCAACAGATTGGCAAGACTATAAAATGAGTTTTCTTCTGGTGTTAGGAATAAGACGAAACTAATTCCCTCTTCTTATTTACAACAACAGAAGTTTGAGCCCTGGCCTGGTATCTCACTTGGTTAGCCCATCATCCTGACATGCCAAGGTTGTGGGTTTGATTCCTAGTCAGGGCACAGGCAAGAATCAGCCAATACATGCATAAATAAGTGGAATAACAAATGGATGTTTCTCTTGCATCCTCCCTTTTCTTTCTCTCAAATCAATTAAAATACTTCAAAATACAGTTTGAGTGTTTAGAAATATGAACAAATAGTTTAAGAGAGGAGAGAATATTTACAATTAAGATAAAGAAATTAGCTGTTGGGTCTCACTTTGGTATAGTGACACTGCATACAGTATATCAGCAGTGTCTTCAGAACTTCAAAAAATGCTTCCAAAACCACAGTGCTAAAACAATAATGCTTCCAGAAGAAAACTTTGTGAATATCTTTGTGACTCTGGAAATGGCAAAGGTTTCTGCTTTGTTTTGGTTTTTAAAGATTTTATTTATTTATTTTTAGATAGAGGGGAAGGGAGGGAGGAAGAAAGGGAGAGGAACATCAGTGTATGGTTGCCTTTCATCTGCCTCCAGCTACAAACTTGGCTGGAGACCTGGCTTGCAACCTGGTTATGTGCCCTGGCTGGGAATTGAACCAGCCGCGTTTGGGTTCACAGGCCAGCACCTTATCTGCTGAGCCACCAACCAGGTGACAAAGATTTCTTAAACACCACACAGAAAGCATTAACCGTAAAAAAGTAATAAATTGTACTTTATCAAAATGAAAGTTTGCTCAATAAAAGACAATATCAAGAAAAGAAAAGGGCCCTGGCTGGTAGCGTAGTGAATTAGGCCTGCGAACCCAAAGGTCGCTGGTTTAATTCCCAGCCAGGGCACATAATCAGGTTGCAAACCAGGTCTCCATCCAGGTCTGTAGCTGGAGGCAGGCGAAAGGCAATCATACATTGATGATTCTCTCCCTCTCTGCCTCTCTTCCATCTCCTCTCTCTAAAAAATAATAAATATATTTTTTAAAAAAACAAAGAAATATGAATGTGCAAATTGTGCAAAATGTGCAAATTGTGGTCCATTTATACACGGGCGTGCTACTCGGTAATAAATTAAAATGACCACCAATAGAGACAAGATTGCCAAATCCTCCAAAACTGTGTGTTGAGCCAAATAAATCAGAGATAAAATACAGGAACAGGAAACCAGAATAGGCAATGTCTGTGAGGGGTGGGAATTAATGGGAAGGGGCATGACACTCTGGGGTGATGGAACATTTTATATTGTGATTTGGAGCGATGGATTTTTAGGTAGGTATGCACGTGGACTCATTGTACTGCACACTCAAGGTCCATGCATTTCTACATGTGTACTTTACTGCAGGTCGGGGCAGGAGAAAGCCTAGGAAAGAAATCCCAAGTTGTAAATGAAGTGTCTTTCTCTGTGTAACTACACATGCCAATTTTGAGGCAGTAGAGAATTCTGAATAGGAGGAGGCAAAGGTAACAGATTCGATGTCAGGACCCCAACTCTGATTAGTAGGACAGGTCTATTCTTTGAGATGTCCTGAGAGAGGAAAAAGTCAGTATTTCAAGGAGCCGTAAGATGAGAGACAATGGCAATACCAATGTCATTTTGTAGACAATATAGATCTTGGCCCCAACCTCAATTGTGAAGGATTGTGGCCACACTGGGACCTTTCCCCTTGTTTTAGGAAATGTACAGATTAAGTTCTGATAGGGAAACTAGATGTCAGAAATGATGGATTGAAATTGTTGCCCTTTAACACCCCCTGGACCTGCTTCGGGAGTCGATTTTGGACAGAAGGCAAAGGAGGTGGGCTAGTTGCTTTGTTTCCTAGTGCTCAGCAGGTTAGAGGCAGCAAATTAGAAATGGCGACGAGGCAGTGAAATAGCCAGAGGTCGTCACTCAGACAGCAAGTGACAGCTCACAGCAGGCAGGAAGGATAAAATGAAGGAAGAAATATAAAAAGCCAACCTAAGTACTCAAGCGCACCACGGGTAAGTAGGGGACCCCTGCAGCTCAATTTATTTAAATAACTCCTGAGTGCATTGCCCGTCTCACAGATCAGCCTCAGGTCTTTTTTAACGCCCTTAAAGATGAAGGAGGGATGTGATGGCATCCATTATACATTTTCTAAGAAGTCAGAAAATTGCTATAGTTTTCCCAAAATTTTAATGCAATATAATTAAAACAATGTTTAAACATGTATGATTATAGAGAGAAACTTTAGTGATTAGAAAGTTGCTTCCGTAACATACTTATTCTCTAATGATAATGATTTTTTTACTTCTTTATACTTCTAGTGAATGTTGAGCCATCAAAATCATGCAATATTAGATAATAATATCCTGGAAAAGAAAAAGAATAACATTTACCAAAGCTGATGTCCCAAGCTTCCTATTTCCCAAAAGCAATCTGCAAAAATTTCATCCCTATTATCCTACAAGGGCTTTATATATTTAGACCTGTCTTGGAATCCTTTTCTTTAGAAAGTCCATCATTTTATCAGACCAGGCCCTGAAACACTCTTCAGCAGTTTTTTTGAAAAGGCGTTCGATTCCGCGTTGTGCATTTTATACTGAGGGGTGTCTTGGAACCAACTCCTACTGGGTGTCAAGAGCGAACTGTGGCATTTCTTCCGAACCCTGAGCTCAGTGACTTCCTATTGTTAGTTTCAAAATGACCTTGGCCAGAATAGTCAACCCATGAAATTAACAAACACTACATATCAGAGCTATTTTCTTTTCTTTTCAGAGAGTTGCCAACACACCACTAATTATATCCAATTCTTTAGACACATTGGACAGCCTCAGATGCAATTGCCACCACCTGTGGCTCTTTCCTACTAAGACATGAAGATTGTTACAGCTGGTCAGTGAGTGCTCAGCACAATTGGTGAGGCTAGAAACCTTGTTCTGTGATTTACATTTTATTGGGATCCAGGTAATCCAGTTTAGTTATGAAATTATGTGGGCAGCACTGACCATAAGAGATGGGAAATACGCTGAGTAAAAAAGAAAAATAAAGTTTATAGGATCAGCACTGTTATAAAATATGATCCTAATAACACTTGTTTTAAGAAATCATATTACTTGTCAAATCCTTATAGGCCTTGGAAGAGATAGACAAGTCATGGAGCAAATATTGGGCTATAGCTTCATATTTAGAATAGAAGTAGATCATAAACCTCTACAGAGTGTTGTTTGTATCAGGGAAGGTACCAGCCCTTTCATTATCTGGTTATTTGATGCTCTTTAGATAGGCAGATTTAAAGCACTCACTACTAGTGGATAATATTTGTGGTTGTAGGGAACCCTGAAATGTTATTATTTATGTAAATTTAACCAAATGACACTTATAACTGATTTAGGATTTGAGCTTTGACATGTACTGATCTGTAGGCATCTGTGTATTTTGACCAGGTTTTATTGCTTTGTAACCATCAGGAACTATTGACTAGGGCCAGAGCTTTCATTATAAGAAAAACCTTTTCAAATAACTATTTTCATTTCTCCTTAAAGCTGGGAGAGGACTATCCATATGTTTTCAAAGAGATTGATTAGCTATTCATTTCAGTCTCATGTTTCGTCCTGCAAAGCAACAGAATTTAGGATGAAAAATTTTTTATGTAATAAATTGGTCCACTTAATGCAGTCAGTTCACCAAATTCTCTGAATAATGCCAACCAAAACTTGGATTTACAAATGCTTACAGTGTCTATTATAAGCAAAGCATTCTCCTGGTCATTACAGAAACATAAAAGGATGTTGTAGATATAGTTCCTATCTTTGAGGAATTCAATACGTAGTAAAGAATATAACTTACCATGTTAGAATCACTTCTTAATTTCGTTTTTAAAGGACAAATACAATAAAACATTCAACTCCAAAGATATGAACAGACTATTCCAAGAAAAAAAAATATTTGAGGAAGAACTGGAATGTCAGCTTTTTTTCTTTTCTTTTCTTTTCTTTTTTTTAAGATTTTATTTATTATTTCTCGAGAGAAGGGAAGGGAGAGAGGGAGAGAGACATCAGAGACATCAATGTATGGCTGCCTTTCACCTGCCTCCAGCTTCAGAGTTGGCTGGAGACCAGGCTTGCAACCTGGTTATGTGCCCTGGCTGGGAATTAAACCAGCGACCTTTGGGTTCACAGGCCAGCGCCTTATCTACTGTGCTACCAGCCAGGACCTAGGAATGTCAGCAGAGACATTAAGAGCAGTGCCTTCTCTATCAAGTTTTTGGCTATGCCCAAGGAACATTTATCAAGAGTATTTGTTGAATGAATCTTGTCCCTTCGAGTCATTTTTATAAACATCAATGATCATGGAGTCTACAAATAATAATTAAAGTTTCCTGGTTAGTAGGATGTCAAATGAGCTAGTTTATCTTCTGGTAGTATATGCAGTTAAGTTTTCTAAATTATAGTTTATACTTTTTTTTCAATTTAGTTCATCTTTTAATTTTAGTAGGACACTCAAATTTCATCTAAAAAAACACACAAAGTGACTTGTCATAGTATACAAAATAATAATTCTATTTAAAATATAAAGTGCTGATCCCATTACTTAAATGTTCTTCACTGAAATAACTTTGGCTTCCCAGATATTAATAAATATTAACATGTATACAAAAAAGGAAATATAAACTCATATAAATGCTTTCATAATTTGCCAAGCTTTTAAAATTGGGATATTATCAGGAAAAAAAAAAAAAGGAAAAAACAGGAAAAAACTGAAGCCAAAAGATAGGCATACTGAAATCAAGAAAAATGTTGGCTGAATCCCCACAAACGTTCCTTATGAATTTGCCAAAACCTTGTAAAATCTCATGTGAGATTTTGTTCCCCCTCCAATGTGCTTTACTTAACCCTAGACCAACAAATGTCATGACAACACAAGCACTAAATCTTTGAAGCCACAGTTGACCAGGAGGCCAAAGAAGCATTCCATTCTCAGAACTCCTTGCTTCCCACAGAGTTCCCCTCCATGCAACACATACCTCTTACTCTTGTTCCCACTTCCATCCCCGCTCTCACCTACCTAGGGCAAAACAAAACAGTACATAGATTACTTGGAGTCAAGCCATCTGGGCCAGGCCTTTTTGATACTCAACCCACAGTTGAGGAAGGCAGTCACTGGTTCTCAGCTGCCTCATTTGTAAAACAGGTGAAAATACCAGACCTCTGGACTCGGCATCTGAGGCTCAATGTGCTTAATGTATGTGGAAAAGAAAGACTAAAACCCTATGCAAATATGGTTACTGTGTATTTCAGAGGAGGATCTCTTTCCAAGTACATTAAAGAAAGCTTAGATGTATGAAACCACATTATTGCAGGTCCTTTTCCCTTGGCTATATTGAGAAGTTCCAAAATTTCCCATGTTGCACCCATCAATTACATTGCTTAATTAAGGAGGAGGATAAGTGAGTTAGTGGTTAGGTTATGGCACTAAGCATAATACTTCCTGTATTCTTATCTGACTTGGCCATTGTTTTGTTATTGCCTCAGAGAAAATCTTAATGCCTTAATTTGCTGTAAAAACAAACACATATCAGGGATATTTACTTTGAAAAGAGGTAGTGAGACTTTGAATGGATTCAGATGAGAAGCTTTCCCAGTAAATTTCGTTCTTTGGAGCCAAATTTGTTTCTAAAGTAGTTATTTGTTATATATTCAAAATAGATGGAAAAGGAGCTAAAGCAATTATTTATTGGATATTCAAAATAGAATGAAAAGGAACTAATTTTAACTGAGGTTTTATTTAGCCTGAAGCATTACTATTACATTCTCATTCTATCTTTTCAAGCTTGACATACATATATATATACCTATCTCATTATGACCATTTTTTAAAAAAGATTTTATTATTTTTAGAGAGAGGGGAAGGAAGAGAGGCAGAGAGGGAGAGAAACTTCAATGTATGGATGCTTTTCACCTGCCTCCAGCTAAGGACCTGGCTGGAGACCTGGCTTGTAACCTTGTTATGTGCCCTGGCTGGGAATCGTACCAGGGACTTTTAGGTTCACAGATCGGTGCCTTATTCACTGTGCCATTAACCAGGGCCTCATTATGACCATTTTTATAGACAAAGAAGGTGAAACTCAGTGATTTACTCAAAGATCACCAGCTATTAAGGATAAAGCTGGGAGTAAAACGTACTTCTCCCTGATTTGAAATCTTAGCTCATTTTACTAGATCTCTGCTCCTCACAGTGCGGTCTGCAGCAAGGGAATCACCTGGGCCTCATTCGAAACGCGGAATCACAGGATCCCACTCCATTTGCCTACTACATCATAATGTACAATCTCACGTTAAAATACGAGACTCTTTGGTAGAACACCCAGCCTCTCAGAGTGCTGATGTAAGTGGTCATCTTCGCATCTGCCTTGATTCCTGGAGGAGCACCCCCACTCCAACACCCCCACCCTCCTACAGCAGCTCAAGCCCCAGGTGAAATTAATCACATTATTACTTATTTATGGCACATTATAACCTCCTAATAGTGTATCATAATCGTATATATGATCATTTTCTGTGCTACAGTATATACTTGATGAGACCAGGATTGGTCTTATCCATTTTTGTATCCGCTATGCCTATAACCTAAATAATGCGCGATCAAATGAATAAATTAAGTAGCACTTCCTTAGTGTCTCAATATTTCCCTTTTGTTATCTCTTCCCCAGATGTAGCCGCCAGCCCTGACCCTCCTCACTCTGGGAGGCACGACAACTATCAGTGGGGAGATGTGCCGGTAAATCACGCAGTCTGAAACCTAATCCATCCCTGACACGTTACCAAAGCGGGAGGGGGTGGGGGGAGGGGAGTTAGGGGTGGATGGCCGAGCCAGGAGGCTCCCTTGGCCTCTGCCACTTGACTTTTGGCAAGTCCCTACAACTCCCTGCACTTCCATTTCCCATCAAAAACAGATAAAGCTTGAGTTCTGAAAGATGGGAATTTTTCAGCTGTCCTTATCTGCTCTTTGAATTTTTGTCACCTCCAAACTTTCAAACCCCGTATCTGCTCTTTATCCAAATCTATAAACCTGTAGGGAGAGGGGTGGGAAAAAATAAACAAACAAACAGGGAAGAAGACAAGAATGTTCCTTCACTCATCTTAATCCAAAGAGAAGCAAAAGTCGTTCACGCTGATGAAATTTTAGGAGCTTTCCTTTATCGTTACCATTCCCGGGCTGCTCTTAGGGACTACTTGGGCACACTGCCTTCGGTTTTGTACCTGGATGTCCTCTGTAAAGGACATTGAATTGGCCAGCTGTATGGAGAACTGCGCAGTTCTGGAAGGCAGAGGGAGAAAGAGAGGTGTATGAATAGACTTTCAGCTCTCTGTAGCATTCTCCACTACATTGCCTCAGTGATAAGAGTTGCCAGGTACGTTTCAGATCTTTGTTATTAAGAAGTTACAATCAATTGAAATTTGCAAAGGAGTGGATCTAAAGCTTATTCCATATTCGGAAAAAAAGGGACTTCTTTGGAAAGCAGCCTCTCTGGTGACCTGATCATAAATTCCTAACTGGGCAGGTCATAGTGGGTAGTCAACGCCTCAAGCATATAACTTGTTTAGTAAAAGGTTTACCTGCCTTAAGCAAGCCCTGTCCATTGTTCTTGTGCACCTTTGAAATACCAGAAGTAATCTCCCTCAAGGGACTATTAACCCTTAAGAAAGCACACATTCCTGTTAACTATCCTGTAATCCTATCCCTTCATTGCCTCCTCCCACCCCCATGTAATGGTCCTTATGTTTCCTCCTTCATTTCAGATGTGTCAGGACACTGCAAAACTGTTCTTTGAAGCATTTGAGATCAAGCTCCCCAACACAGGTCATCAGTTTGGCTCAAATAAACTCTCCACAGTTTTGGATGTTTGTCAAGTTGACAGTCCTTACCATCATCCCTAATTGCATCTCCTTGTGCTTTCTTGAATGAAACAAAGAAATGAAGGTACAAAAGAGTGCTGTAGAAATGCCACATAACCAGAATCTTAGGTCTGTCACAGCCCTGAAATCTAGGTAAGACCAAGGTTGTGTGGTTCAGATGTCAGTGAACATCATTTCTCCCCTGCGTTCTAGGGGTAAATGGGTTGAGACATTGGTTTCAGCGATGTTGCCGTCAGAATTCTGCAGACAGAGTTTCCTTGTGAGGTTCTCATGGCCTGCTGAAGAAAGCAGCATATTGGGAAAGCAATCCCAGGCTGAACAAAGGGCATAGTTAGTATTTATTTTAAATGTTTTCCATTGCTTAGAGAAAATTTGATGGTTGTGGTTTCCCTTACGACCATTAGAGCAGTGGCTTTTAAATTATTTTGACTGGCATACAGTAAGAAATACATTATTCAAAGTAACCATAGTTTTTATATAAACATATATAATGGTTTATGTATCAAGATATATATGTATATGCATACCTATGTAATGATTTATAATGAATCTATACATAAATAAAACCTAAAAGTTTCACAACCTGTAACAGTGGAAAATTGTAACAGTGGGGAATTATAATCCCCCCCACCATTCTTTAGACATTGTTCCTGTAAGTGCTGACGCTGGCTCATATGTACAGTGTGTTTGTATAAGAATCCTAGGAACTAACTTCACAAGATACAGGCTCTGACCTTTAGGCATCCCAGCTCTGGGACATTTGTTGACCTTCCACCGTGGAGTCAGGATGACGTGAAGCCAGGATGACTAAACCAGGATGATGCACACCAGACAATCGCTTGTCTTATCAGGATGAACTATGCTGGTCTGCACGTAGAGAACTCTGCAATCCCTCCCTTGGCCTCTGCTCTGTTCTCCTCTCCCTCCTTGTAAACTGTCTCCTTCCACTGAGGTGGGGAGACGGGCTTTGAGGCATGAGTCCTCCATCTTCCAGGTGGCTGGCATCTGCAAATTAACCACTTTCCCTTACACAGCAACTGCCTCTGGAGTACTGGCTTTTGTAGTGGCGGGCAGCTGGACCTGCTTTCGGTTCCAAAAAACGATGCTCTTTTTTTACTGTATTTCTAATATTTTTAAAAATTCTATTTCAGTTGCTAAAAAATACTGGGTGCAATCCACTCAATTGATTTTATGACCATTAATGGTTTGCAACTCCGAGTTTAAAGATACGGCTTTAGAAGTGTCTTCACTGATTGGTGTGAACAGGGGCTTTCTGCCAGTTAGCTGAAAATGATCAAGCCAGCGTCCTCTTTCACAGATAGGAGCTGGCGCTCTGGCCAACAGATCATAGCAGCTGCCTTAGCAGCACTAGATGACTGGTTTGGCCATGATAAACAAAATAAAAACACTGCTGTCCATTTAGTGGCACTGAATGAATTCTATAAAACCTTTAGCCAAGCAGCTGTTGTTAACCCATTCATAAAAACATTGTTCCACATTTATAAACCACAGTGTGACTGGGCTGATCAAGTCAGCTGAAAAAGCATCATCAAGATCAAGATGACATTACAACATTACCTCGACATACATTCTTACAAATAAGGCGGTGGCTAGAAATGTAGTGTTATTTTCCTTTGTACATGTAAACATCCAAAACAAAAGGATTTAATTTTCTTTAAACTTGGCTCATCTGTTTTTTGCCTCAAAGGGATTCCAAATGAAAGGCTAAAAGTGTTATTTTTCAAGTTTTAGAAATTTCAAAATTTCTAAGTTCTGCTGTGGTCAAGACAGGTTTTTATGTGTGACATATTTTTTTTATTCTACTTATAAAATGTATTATACTAAAAAAACCCCACATCTTTTAATGGTTGGTGTTAACGAACTATGGCTTCGTTGTGATTTTATAAAAACAAAAATAAAGAAAAAGGTATTGTTCTTTTACCCTTTATTTAAAATAAGTGCCCCTTTTCTAGCAGGTTATTATTATTATTATTATTAATTCATTCCAAAATATGGACTCTGTGGCCAATGGAATTTAGGAAGCAACCACTAGAGAATGTTAGAAAAACCCGGAATAACTTTAAATAAATTCAGTGAGCAAATCAGAGGGGATGGGATCTTGAGATTTTTGAGGTGGCGAGGCTGCTGTTTTGGAGGTAGCATGTGGTTTCTGCATTATGGGATACAAACTAAATTTTGTAATGCTTCTTAATCAAGCCGAATTTTGCCCTGGGGTAAGATCTGAATTGGGGAAAGTAACCCCAGTGCAGGCGCATAAGCAGGAGCAATGTAACATTCTGCTTTGAAATATAAATTACGTGTATTAGGAAGACTCAATCTTTGTAATTTGAGTTTAAAAAGAAAAGCTATGCCGGCCTGCGAACCCAAAGGTCGCTAGTTCAATTCCCAGCCAGGGCACATAACCAGGTTGCAAGCCAGGTCTCCAGCCAGGTCCTTAGCTGGAGGCAGGTGAAAGGCAATCATATGTTGATGTCTCTCCCACTCTCTGCCTCTCTTCTTTGTCCCCTCTTTAAAAATAATAAAACCTTTATTAAAAAAAGAAAGAAAAACTACCTGCATATAGATTCTCCTACATCTGAAAAACACGTTTATTCATAAATTGTTATTTTTCTCATTTTAGCAATGACTAGCGTAATGGAACTAAGATTGGACCATGCCAGGAAGCTGAGCAGACCTAAGCTCACACAGAAGAAAACTGAGACTTGAAAGGGAATTGAAATGGGCTTGATCAGCCTACCTGGTTGACTTGGGGAGATACCCTGATAACCCTGTGATTGAGTCCCTGGGGTCAAGGAGCTAGTCCACACTCAGGATTAGGATGTACATTCTCCTGAGGTAATGTGTACTCGCACTGGCATTCATCCTGGAGTGAGGTCTTAGTCCTGAGGAAGATAATGGGGAAGGCCTTGGAGCGAAGGTCACCGTGTGAAAAGGACCGCCACCGATGGAGGGTCAGTTATTCTGTGCCACATGGCAAGGGCTGGGAGGTGGAGATTTGGAGGTAGGATTGGGGTCTCTGAGTTTGAATTCTCGCAGACTTAATGGTGGATTGAAGTTATGTGCCTGCTATTTGTATTGCATTTCTATGAAACCCAAACCCTCCACGAGGTTTCTTTGAAAGTCACAGCCCAGTTTCATTTGTGCTGTGAGCCACTGGAGAGCCAAAATGGGTGGCCTCAGCCCCAGCATTTGTGGAAGCCGGAGAGAGCAAGGGAGAAAGAGTGGGACAGAGAGAGAGAGGAAAAAGACAGGGGGCGAGGGAGAGAAATGGTAGCATGTTAAGGACTGGTAAACTTAGGTTCAAGTTGTTCATTTTATTAGTCTTTTGACTCTCTGTAGGCTTAAAAATTTTCAAAACATATGGTCAGTGGGAAAGAAACTGCAATGGAAAAATGCTTAGCCCTTAAAGAGGTGATAATCAGGACCCAGGTGTTAAATTTAATGTGGTTATTATGTTTATATTATACAGCATTCTATTATATTATATAGTAGCCAGCCCAGGACTTTGAATTTAGGAGAGACCTACCTATTTTTTTTGGACGGCTCAGATTAAACTACCTTTACCCCACTGTAAGAACATAATGAGGTAACCTCTAGGGGCCTCAGTCCCTCCCCCAGTATTCTTGCGGCTGTGCGATGGCCATAGCCACCTATCCCCTGAATGGAAGCTTGGGGAAAGGAAGATGTCCTGTCTTCCACGTCCTGTCTGGACCACCAGCAGCTGCATTTCATAGGAGCTTGTTAGAGACAGATGCAAAATATAGCTGCAGCCCAGGTCCAGTGAAGCCGAAGCAAAACCTGATTCGCATATACGTTTGTTTCATCCTTAGTAGACTAAAAATGGTCTGCAGCCATTTACGTGCATTAACTGTCTCCATGCTTGCCAACACTTAAAAGCGAAATGTTTTTCTAATCAAATATAAGTAGCTGATGTCTTCCCAAGATTTTGTGTGTGTGTGTGTGTGTGTGCGCGGGTGATAGTGATTTTCCACATGGGAGCTAAGTACCTCCCACAATTATTCTGATCATGGTGAAGGAAAATGTTTAGATTATAAGTCGTGCAAGCTCAAGTGTCTTCGTCCTGGAAAATGCACTTCTGAAATCGAACAGGATACCCATTTGCCTGTTTTAATTAGTTTTTTAAACAGGAAAGTATGCTGCAGGTCGTAAAAGCTCGTTGAAAGGTCTTGCCATTTCTACTTCTCCGGAGCCCTTCAACCAGAAACCATTTAAAAGCAGTTCTCTAACAGTGCAAGAGTTGGGCACAGTTTTCTTTTCCTTTTATTATTATCTGCAGTCTGTGCCCCCACAGCTGAGGAGAAGGAGAGGAAATCCTATCTTCTTCAGTCTCTAGACGGAGCTGAAACCCAAGCTTTCCGAGGCGGGTGCTGCTGGAAAGGGCAACAGAGAAGCACATGCCTTTGTGTGACCTGGAGGTTTCAGTGAAGTCCCTACCACGATGAAAATTGGGGACCTTCTTCCAGATAAACGTGTCCAGTGTAATTACTAAACTTAAAAGGTGCCGCAGGGTAAAGGGAGAAAGAAACACTCACATTTGGAGGCGTGTATCTGGAAACTTTTTTCTCCCTTTAGGACATATTTGTGGCTCTTTGTTCCTGTCAAGGAAGAAAACATGCTTGTGAATATCGCCCAAGAGAAAGTCTCTCTGCCTCTACTGCACGGGGAAGGCATAGATGCGGCCCCAGGGAGTGCCAAAATCCCAGGAACTTGACCAAAGGCTAAGGGAGTGGGGTTGGAGTAGGGGGTGGAATTATGCAAGAAAAGCAAGTCAGCCTGGCAGAAAATTTCAGTAAGGAAGTTCTCCGTGCCAACCTTGGCCTCAGAGAAAAATACTACACCCTCTTAAAGCTGTTCAGATGGCAAGGGTGCCTTCATTAGCCGTCCAGACTGCCCTAGACAGATGGGTCCCTCTAAGCCCAGCCAAAGCAAACTTGCCACCATACACTAGACACACATCTATACGCACAGAGGCCAGTCTCTTGTGTCAGGCAGTTGCTTGTGGTGTGAAAAAAGCTGGGAAAATCATCCCAGATTTTCTCAGACTGCCTGCCTGGGTGCCTAAGATTCGACCATTATTGGCTCTTTCCTTTATAATCATAATTTTACTCACCATGAAGTTTCTTTTTTAAAAAAGCTAACTGACTTCAGGGTATGGAGGTGTTGTAGAGTTTCATCCAAGACTCTTTTGTATGGAAAACCTGAGGTCTGGCTTCTACATACAAGGACCTGTAAGGTAATGATTCAATTATTGAATTTGCCAAGAAGTCCACATGTTTTTTTTCTGTAAAATTAAAGGCACATTTTTCCCCCCGTTTTCATCAATAACTTTACTGATTTGAATATTTTGAGTATGTCAGCTATCTCCTGCATGGTATAACATTGATTGTTCTCAATTAACGGCTTGATGTGATCTCTATAAACTTCAACTGGTCTAGCCCACCGTGGAGCATAGTCTAGTGAGAAATCTCCAGCACGAAACTTCACATTTGATCAGTCACAGCACCTTCTGCATACACTGCACAAATCTTTTTTTGCATTTCAGTTGCATTTTTACCTTTCTTGAAATAATAAAGCATAATACGCAGAAAATTTGGCTTATTTTCTTCCATCTTTAATATTAAAATGGCTACACAAAAATTTACCAATTTTGATAAGATTTGTAAAAATTCACACTGATATGACAGCTGTCACAATACAATCTAGAAAATTGTTTCTAATGAAAAAGACAAACGCTACTTGAGCCATTTTATGGAAAAAAAAAGAACCAAACGAACTTCTTGGCCATTCCCAACAGAAAGGATGACATGGAAGCCTTTATTGCTGTTGCCCACCACTCTTCCTTAGTTTTTCTTTTAAAGGGAATGTGAAGTGTCTTTACCCCACACAAAGTAAATTCCTCTCTAGGTAAGGCAGCAAGGGAAGGAGGGAGATCAGACAGTTTATTCTCTGTGTTGTCTGCTTTCAGACTCACCGGGAATTCCTTAGAGTTTTAGCACCAGGACTGAAATTCAGGACTGTCAAAATGGTTTTCCTCATTTTTGGTGCAAAACTGTTTCTTTTCCTTTTCCTTTCTTTCTTTCTTCTTTTCTTTTCTTTCTTTCTTTCTTTTCTTTTTTTTTTTTTTTTTAAGATTTTATTTATTATTTCAGAGGGAGGGGAAGGGAGAAAGGTAGAGAGGGAGAGAGACATCAATGTATGGTTGCCTTTCACCTGCCTGCAGCTACGGACCTGGCTGGAGACCTGGCTTGCTACCTGGTTATGTGCCCTGACTAGGGAATCGAACCAGCGACCTTTGGGTTCACAGGCTGGCACCTTATCCACTGAGCCACCAGCCAGGGCTTAGTTTTTATTAAATTCTCTTAAAGAAATATTCTTATGATTTATTCCATGTCTTCCAATACATAATTATAACCATCTCATCAAAACAATTTGTTTTCTTTCTTTTTTTTTAAAGATTTTTTATTTATTATTTTTAGAGAGAGAGGAAGGGAAAGAGGCAGAGAGGAGAGAGACATCAATGTATGGTTGTCTTTCACCTGCCTCCAGCTACGGACCTGGCTAGAGACCTGGCTGGAGACCTGGCTTGCAACCTGGTTATTATATGCCTTGACTGGGGAATCGAACTAGCAACCATTGGGTTCACAGGCCGGCGCCATATCCACTGTGCCACCAGCCAGGGCCAATTTGTTTTCATTACTAGGCTTAATGACCATCTCCTCAGACTGTTAGCTGGGTCTCTTGCCAGGATCATATTGGCCCTCTAAGAAGGAATTTTTTAGTATTATTCCAACAAGACTTAAAAAAAAAAACAAAAAAGCTCAGCAGTGAGAGGTGAATTGTGGAGCCCTCACTTTGTCAGTTTTGTCCAGCTCAGGCTTGGGGTTGAGGCCTACACATGAGACAGATGTACTCACACGTGCGCACTCATCCACAGACTCTCCATCTTGGCAGTCTGAGTGGCACTGACTCATACTTCTGGCTTGTATTTCAGCTTGTGAGTCTCCAAACCCCAGATTTCTGAAGTATGCTAGGCAGGAACTACTTCTTATCTCAAGCCTGAGATGGCAATGAAACATTTGCAAGAGCATCTAGTACTCTTAAGAAAATCTGTTTAGACGGAGAGTATCTTAGGCCATTTCCCCCTCCTCCACTCTTCTGTCCTGTCTCCTGGGACTTCTTCCTCTTCCCTGAGGTGCCTCCCCTGACCTGTACTGTACAACCCCAGGCCTGCTACCCCAGAGGTGTCCCATAATCTTTAGGGACCACTTTCCTAGTCCCAGCCTCCTGCCCCTTCTTCTTTCTCCACCCTTGCTCCCATCTAAACTTCTGCTCTAGCTCTTTCTTGCAAGCAATCTTGTAACAACTGATATTTTTTGACACATGTAGTTGATAAAATGCAGATCATTATGTTGAACCCCAGCAACCCTGTCAGAATGTTATAATTAGCCCCATTTTAGCATAAAAATAAATATAAGGGTCAGAGGTTCAGTGGCTTGTTCAGGCAGCAGGGTAATTGATGGATTCGTGTCTTCCTGGCCCGCATATTGGCTTCTACCATCAATGCTGCAGGCTCAGCAACTGCTCGGGCCATGATACCTTCTCGTCCTCAGTCTGCCCAGGCTTTCCAGGGCAGGCCAAAGGCCAAACACACCCGAGAAGGCTTCTTTCTGGATTCCGTTTTCTGAAATAAAAAAGAGCAACTCTTCAGCAACTTTGCCAATGAGATTTTCTGGGTATACCTATTTGTAATGTTATCTCACTTTTCCCCCTCATTGCGTGACAGCCTTGTTCCTACTAAAGACAATCCAACATTTCCTCCATAATCTTTATGTTGGTGTGTTCATTGGAGAAGGTAGCCACTGGGCCGAGGCTAGCGTTTAGATAGGGTGGTGACAACAAGCAGGCTGGGTTCTCACTTTGAGAAAGGCCACTCTGGGCTAGTTGACAGGCAGGAGGGTAAAAGAGTCTCCTGAGCGCAGGTGCCTGGAGGGTAGGTGGGGAGGGGGAGGTTGGGGAAGGAAACCCGGGATCTCCTTGGAGAAAAGGCTGGGAGCAGATGTTAAGGGTGTTGTTTTCACAAGTGACTTCCTGAGACTCAGGACACAACCAGCGCCAGGTGAGAGCCCAGCTGGAACCGTGTGAGGGAGACGTGTGGAGAAACGCATCTCCTTCTTGCGGGAAAGTGCTAAAGGGAGCCCAGCTCATTTGTGCCTTCGAGGGAAACAGCGGGACAGGGCGGGACAGCAGCTGTCATCCAGGGGACCAGAGGAAGGGACTCTGAATTGCAGAAGCCCGAGAAGAAAAGACTTTCAAGAACCTTCGTGAGGCGCTCAGACTCCCACAAGTATAACCGGGAGCCTGCTTTGGGCCGGGGGAAACATGTAGATGTTGCAGTTGAACAGATGCGATCTTGTGAGGGGTGACTGTCTTTGGTATGATGACCCCTATTACCATGATCAGCTGGCTTGTGGGTTGCTGAGCTATAAATACTGAAGAATTTCGAAATAAATTTTGGCTAACCTTCCAGTTTTTCATAAACGATATAACAATTGCACATTTCCATTTTTAAAAAAAGATTTATTTGTCTGAATGATATAGCGGTTCCCAGCAAATGTTCATTGAAAATGCTTGGCCATCAGAGACTACCAGCTTTCTCGGTACCCCCTGGTATGGAGTAAGTCGTGTGTGGGTTGATGAGCCCCATCAGCCCACCCTGTCCCACCTCCAGCCTTGTAACCTCTGACAAAGCCCCCTGTGGAACTGAGGTGCTTAAGCAGGGGCCTGGGCTGGGCTTATCCTTTAGGGAACTGAAACAAGGAAAAGCACGAGGGGTAAGCATTTCCTCCTTTTTCTCAATGGAGACTTCATATTAAGTCTGAAGAGTTGACTTTGTAAAGGAGCTCAGCCATGGGATTCAATTCCCTACTTTTACCCTGTGGGACCTTTGGTATGCCTCTTCAACACTGTGGGGAGATGAATGCCTCTCACTGTGGAGGGCAAGAAATGCATTCTGATTACCCAGGTCTGAGTCCCAGCTCTGCTATTGCTGTGTGACCTGGGGCAAAGTACTTAACCTTTCTGAGCCTCAGCTGTTTCACCTGTAAAATGAGAGAAAATCGTTGCTACCTCATAAGGTTGGTATGAGGATGAAATGAGAAAAAATACACAAGACCCAGAGGTTCCGGCACATTTCATGCACCCTAATTTATTATTGGTATTAACTGTGGCTGTTTTCTTTGACTCGCCTGTTTTTATTTATACCTGAGATGGCATTATTTTAAAATAGGAATTTATCTTCCTTTAGTTAGCAGTTGTTTTTGTTTCTGAGGAGCTGTTCTTCTCTCTTACTGATCTAAGACCCCCACTCTTAAGCTCATCTTTGACTTAGAGGTCTCTGCTTTGTGTTTTTTGTGTAAGTACTTTTTACTACAGTACTTATCATAGTGGCTGTCTTTTTGTTGGTTTCCTTCATTACTGATAGGTTGTTTGATAGCAAGGCTTTGTTCGCAGAGCCCAGCACATTGTAAGCCTTCACAAAATACTTGTTTGATGATAAGTGTAGATGTTGAATAGATATCCTTATCTGCAAGAATTTTGTAATCAGTGAGGGGGCAGAAGGGTAGAAATTCTGTCCTACCATATATATCAGAATATAAATGGCCAAGCACAAAGCTGACATGTGGGCCCAACCAAAGAGGTCTGGTCCATATTTTCTGCCTCTACCAAAAGTGGTTGACCCCTAAGGCTGTCCTTCCAGACCAAATGATCTGGAAGGTGTGTCCCCAGACTCAGTATGGTCTCCAAAGAGCACGGGCTGTTCCCTAGGGGATGGCTTTAAAGAAAAAGAATTTGATTAAGGAACTATAGCTACTGGAGGAATTGAACCTCACTCTTTCTGCTATTGATTTTACTTCCAGATGGTCTTCCCAGGCCTTCCCCTCTGCTGTTTTCATAACCTTGGCTTTAGTTCAATTCCTCATCTTTCCTGCCTGAATTACGGAATTACCAGGCTTACCAGTCTTTTCTATCTCATTCTCCATAGTGCTTACAGGGTGAGCATTCTCAAGACAGACATTTCCATTTCCTCCTCTTCCTTGCAACTGCTATTTTTTAGGGTCTATTTGTTCCCCACTGCTCTCTGGATAAAGGCTGAGTAACTGGGTTTACTAAGTCTTTTTAGGGTGGGTCTCTGTTTCTGCTCATTTTTTCCTTCCCCAACTCTTCCCCCCATCCCCCACCTCCTTTCATTTCCAGACACACATGAAGCAACACGAAGTTCCAGACCAGACCCTTCCCTTAAGTCCACGTTTTCACATCCTCTAGGAAGTAATCCTTGTCTTCTTCTAGGATGATTTACTGTTCCAACAGTTGTTAGATACAAGGAAGTACCAAGGCTTTCCTCCACCGTATAATAATTGTATTGTATTGTTATGAAATAATTGTGGCATTCATTTCATCCAACTTCCACTTATTCATTCTCTTAGTCAATGCTGTTACTCTCCTTGATGCTAGAGATACATGGATTCATTAATAAGCAAGGAGAAAAAAACTGCTCTCATGGAACTTGCATTGTAGTGGAAGGAGACAAACAATAAACATACAAACAATTTATTTTCCGGTAAAAATGTGATACACTTGGCTGGTGGCACAGTGGATTAGGTGCCAACCTTCGAACCCGAAGGTCACTAGTTCAATTCCCCAGCCAGGGCACATAACAAGGCTGCTAAACCAGGTCTCCAGCCAAGTCTGTGGCTGGAGGCAGGTGAAAGGCAACCATACATTGATGTCTATCTCCCTCTCTGCTTCTCTCCCTCTAAAAATAATAAATAAAATATTTGAAAATGAAGATATGATACAAATCTTGGAAGGAAATAAATAGGGTGAAATGTTGATTCGATATTGTTGAGGGTGTGTGAGTGGGTGGGAATCAATGAAGGCCCCTCTAAATGGAGTGATATTTAAATGGCATCCAAAAGTACGATGACAGGAAAGGTATATGCAGAACCGCGGATGGATCATGTGTCCCCAAGGAGGGAGCGGGCCTGAAATGCTAGAGGAAGGAGAGGGGCCACTCTCCGTGGGGCATGTCATGTGCCCCCAATAGACTACGAGGTCCTGACACCCTGGGCAGTATCTCATACTATGTTCACAAGGTCTAGACTGATGTCCAGAAAGTTAATAGGTGTTTTAAATATTTGAAGAAGTAATATAATTTTTAAAACTATACATTCTTTAGTATTTCATTCTGAAAGCTAAAAATGTCTTATAACTTTGAAAGCTTTTCTTCTAGGAACTATAGTAAAATGGTTCTTTTTTCATTCCCAGCTTCATTGAGATATAATTGCCATATAACATTGTATAAATTTCAGATGTACAACATGATGCTTTGCTACATCTGGATATTGTGAAATGATTCCCACACATCCATCACCTCACCACTTACCATTTTTTTTGTCCTGAGAGTATTTAAGGTCCACCCTCTTAACAAATTTCAAATGTACAATACAATACAAGGCTGTTAACTATAGTCACCATGCTGTACATTAAACCCTCAGAGCTTATTCATCCTACAACTGAAAATTTGTACACTGTGATCAACTTCTCCCCATTTGTTTTAACACCCAGCCTTTGGCAACCATCATTCTACTCCGTTTCTAAGAGTTTGACTTTTTTAGATTCCATCTATGTGACATCATACCTCCTTTGTCTCTCTCTGATTTATTTCACTTAGCCTAATGCCCTCAAGGTCTAGTCATGTTATTGCAAATGTCAGGGCTTCTTTCTTTTCATGTACGAAGTCTGTCTTGAAAGTATTGAGCCAATGTCAATATAATTAAAACAATTTGTGTGGCTGATACTTTTGGGATCAAAAGGATACTTAATCCTTTTATCCATTGATATACACTTAGGTTGTTGCCATGCATTGGCTCTTGTACCTCATGCTGCAATGAACATTCAGATGCAGGCATCTCTTTGAGATAACTTCCGTCCTTTGACTACATACCCAGAAGTAGGATTTGTTGGCTCATATGGAAGTTCTATTTTTAATTTTTTGAGAAACTTTTATACTATTTTCTACAGTGGCTCTACCAATTATGTTCCTGTCAACGGTGCACCAGGATTTCTTTTACTCACATCCTTGCCTACATTTATTACCTCTTGTCGTTTTGATAATAGTTATTCTAATAGATGTGAGGTGATATCTCATGGTTTGACAAAAGAGTCCTCTCACTGTTCTTGGAAGCAGTTTACCATTGTGTGTGTGTGTGTGTGTGTGTGTGTGTGTGTGTGTGTGTGTTCCCGGACTCTAGTCTCTATTGGCTTCCATTTTGGAGAAGATTACTACCTGGTCTAGCACTGCAAGACCAGAAGAGCAGGGGATAAAGTCTCACTGGAGTTAAAATGCATTTTAGTAACCTGGATAGAGATGCATTGCCAAAATATAGATACACAAAAAAATCCTGGCAAGGGTGAGTGATTTTGGTCCTAAAATACCTTAAACAAACAAACAAAGTACTATGAAGCATGTGGATTTAAAAAAAAATAATGGCTCTATTCTCTCTGAAACACATCCTTTTTCAGTAGTCTTCTAATTAAAAAAAAAAAAAATCTCCATGGTCTTTCCATATTAAGATACTAATATTGCATCATCATTTGCTACTGTGTAAGATTCACAAGATCTCCCTGTTTCCATCCCAGCCCCACAAGGTCTTGAACATTTGCGGCTTATTTCTTATGTTCCTTGGCAGCCAATGTTTTTATTGCCTGAAGAGCCCTTCTTCTGAAGCAAAACTTTTCTAGAAGAGACCAACTTGTCCCTCAAAGTCTGTGAATTTTATTTTTAAAGAATTTTTCCCACTGAGCATCTTTCTGAAACAATTTTCAAAGGTGTTTCTCAATAACATTTTCTCCTCGATTCTCAGTGGGAATTTCTCCTGAAGTACTCTAATATAAACATGATCCACAGTGATATCAATCACCTCAGTCGATTCCACTTAGCCTCTTCAGAATGACAATGACTGAATCAATAGTTAATAATGTACTATTTTTAAAAGACCAGATTCATCATTATTCACAGCAAAATTCATTAAAAATAGACTGAAGCCAACCCCAAGGTTATTATGGCCAACTTGTAAAAAGAACCCATCAGCAATCTACACGGATGTGGGCTGAGAATCATCCTGGGAGAGACCTCATCTAAAGAGAAGGAAGGAGCTAGGCACTAAGAAATTTTAGACTTTGAAAGAGAGGGGCAATTCTGAGTTCAGCTAGCTGCTTGTCACTTTGATTTAGCTCCAGCCCCAAACCTTACTGGCATTATACCTGCGCCCCGTAGAGAGACAGCAGGTTATCAGAAATGAAAACCAAGAGCATTTGTACTTAAAAACATGACACTGAGGCAGGGCTGACTGACTGTACTATGGTAAGTGAGGAATGAAACATTCTTGCCTGATTTCCCGTACAATACTCTGAAGGGTTAGCTTTGTAGCCTTCACTGTGGCAGAAGAGAGAGGGACCCACAGATATGGTGACATGCCATGGTTGCCCACTGGGTGATGACAGAGCAAGAAATGCAACCATCAGAGGGATGTCTGTGGCAGCACATGCAGTGTATCTCCAGGGACATCTACAATTAGCTGAGAAGTATAGGCAACCTCCTGCAGACAGTACCCATGAAAGGTAGGGTGGGTGCCTGTGGAATTTGGGTTCTTAGCACTAATGTGGCTCTCTTACTAATCAAAAGCTATAGGAACTTGGAGAAACATGGATTAAATAAAAGCCTGAGCTCTGTTTGGGGGCAAAAGTAAGAATGAAATTAAAGTGCAACATGATTTTGTGTACTTTTCTTTATATCAAAGTGGGGAGTTGGGTGGAAAATATATTTAGATCAACTAATATATGCTTTTGAATGTTTTGACTGAATAAAAAGCAAATCCAAGAAGTCAACTGGTGACCTAGCATCTCCAAAAAACTTGTAAAGCAAATTAATTACAGAATTTATAGTTACAAACACATTTTCCTGAGTTCTTCTGGTTTCATGTTTTTCACTCCCAGATCTTGTTAACGTCTAATATACTTATGATGTGGATTCCTTCTTAATGCAGAACACATTTTAATATTCTTGTTTTTGGCAAGATTTTATACAAATATGTTACTTCCAGAAAGTGACTTAGTTAGAAATGTTAATAGAAACACCTTTATAGTATTCATAGGTGTTTAGTCTTTAAAAATGTGTGATCAGATTTTTAAAAACCCTATAATTGTGAAAATTAGCACATTAAGGAACTTAACTTTTATCTTTTGTAGTGTTTTTTAAAATACTTTTTTACAATTTTTATTTTATTTATTTATTAAAAGTTTTAAATTCATTATTTTTAGAGAGAGGGGAAGGGAAAGAGGAAGAAAGGGAGAGAAACATCAATGTATGGTTGCCTTTCACCTGCCTCCAGCTGGGGATCTGGCTGGAGACCTGGCTTGCAACCTGGGTAGGTGCCCTGACTGAGAATCAAACCAGTGACATTTGGGTTCGCAGGCTGGTTTTCAACCACTGAGCCACACCAGCGAGGGCCTGTAGTGTTCTAATTATAGAATATCTAGAAAATGTTTAAACATATCAATAAGAAAACAAATCACAAACCCCATAATCCAACCTGTTGGAGATAACACTTTTATAATTTGGGGGTGTTTCTTTTTGTGTTTCTCTGTATGTGTACATACTAAATATACATGTAGTAAAATAAGATCAAAATATTGCATAGTAGTTTTTAATATCTTGGTCTATTTTCATCATTTTTCCCTAACCCTTAATTCTCTAGCCATTTGGAAGGTATAATTACTATTTATTTTAAATTAGTTTTAATTTATTTTTAAGTATACGGTATTGATTATGCTATTACAATTATCCCAATTTTTCTCCATTTGCCCCCCTCTGCCTGGTACCCACATTTCCCCCAGCAATCCCTCCTTCCTTTAATTCATGTCCATGGGTCATGCGTATGGGTTCTTTGGCTTCTCCACTTACTTGACTATTCTTTTTTTTTTTTACTTGACTATTCTTAATGTCTCCCTGTACATCATTTTTTTCCTCTCCAGCTTGGAAGTCAGCCTTCATTTAGGGCTGCCATTTGGTTCTCTGGAGTTTTTTCTTCCCTTGGGATGGTGGTTCTCAACCCTGGCTGCACATGCGAATCACTGGGGATATTTTTTAAAATGTCAGTGCCCAGGCTCCATCCGAGAATGATTAAATCAGAATGTCTAAAGATAGAACCCAGACACCAGTATTTTTAAAAGGCTCATGTAATCATTTTAACGCAAAACTGAGGTTGACTCTTGGCCTTTACAGCTCAGTTGGTTTGGCATGATTCTGCAAGGCGGATGGTGGCTGGTTCAATTCCCAGTTAGGGCACATGTCTGGGTTGTGGACTGTCTCTGGTTGGGGCGCATGCAAGCGGCAACCTATCAACGTTTCTCTCTCACATCAATGTTTCTCTCTCTTTCTCACTCCCTTCCCCTCCCCCTAAAACTAATAAATAAATAAAATCGTTTTTAAAAAAGGACTGAGGTTGAGAACCACTATTTAAGAAATGAACTGATGTTTCTTGCTTGGATGCTTGCAGAGGTTTTTTGTTTGTTTGTTTGTTTCTTAAATCTTGATTCATTCAACAGGGTATGCCTATGTGTTCATGTCTCTTCATCACTACCTGGTAACTTAATTAAAAAAAAAAAATCTATTGAGAGAGACAAACAGACATTGATTTGCTGTTCCACTTATTTATGCATTTATTGGTTGATTTTTTTAAAATTATATTTTATTGATTATGCTATTACAATTGGCCCAATATTTCCCCCTTCGCCCTTTTCCATCCAGCCACCCCTCTTCCTCAAATCACCACACTTTTGTTCATGTCCATGGTCCACGTGCGTAAGTTCTTTGGCTACTCCATTTCCTCCTATACTGTACTTTATATCCCCGTGGCTATTCTGTAACTACCTATTCGTACTCCTTAATCCCATCACCTCTTTACCCAGTCTCCCACACTTCCCTCCCAAATGGCAACTATCAAAATGTTCTCTCTATCCATGATTCTGTCTCTGTTCTTGTTCACTTAGTTTGTTTTTTAGATTCAATTGTTATGTATTTATTGCCGTTTTATTGTTCATAGTTTTGATCTTCTTCTTTTTCTTAAATAAGTCCCTTTAACATTTTGTATAAGAATGGTTTGGTAATGATGAACTCCTTTAGTTTTTTCTTGTCTAGGAAGCTCTTTATCTGCCCTTCTGGTAGCCTTATAATGTGAATATTGGAATGCTTGTCCCAGAGGCTGCTTACACTATCCTTATTATTATTATTATTATTTTCTGAATTCTTCGTTCTTGTTATTTTGATTGGTTGTTTTTTTGGTTCCTGATATTCCAAATCACTAATTTGATTCTCAGCTTCATACTGTTGTTCCCCTGTAAATTGTTCTTTATTTCAATTAGTGTATCCTTAATTCCTAACTGGATATTTTTTATGCTGTTGAAGTCCTCACTAAGTTCCTTGAGCATCCGTATAACCAGTGTTTTGAACTTTGCATCTGACAGATTGCTTTATCTCCATTTTGTTTAATTTTTTTTTTCTGGAGTTTTGTTCTGTTCTTTTATTTTACATGTTTCTTTGTCTCCTCATTTTGGCAACCTCCCTGTGTTTTTATATCTATATATTAGGTAGAGCTGCTATGATTTCCTGTCTTGGCAGCATGGCCTAATGTAGTAGTTGTCCTCTAGGGTCCAGGGGCACAGCCTCCCCTATCACCCAAGCTGGGTACTTGAAGTGTACCCTGTGTGATTGAAGTGTACCCTGCAGGGATTGAACCTGCAACCATGGCATATGGAGGTGACACACTAACCAAATGAGCTGTCTGGGCAGGGATGCCTGGTAACCTTTAATTCTATAAACTCAGCAATTTCCCCCAATTATTACTTTGAATATGTTGTCTACATATTCATATTCAGTTAATTTTCTCTTTCTAGGATTCAAAGGACATGTTGATTTGATTTCCTGGATCTCTCCTTCATATTTCCTTTATTTTATCTCATAATTTTACCTCTTTATCCTGTCACATCAGTGTGAATTCATTATTTATATTCTTTGCTATTAATTCTATTTTTTATGGTAGTCAATTTTCCGTCTATTGCCTTTGACAACATTTATAATTCTGTGAATGTATTTCTCATTTCCACACAAATTGCATTGCTCAATTTTATCAAGAATCCTAAAGTGATTTCTAAAAATCAGTTTACACTTCAACCAATAATTTATGAGATTTTCAGTTGCCCTATATCCTTACCAACACTTGGTATTGTTAGTTATTTGTCTTTTCCTATGACCAATAATGTTCATACTTGTTGATAGTTTTTCCATCCACTTTCCTAAAGTGACTGCTAAGTATTTTACCCATTTTTAGTTGGGTTTTCAGCTTTATTCTTGTTGATGTGTGGAAATTGTTTATATAGTCCTTTGTCAGTTATAGTTATTACAAATACCTATTCACAATCTGTGGCTTGCCTTATCATTCTCTTAATATTGGGTATTGATAAACATAAACTTCATTTTAATAACATTCATTTTTTTCAATCTTTCATTTTCTGGCTAGAGCTTTTGGTGTCCTACTTAAGAAAATCTGCCCAAACACAGCTCACGAAGACATTATGTCTTCCTCTACAAGCTTTGTATTGGCTTACTGTTCACATTTATGTCTCTGATCCATCTCAAATGAATTCCTATGTATTATGTGAGGGTGAGATCAAACTTTTAAAAATACAGTTGCGTAAGCTTCAGCTTGCAGTGGAAGGGTTGTACTAGTTGACAGATTTTGTGGTTAGCTTTCCACCTAGGGCTTCTTCCATTGACACCTCCAAGTTCTGTGTTGGTATGTGATATAGCTGCCCTGGTCCTAGCTCCTAAGCCAAGGTCTAGGTGCTCCCGGTACCATCATAGAACACTGCTGCCAAGACAGCCTGCTGCTTGGTGGGGTTACTTAGGCATTGTCTTTATGCCCAGCTCCACAGAGGCAGTGAAGATCCCCAAAGCTTGGGGACGCCATCCAATAACACAACTATGACCACCGTACATATTTCTGCTTGAAATATTTGCCACCTCTGTTATCCTCAGATTTATACAATTTTCAAGAGCCAAAAGAATCACTGATGGGGGTTGGCCTCAAACTCCAGTTCTAACTGCTCCTTTGGTCACTGGCAAATGGGACCAAGATATCCCTTTTAAATCTGGCCCTGAAAGCGCAGGACTTAGAAAAAATTCTTTGAAGTTTCTGGCATTTGTATGGTTTCCTTCCCTGGCTTCCAGTATTGACTTAGGGTTTTACATATTTTAAAATTTTCTAGGTCACTTTGGATTAGACTGGGAAGCAGATGGTTCAAATACGTATTTATTTGTATAAACAAAGGGAAATCTTATGGAAAGATCCACACTACACTATGAAGTAGCAGAGGGAGAGTGTTACTTTTACTTCATAGGCCTCTATACTGTTTAAATTGTGACCACAAAATGCTTTTTAAAATAAAAATGTTCTGTGTTCTAGGTTTTAAAAAATACGCTTTAGTTCTAATTGTATTGTCCCCGTTTAGTTTTTACTCTGATTTTGCTTACTGTTACCTCACACTGGTCCCCTACAGGTCCTGTATTTCCTTCATTTATTTGCTAATTTCCTGTCCCTAGCCCGAAACTTGTTCCCTTTCAGCAGTGCCTAAGGAGTCAGTTCAGATGCCATCTTCTTTGGATAGTCTATATGTTCCTCCAGGTTGGGCATGAATTGCTTCTGAGTCTCAGACCATACCATCCAGGTAGCTCTTCTGGCATTTGATATGTCCCACACTAGCATGTATGTATATATGCTATCTAGATGGTATGGATATTATACACATACATATAAAAAATCTCCCTGTACTATAAGCATCATAAGGTCATAAAAGTAGCATATTTCTTTTGATCTCATTTCCACTTGTATCATTGGACTACAATACTTAATGCAACTCCATATCAGTTAGGAACGTGTTAAATATGCTGGCAATGGCCAAGAGACAGGTGGGATTTTCTTCCTTCTTATTGAAGCTCAGAGGAGCATTGCTCATGCTAGTTCAGCCACTCCGCAATGCCATAAAGAACCAGCTCTTCCCAGTTTTATGCCCTGTCATCTTAAGATATTGGCTTTGATCTTTATACTTTTTGTCTTATGAGCATAAAATGGCTACTCTAACATCAGGAATCTTGTTCTCCATAGGAAAAGAAAAGGAGACAGAGCAAGGGGCTTTTGTACCCTCTCCCCTCATCAAACTTCCATTTACTTATCTTACTCAGAATACATAGCTACCCCTAACCGTGAGGGAGGATGGTATTTGGGTTATTAGCTTTTTAGTTTCTATAGGAGAAAGTCTAGAGGGTCAGAAATGGTGTTGAGTAAGTAAACTTACAGTATGTGACATGGGTGCCTTGTATATATTTGGCATTTAATTAAATTATGTGTGAACAGGCTCACCAGGAATTCCTTGGAGTTTTAGCACCAGGACTGAAATTTAAGACTTTCAAAATGGTTTTCCTCATTTTTGGTGCAAAACCGTTTCTTTTTCTTTTATTTTCTTTATTTCTTTTTTTTATTTTTTATTTTTTAAGATTTTGTTTATTATTTTAGAGAGAGAGGAAAGGAGGGAGGCAGAGAGGGAGAGAAACATCAATGTGTGGTTGCCTTTCACCTGCCTCCAGCTACAGGCCTGGCTGGAGACCTGGATTGCAACCTGGTTATGTGCCCTGGCTGGGAATTGAACCAGCGACCTTTGGGTTCGCAGGCTCACGCCTATTCACAGCGCCACCAGCCAGGGCTGGATAGTGTTTTTTGCAGCACAAAAGTTTTCATTTTTAATGAAGTTCAATTTGTCTTCTTTGTTGTTTGTTTGGTTCTTTGTGGTTTCTAGCAATATCTCCCTTTTATAGGTTTGGGAGACTAGAAGGCCCAGAGAAGAACAAAAGCCTTTTTGAGAAAACAGAACTGGCAAGAGAAAAGAGGTCTGAACTGAAAGATGGGAGCCTGTACATTTGCAGGGAATGGGGAGAGGACTGTTTTGGATATTAGTGCACAGGGATGGAGATAAAATGGGCAAGGAAGGTGAGCAGCTTAAAGCCCAGACGGGACCTTGGGTGGATCTAATTGGAGGAAGAGACCCAGGTAATAGAACTTAGAAGAAGTGACCTTATTACCTCGGTAACAGGCTCCAACAGAAGTTAGAACTTTGGTAACCAGATACCCACATTCTGGAGATGGGCCCCTTATAGAGTGTAACTCCTTTAACCAGAGACATTCAAGAGAACAGGATGCTTTTTTGCATTTGCTTGGCTCTGCAATGAGGAAAGAGTGAGAGATGTTTCTGTTGCTTTAGTCTTTGGCTCATTCCTTACCTACGAGGCTGCAAGCCCCTTGGCATGAGGTGCTCTCAGGTAACACGGGGAAGCTCAGGGCAGGCCAATCTAGGCTGAGCAGCAAGTGTGAGCCCACCAAGGCAGCCCCACACCTAATATTCCTCATTCTTTGTGTGTGTGTGTGTGTATGTGTGTGTGTTAGAGTGTGGTGACAAAAAGCTTGGAATGTAGGGGCCCATCTTGGGCAGGGCCAAATATTTTGGAAGTATGGCATGTCTGTCATGTTCATGCCCCAGGTCATGTAAGGCAAATGGGAAAGTGAGTGCTAGGGACCAAGTTCTTCTACCCATCCACTAATCCCGAGGCCTTAAAGTGTCATCTCATTCTTTCCCTGGCTAGAGGACTATGCAGATGCCCCTCTGTTCATGATCTTGGGGCAGAATTTGCGGTGGACAGAAATGCGGGGGGCAACACCCAGGCAGTCGGTGGATGCCTCCTCACCCAGCAACTGTGCGCTGTCTTTCCAGAGCTTCCATGCCAGGGACTGAGCAGGAGCTGGTGGATGGCAACAACTGCTCCATGTCCTGAGACACAGAGCAGGTGCACAAGACAACCAGCAATGACCAGGACTGGTGTGAGGGGAGAGCTGGTTCAGAGGGCTGTCCACACCAGGCCCCATGATGACCAGGGCTGGCTCATACCCTAGACTGAAGTCTGGGGACCTCCCAGCAATCTCCCAGGGCTTTTCTACTAGACTGTCCCAATGTCCCAAAGGAATCTGGTCCTACATGCTTCCCCACAGCTACACGGGAGCTTAGAAAGACACCCCTCCCATATTTCAGGGAATATTAGAGAAAGAATTGTGTTCTTTTCGCTTCAGTAAACCATAAGCATCTTTGCATTTTGTTGTCTTTATTGTTTTAACTAAGTGCCCCAGGTATCCTGGGCAGCAGTCAGCTTGACTGTCCTTAAGACTTTCTCTGAGCTTTACGCATTATCGCACTCAATAGAGTAATTTATACATAGAAAGAGGGAGGGTGGGATTAAGCTATTCAGTATGTTGTTCTTCAATCACTGGGACCTGCCCTGTCAGGAGCTGTGACTTCTCTTATACTCATAACATTTCAAAGGGAGACCTTTTGCCACCGAGATGCAGCCTTTCAATGCTACTGGATGTTGATGTAATTCAATTCAGGTGCCATTTCAGCGCGCCATCCGGAGTGCTTCCGTGTCCCTAAGGGCTGTCAGTCTGTTTGGGCGGATGTAACATATTACAGTATAAACTGCAGACACTTATTTTTTTTTTTTTTCACAATTCCAGAGGTTAGATGTTGGAAATGAGGGTGCAGCAAGGCTGATTCCTCCTGAGGGGTTCCTCTTGGCTCCTGGACGGCCACCTTCTATCTCTGTGATCACACGGACTTCCCTTCGTGTTTCCAAGTGTCCTCCCTTCCCTATCTGAAGATGTCATTCATAATGGATTGGGGCCCACACCACCACCACCAAATTCACTTAACCTTAATTACTTCCTTAAAGAAGCCAAGTCAAAATATAGGCATGTTCTGAAATTCTAGGGGTTGAGATATCGACATGGGAATTTGGGTGAGGCAGTTGAGCTCACCATAAACAGCAAGCCCCAGCTGGGGACAGACACCAGGAGAAGGGGCTGCTGGTGAAACCACACGCACCTGTAAACATTTCATCGCCACAGCAACTCCAAATCCAAGAGGATGCATCAGTGATGTTGCCAACAGCAGTTTCTTACGACGGCTGCTTCCTTGCATCCAGGCTGACTCAGGGATTCCTCATTCTGCTAAAATTTTACCCAATCTGGTGTCAGGTTGTTTAACGCAATCACGATGTTCCTTATTTTGCAATTGCCTCTCAAGTACATTGAGTCACCTGTCAGCTTTTAACCAGCTCCGTGGATTTCTTCCTTTCTGGCGTTTGTTCTGCTTTCGTCTCAGTGATCGGATTTCTCCACTCTGTCATCTCCAGGTATCCGCCCCTTGGCTGAATCTGAGGTCTACGATGAAGGTCTCAAAACATCCTGGTGCTTGGCTCTGCAGAAAGGGCTGCTGGACAAGCTGTGGTTTGTTCATGGTCATTATTTTCTCTCTCCCCCATGACAGGTCAGATGTCCGCCTCACCATCACTGGCCTGTTGCCGTTCTTCAGACTTTAACTGCACCATCAGTGCTCTTCGGTTTCCAGGCTACCAGCCTTCATTCTGGAACTGCGCCATCAGCTGTCCTGCATCTCGGACCTGCTGGTACATACTGCAGACCTTGAACTCTGCATTCTCCATAATTGTGGGGGTCCATTCCTTGTAGCTTTTTCTCTCTAATGTCATTTCTCCATGGCAGTGCATACAGCTAAATGCAGGGCAGAGAGAGTAGAAAACCTCAGGAGCTGCAAAGGAGGAATCCAGATCCTGAAAGTTCAGAAGTAAAGCACCCACACCGCCCAAGCTGTAGGGGCTTTTGGGAGTCAAAATTATTTTCTTAATTTCAATTTCAAATAGATTGTCCATTGCCAGTGTGTAGAAGTAAATGGATTTTTGTATACTGACCTTCTATCTTGCAACATTAACATATAGTTTTTTGCTTTTGGTAGATTCTGTAGGCTTTCTACATAAAAGTTATGTCATTTATAAATAGAAATATATTTACATATTTCTTTTTACTTAATTGCCTTGGTTACAACTTCAAGCGCAATGTTGAATAAAAGTGACAAGGACAGAGGACATATTATTATCTTGTTATCGATCTTAAGAAAAAAGCTTTCAGTCTTTCACTATTAAGTATGGTATTAGCTGTGGGTATTTTGTGAATTCTCTGTATTAGGTTGAGGCAATTTGTGTCCATTATTAGTTTGTCAAATGCTTTTTATCATAAAATGTGTTGGGTTTTTTCCAGACCTTTTTTTTCTCCATTTATTATCATGATCATATGGTTTTTGTCCTTTATTCTATTAATGTGATGTTTAACACTAATTGATTTTCACATGGTAAGCTAACCTTGCATTCCTGGGCTAACACTGATATGGTCAAGGTGTATAATCATTTCAGTGTGTTGCTAGGCTTGGTGTGTTAGTATTTGGCTGATGATATTTGTATCTACATTCATAAAGAATATTGATCGTTAGCTTTTTCTCTTTCTTTGTGATGTCTTTGTGTAGTATTGGTAGCAAGATAATACTGACCTCATAGAATGAGTTGGAAAGTATTCCCTTCTCTCCTATTTTTTGGAAGACTTTTGCTAAATATTTGTGTTATTCTTCTCCAAACATCTGGTAGAATTTACCAATGAAGTTATCTAGGCCTGAGACTATGTTTTTTATTAAAGATTTTATTAATTATTTTCCAGAGAGAAGGGCAGGGAGGGAGGAAGAAAAGAAGAGAAACATCAATGTATGGTTGCCTTTCACCTGCCTGTAGCTACAGAGCTGGTTAGAGACCTGGCTTGCAACCTGGTTATGTGCCCTGGCTGAGGAATCGAACCAGTGACCTTTGGGTTCAGAGGTTGGCTTCAATCCATTGAGCCATACCAGCCAGGGCTCAGCTTGAGACTTTTTTGTAGCAAGCCTTTTTGTTTGTTTGTTTGTTTGTTTTAAATTATTATAAATTTCTTCATTGGTGAGTTCTTTGCTTGTTATAAGCCCACTTAATTGTTTTATTCTTTCTTGGTTTAGTTTTACTATTATGTATCTTTTTATAGACTTGTCCACCTCATTAGGCTATCTAATTGTTGGCATACGAGTATAGATAGTATCCCCTTTTAATTCTTTTTTAAAAAAATATTTTATTTATTATTTTTAGAGAGAGGGGAAGGGAGAGAGGCAGAGAGGGAGAGAGACATCAATGTATGGTTGCCTTTCACCTGCCTCCAGCTACGGGGGACCTGGGGGGAGACCTGGCTTGCAGCATGGTTATGTGCCCTGGCTGGGAATCAAACCAGAGACCTTTGGGTTCGCAGGCTGGCGCCTTATCCACTGTGCTACCAGCCAGAGCCCTTTTTAATTATTTTTACTTGTATAAGGCCAGTAGTAATGCCCCCTCCTTCATTCATAATTTTACTAATTTGTGTCTTTTCTCTATTTTTTCTTGGTCATAAGCTCTTGCTTTTTGACAAGCATGAAATAGTTTATGCCCCCAAGCCTCCAGATTTCTACCACCCCCAATTCCTCTTGGTCTTGCATCTTTCAGAAGGGGTGGGTGTGTGTGTTACTCACAGGGCATCCAGGGTCAAGATCATAAACCCATAAAGAGAATAAGGAGTCATGTCTCTACTTGACCCTGGCAGAGGGATGCCCAAAAGTCTTGGAAAATAGATAAGCAAAGGCCATCCTTGGTTATTGTTATTCTAAGTAACAATTCTGCCCTGGTTATTCTAGATTAAGTTACTCAGATTTTTAGAATGAGGCTCCTGTTAATCATTGTGTTCTATGGATTGTTCTGGTTGTTGAGACAGATTATAGGACAAGGCATACCACTGTGGCCAGGAGGTTGGTGTTTTTTTCAACGAATGAAGATTCTCATTATGGAGCCCTGAAATGTGACTCTTTCGAAGGGACAGAGACAGTGGAGAGATGATCACAATACAAAAAAAAAAAAAAAAAAAAGCCAGACCCAGAAATTAGATATTCCCATGAGTGAAACTCTTTAAGAGGTTTCCTTTATTTACTTGGACTCTGGAAAGTTATTCATAGCATTTATGACTTTATGTTAGCTTTAATTTTTGGGTAGGCGATAAACACTGAGAACTAAATTGAACAGTTGCACGAAGGGTATGCGGGGAAAGGAAGTCTTCCCCCACTTTCCCTTGGGTCACACAGAGATGTTTCCTCCTATCAATATCAAACCCTGACTAGACCATATTACACCTCACAGCCGTGCACAATGGTCCTCTGAGGAACTGAGGATTGAGACAGCGAAAGAAACAGTGGCTTTTTCCAGCCCATCTTCTCCCCTGAGGCCAGTTTGATAGAGGCAGCATAATTTGGGGTGGGGTCAGGGGTAGATAGTTTTCTAAGAGTTTGAGATAAAACCAAGCAGAAGGCCACAGCATGGCTTGGAGGAGCCATTAAAAGTGCAGTAAAGGTACAGGTTGCAATGTGTACTGATGTGAGTCTAAAGCTCAGTGTCTTCAAATGTATAACTGAAAACTGATCCTTAAAAGACAGGTGGGGCGAAGTTTCCATCCTATTTTTACAAGAATAGATGTGAGCCAATTGGCAAATGCGAAGATCAGATCAGAAACCATGATACCCATCCCCAAAAAGCATTTTTAAGCCATCAGGTAAACAAAATAATTTTTTTCCCTATTAACTTTGTCTTTTGTTGGATCTCTCTGTGCTCTTTTACTTTCCTTCTACCTCGTTCTTTATGTTGTTTTACCCCCTCCCATTAGTTACTTTGTTATGGTACCATTTACCTTTATCCCAAGATGAGTATAATTCTGATAGAGAAGAGAGCTCTCATTTGACTCTTTAATGAGATAATTTTGTGTCTATTTGAGGCAAGCCATTTAACCTTGCTGAACCTTAATTCCCACATCTGTAAAACTGATGACTGCTCACATATTTCCCAGGCTTGCTGAGTAAAGCAATTATAAAACACTTAAGCAATAAAAAAAAAAAAAAAAAAAAAAAAGATGTACAAAGGTTTGCTCATCAGTCTGTTCTCCACACTTCAGACCTTTGCTGTTAAAAAATCCGTCAATTCCTGCTTTGAGTATTACGGTTGCTGCAGACTGGCAGCTCCTAAGCAAGTTCTTGGTACAGAACATTGAGACCTGCAGAGGACACTGGAGATTGTGCTGGCCTCACAGAAGAGGTGGAAGTCTACAAGAACCTGTTTCTTCCAAAGAAGGAAAGGAAAGAAATGGGGGAAGAGTTGTGGTTGGGAGGAGCAGGCCGCTGGGAGGGCAGGGCTGCCGCAGACTGACTGCTGGTAGCCGGAGTACCTCTATCTAGAGACTGAGCTCTGAGCGGGCCTCTGAGTGGAGGAGAGCCTGGGACTCTGCTGAGCCAACAGCTTGAACGGGATCAAATGACTTACAATAATGTTAGAGCACATTTCCTGTTTGGGGAATAACCATGTAAGGTTAAAGTAAAAGAAAAAAATTAAAATCAAAGTGGTTCATAAAAGATACAATCTTATGTATAGGTGGTTGATTCTTTGTAGTCCAAACTTTCTACAATTAGTATGTTTATTTATATGATAAGAAAAAATAAGTTAAAAATAGTTTTATTTATTTATTAATTAAAGATTTAACTTATTATTCCTAGAGGGAAGGGAAGGGAAAGAAGGAGAGAAACATCAATGCGTGGTTGGTTGCCCCTCACCTGCCTCCAACCATGGACCTGGCTGGAGACCTGGCTTATCACCTGGTTATGTGACCTGGCTGGGAATCGAACCAGCAACCCTTGGGTTTGTAGGCTGGAGCCCCATCCACTGTGCTACCAGCCAGGGTTTAAAAATAATTTTATAATGGAAACATCTAATAGTACCAAATATAGGAATGGTATATAATTATGAAACTTTAAGAATCATTAAAAAAGATAAGGTAAAAGGTATAAAAATAAATATAAAAATATAATTATAATATAGTAAATATAACAAAAAGCAGGTAGATTTACATATAGCTTGATTACTTTACATAAATATACATAAACACTAAAAAGAAATATTCAAAAAATTAATTTTTTCTGAAGGTTTTTCTTTATCATTTTTTAAAATTTAAAAAATTTTTAAATTTAATTTTTATGTTGTTGTACTATATCCATCCCCCTTTTCCTCCCCTGTCCCCTTCCCCACCCACCCAACTGAAGGTTTTTTAAATGTATAAGCAGTTTTAAATTATTTTCTTTCTTTCTTTTTTTTTAAATTTTATTGTTGTTGTATTACATCCATCCCCTTTTTGCTCCCCTCTGTCCCCCTCCCCACCCACCCATTCCCCACAAAGTCAATCCCACCTATTGTCCATGTCCATGGTTCCTTTATACTTGGTTCTTGTCTAAGCTGCTCCCCTTCTTTGCCTCTGCCTCCCCCCTCCCCCCCAACCCTGTTCCCCCTGACCACTGAAGGCCTATTCCTTGTATTCATATACTTGGTTCTGTTTTGCTTGTTGTTAGTTTTGCTCATTATTGTCCCGTAATGGGTGAGATCATATGATATTTGTCCTTCACTGACTGGCTTATTTCACTGAGCATAATACTCTCCAGTTCCACCCATGTTATTGCAAAGGGTACAAGTTCCTTCTTTCTTTCTGCTACATAGAATTCCATTGTGTAAATGTACCAAAGTTTTTTGATTCAATCATTATTTTCTAAGTTTTAACCTTCCTTCAAGTTTGTTTTATTACTTTAAACTTAAAGTATAATAAAAATAATACACCTATTTTTTTTCAGGATTTCTTGAGAATGACTATGAATAAATCAATAAATCCAGAATACAGATCACTCATACAGAATGCACTGACCCTGGGCTGAGGGGAGTTAGTGACAGCACCTCCCAAGAGGAAGGCATTTGAGGCCAAGGATGCAGGGTGCAGGTGGTCCCTGCTGCTTTGGGGGGCTCACAAGGAGGAGCTGGGCTATGTGACCTTGGAAAGTAACCTGTACCTTATGAATTTGTGATTCATGCTGTTCTCTGAATGGATTCACTTTTTGTCATTTCCAAGCCTTCAGTAAAGGCTTGTTCAGAAGCACTGGCCTGGGTTCTGCTTGCTGTGGCCATTCTTGGGGAGAGTCACTCTTTCCAGGCTAGAATGTGGTACCAGGAAAAATGACAAGGTAAAGGTGAATCTCACAGGAATGGAGAAGAGAGCTCTCAACTCAGGTGCTCCTTTCCCAGTTAGGACACTGTCCCCACAGTGAGAATTGGAGGCTTCAGAGCTTTATTTTTGCTCTGGTTGCAGGCATTTCCCATCAACTGTCAAGCAGCGTGGAAGAGTGGGAGAGTAGGAAGCCCAGGGCCCATGATGACACAGGATAGTCTGTAACTGTGGTCTGAAGTTGCCAACTTTGCAGTTGCTAACCGACCAGCATTCCTTAGCAGTCTTCAGTTCTGCCCAGTTTCAAAATGACACCCACACTGCTTCACCTTCTCTTAAAAGCCTAGCTCCTTCCAGATGAGGTGGAAGATTGGATTATCTAAGTATGTCTCAGGAGTGACATTTTCCCACCCCCAGAACCAATTGTTCACTTGTTACCCACTAAATAGCTCTTTCATTCACCCCTGCTTCCTCATTTCTTCTACCACTGCTAGAGCAGCTCCATGGTTTTATGTCTACGTTTTTTGCAGTAGCCTGGGAATTGACTTCCCGTCTCTGTTCTTAGAAATCCCACCCCCAAACTACCGGAGTGCTATTTTTTAAATGGATTTGACCATGTTACTCTCATATTTTAAAGCTCTTGTGGCTCTTCATTGATTATAGGATACAGTCTAAATGTCTTAGTCTGAGAATTAAGACCTTCTAAAATTTCTCCCCATCTTTATTTCCCACTTCATCTTTTACCACTGGCTCCATGCTTTAGCTACATATTATTATTTTTTCTGTCTTTTTTTCTTTTTTGCTACATATTATTTTAAAGGCCTTCTTTCCTTAACCTTTTTTAAAATTTTCTTCCTTTTCTCTCTCTTCTCATTCTTTTCTTTTTATCTTTATTTCTTAAAACAATAGTAACAACAAATCCTATCAATATAGAAAATAAAAATGAAAAAAAGGGAAAATTCACAATCTAACCACCCTAATACATTATTACTTTAGTATAATTTAATAATAATTATTTCCTAATGTGAATACTAATTCTAAGTCACATTATTATTCCCTCTTTGCAGAAGGATCAAAGGGTCAGAGAAATCATGGCAAGTTTTTTCCTTTATTTGTTACTGCACAGATCTCACTCATGATTTTAATCACAGGTTAGAAGGTATGTAACTTAGTCCTTAAATTCAGAAGAGCAAGATACTCAACTTTTTTTTTCTTTTCTCCGACTCACTATATTCATTTTTGTTTCAAACGTCATTTGCCAGGTTGCAGTGAAAGTTTCATCAATATTCCATACTGCTCCCATTTTCCTGCCGTCTATGTTCTAAGGGACTTGTGTTGAATCCTAAATGTTATCTCGCCACATTGGCTGAGATGTATAGAACCTGATTGTCCCTTAAGCACTGTTTAACACCAGCCACTGAAGAGAGGCCCATTGTAACAACCCACAGAGCCCTGTCTTCCTTCAGGATCCCCTCTGTGCCAATTTTGAGTGTGGAAGGCTTAGTGTTGAACTTTCACACCATGACAGGGCTGGGGGACATGCAGATCTCTCAGCCATTTCTTCTCTGGGTCTTGGCTCCTCTCCAGACCTCAGCCTGCAGAGTGAAGCATAAGCCCTTCTCTCTGATGCCTTGCCGTATCTCTGATCTCTGGGCTTGACCAACTTTTGTTTGCTAATATTTTCCTAGTCTGGGTCCTTTCTTTTCTCCTAAGGAGCTAGACTCAAACATCTGGGAAGACTCCTTTTCTCTGCTGGATGCTATCCTGACCCTTTCCTGAGGCAAAGAAGGTCTAATCCAGTGTTTGAACAGAGGAACGGGTAAGGGCAGGAAAAAAAAAAAAAAAACACTGAGGAAAATTATTAATGTTTTAAAAATACTCTCCTGACACAATAGCATAGATTACATTTTGTCTTCTACTTTTTTTATTGGCCATAAGCAGACCAAATGTTGTTATATAGTGTTTAAAATTATAATTTTTAATGCTTGCTTAATAAGTTGCTTCCTTAAATTAATGAAGGTTGTTTTGAGACAGTTGAAGTGAGCTGTCATGGAGCTGGCTTCAAGAGAGGGCAATGACAGAGAGGCTCTACGTCCAAGATGACTTCAGAGTCCTCAACACCTTCTTATTGCTGCTAGCAATAACAATTTAGATATATGAAAATAAGTTAGACATGTTTTATTTGGGTTTCCATTCCTGTTTATATTATGTGCTTCCCCAAGAGACTGATGCTTTCTAAAAGACCAAAAATGTTCCCTATGTTCTAATGCAGCTTACAATTGAATGGATAACATTAAATAAAAGCATTTTGGATACACAGATAACTAGAGAAAATAAGTACAGCAACTCAGTTCACGGTTGGCCAGGTGGAATGCAATATCCAGTATACTAGAGTTTGAATCCAATGCTTCAAGTTCAACTTTCCATGACACTCAACTTTATTTGCATGTAATATGGCATAATGTAAAGCACTGTCATTTCTAGAATTTCTACAAAGAACCACCTCCGATACGGCAAACTTGTTGAAAGGAGGTTTGAGGGAATCAAGCATACTATTCTGATGCAGAATTTGCGAAGCAAGTATAAGACGTTTCTTTCTTTAGTTTGTGTATTTGGGCTGGTGAAGATTGTGTATTTGGGGAAGAACTAAATTCCCACCCCTAGCCACCCTAGGCACAACCACTTGTGTTAGGTACAGGCTTGGAGTAGCCAACAGATCTTATTTATTACATGATCTTAAGCAATACACTAAACTTCTCTAAATGTTAAGTTTCTCATTTGAAATATTGTTAACCATACATACCTGTTAAGGTTCCTGTAAGAATTAAAGACAACATAAAGTGCCTGGCACATAGTAAAAATTTAGTTAAGTGTAGGTATTATTAGTATTTATTATTGCCTGTGCAAGGGTCTATAAGCATAAACAGAATAATTAGGGAGGAAAGAAGAGGTTAAAAAAATTAATACCAACAACAAATCCCTTAACCTGTGATGACCGTCCTTTGGAGAGTTTTAAAAGCTGATTATTGCTTGATTTCATGATATTACCCTTCCCTAGATCCTGCAAAGTATTGTGTGACATGTTTATTAGTTTAAATGATTTAGCTTCTTGAGACTTTAGACTTTGTGCTACTGAAGGTTCTCTGGGGAGTTACAAAACCAGGATTGAGATTTCCTTTAAAACACTAATGAAACAGCAAATAAATTTAGTATCTTCTTAACACAGATAGAATCTTTCTTTTCTTAATGTAACACCTGATAAATGGCTAGCTTCACACCTAGGCTATTTAACCATCCTGCCCCTTCCTTCCATGTTGCTTCCCCTACCCCGACCCCAGACAAGCACTGGAAATGAAAAGCTGGAATTCCACCTCAAAGCAATGGCCATGGGTCAAAGTGCAGAGAGCGCATGTGCCTAAAATAAGAAAAGGAATAAGACCAGAAAGAATGAGAACCAATAACCGTAGCATTTGAGGAGTGGCTCTGAGAGAAGAGATTGGTGTGGGAGGTGCTGGGAGAAAGGGCCACTAAATATATGACCAGATCACCCTCTTGACAGCCCTGGGCAGCTGACTTCATTTGGTCTTATCTTCAGAACTTTTCTCTTGAGAGATCTCTCTACAAACATAAATGTCAATTGAAGACACAACTCCGGTATAAATGTCAGTGTTAAACTCTTACCTGAGACTATTCCAGCTACCGCTGGAAATCAGAATTACTCCGGAAACCTGAGTGATCGGCACAATTTTGCTAGCAAGGAATTGACAGAGTTCCAGGAAATTCTCCTCCATGCTTTTCTTTGCATTCTTTCATGGAATACATTGTTGTGTGCTGCCTAGCAGCTGGGTATTGTGAGAAATCCTGATAATAAAACAGGTTACAAGAGAGCCATGGTCTATGACTTTATGGTGCTTATTGTGCAGAGGAAATAGATCAAAACTAAGTAACTAAAAGAAATAACTTCAAATGATGGCGGTTTTAACAGAGAGGTGAAGAAGGCACATTACCCATTTGCTGGGAACTGTTACCCTTCTGCTGCTGTTGTTCTGTACCCACATCTGAAACTGCTAGACCTCTCCCTGAAAGCCCCATGCAAGGTGTATGACTTGAACCTTCTCAGCTTGAGACAAGCCACGTTCCAACTTGCCTTCAATTCCCTGTAAACCTAGAGCATCGCTGGACTAAAGCCTCTGGCCTTAGAAGTCTCAGCCGCAAGAATCCTTCCCCGTGAAATCATTTACTTTCGTAACAATTTGCTTGAGGACGGGTTGATAAGCCCCTTGTCAAAGACCAGAGAAGGAATCCAGCAAATATTTGTATGCGTTCTCTGTTTCCCACAAAGATAAAGTTGTTTTCTCCAAATTATGGCCTCCAAATACATCCTAAAGCCTTTCGGCTTAAGTGTTTAGGACATGCAGTGACTCCACAGCAGACAGCACATGGCACGGAACCAGAACCACAATGTCTGTTTTAAGCCATCTCACTCATGGGGTCTGAGCAAAGAACTGGTCTTTCAAGACACCTTTTCTGACAGAAGTGCATGCAATTTCTTCCTCATGTGCCTCTGCTCAGTTTGGCACTGTATGGCACTTCTGTGTTTTACAGCTCGACGTGAGAAAAGCAGAAGGGATGGCTTGAATACCTTTGGATTTTGTATGGATTGTTGGTACCCCAAGCCGACTGTCCCCAGCAGCTGGTAAACAGCTTTCAGATTCGGGAGGATCTCTCCTTTCTGCTCTCCTTTGCCTGGAGAGCAGTAAACATCAGTCCTCACAAACAAAACCCATGGTGAGTCTAGGCAGGCGGGGGAATGCTCCTGATGATCGTGTTAAGACACTTCATTACCTTCTTTTCCTGGTGGCAGCAAAAGGACAGAGGACAGAGCTCAGAAAAGAGCCCGCACAGCTAACAGATGAATTGCATTTTTAAAGCTTAGCTGAAAGATGTGTTTAGCATTCACCTGAAACATCCAAGTCAGATGAAAGAGCTATTTTCATCAGGTTTTCCTGTAGTTGGAAGACTTTGGAATAAAAAGATTGGATTGTTAGGTCAGAAAGGACAGCAAAATTGCAATGCATAGGCCATCTTCTTAGGATAGGTGTTTCTGCTGAGAGGAATTAAAGAACAAAACCTCTTTTCTCACTTTTTACATTTATTTTCATCTTTTCTAAAAACTTCTCTATTCTTTACCTTTTTTTGGTAAGATTATGTGTAAGATGAAGTTGTTTTGAAATTTCAGTCCCTCAGACTTATCTGTTAGGTTGGGTGTTTTTTCTTTCCTAGAATGCTAAATCCTCCAGGCAAAGCCTTATACAATCTGTTTTTCCTTGAAACTGGAAGAACCTTGTTAACTACATGATATGGAGTAAACCAAACATTTGTGTAGTGTCTGTCTGCCTTGGAGATAAAGCTGTTCTTGCCATTAAAGTCCTGGGAGACATCAATAACCCCCTTTCAACTTTAGGCATTTCAGGAGTTGCCTGAAAAAAAAGAGAGAAAGAAAAAGAAAAGGACAGCTTTGTAAACTTTTTGGATGTATAAAGAATCTCAATCTTTTTCAGTAAGATAATGAATATAATCAAGCAAATAAATGAATTGAAAAACAAGAATGAAATAGAAATGAATGTGCTGACTATATCTATTCTTCAGCAGTAAATAACAAAAAAATTCTTCAAAATACATTACTTTTGACCAGGCTTTTAAAGTTAAAAATACTGCTTGATCTAATGCAGCAATCTCTTGATTTTTAAATTTTATTTTCATGTGATGAATTGTTCTAAAAGAATAAAAACTGCTAATTCCAGTAAATTAATAGGTAGAAAAAAACAATAATTTACAATAATGTCCTTAGTTTTTGCCAAAGGCTATGGAAATGGCCAGTCTTAATTCTATCTTTTAATAAGTTATTTTTTCAAATGTCACAAATTTAAATGGCTAACATTAAATTTTAAAGGCTAATGTGCATCACTGAGTTTTGTTTCAAACTTTTCTCCAGGGCTATGCCAGTTTGTAAATTGTCTTTAAAAACCAACAAGGACCCACAAATCCTCTTTTCTTCAAGAAGAAAGAATATCTTTTGTGAAAAACTCTTACACTAAAGAACATAGTTATAACAAAATGATTATAAAAAGTGACTTATTTATTGTTTAGTGAATTCTATTTTTCAGTTGGCAAATGTCTCAATTTCTTAATATTTCTAAATAAAATCTTCCACACATACAATGTGTGGTGGTGGTCTCTCTGTGTGTGTGCTTGTGTGTGTTTTTATGGGGTAGAAGGAATGGTTAGACACCATAGGATATGGTCACTTGAGAGACAAATCTGGAGGAGCCAGACTATTGTTCCCCTAATTGAAAAGCCCAGCAAGTTGACTCAGTTGTTACTTATAAGCAAAACATAACATAGGTCTAGAATTACCAACATGGACTCTTTGGCACCTTAGCTTATTTCTTGGGTTATTTCCTAGGGGAGATGAAAGGTTTTCCCTTCCTGCTTTTTGCCCTTTCCTCCTGTTCTTTCTTGATGTCCACTGGACAGAATCAGGGAAGACACTACAGGTAGACAGTTGGTTTCTGCTGACCAGCAGCCTGCTCTTGAATTGAAATTAGATCTCAGATCAGTGCTATCAGCATTTTACCAAAATACTTTACTAATGTTTTACTGATATATAGTAGCTTATTTAATATAGGCAATGAATAGAAAAAAAAAAATCACAATCAGACTTAGATGTAGATCTAATTTCTGAACAGAGTTAAGTTGAAAGGTCCCAGAGGTATTTTCTTCTAATGGCCTCAAAACCATATTAGGAGTGGACCAGACACTCATGCCAGTTGGTCAAGGGTTCAGGGTCAGGCTTGATGCAGAGGAACATGAACGGAAGTGTCTTTCAGAGCTTCTTTGCTGATAGGATTCTATGATTCTGAGACCTGGAAGGTTTGGAATTCTTCAGAAACAACCCAAAGAATTTCTGCATTTTTTGTAGATCCCCAGGCCCGTTCAAAGTGACCAGTACTCTGATTTCTAAATAGATTAGAGTTAAAGCAAAGAAGGAAGGAACAGAAGTAGGGAGGGAGAGAGGGAAGAGGGGAGGCAAAACAAAAGAACAGAAATTTGTTTAATATTCAAAGACCAAAACGTATGGCCTAATTACTTCTGAGTACTTTTTCACCTTATGTTTTATGTTGTGAGCGCACATGCCCAACTGTGAGAGGAGAGGGAAAGGAGAGGAGAGGAGATTATGGGTATAATTGGCTTGTACTTTAATCTTCATTCATTTACTTCACACGGTTATCTTTAAATGAGTTCTCTTTAATCCCCCCCACCCCACCCTCAAAACACTGATATCCAGTACTTATCCTGCTTGTTCTGACTTTCCTGACCAGCCCAGCCCAGGGCAGTTTGCCTCCATGGTCTCATTATTTGAACTAGCCATTTGGCCCATATCTGTGTCAGCCTGGTGGTGCCGCTGATCTTGTCCCATGAATATGCCTTATCTGTCCAATTGCATTCAGAGCTCTTTAGAGCAAGAGCTATTATCTTCTGTTTTGTTTCCTTTTTAAATTGTATCTTACATAGGGGCTGAGCACAGTGCTTTGAATAAAGGTCAATAACTATTTGTTGATTGATTCATTAAACAGTTGAGAAAATAATGTTTTTCAAGATCACTTTGTTGGCTAAAAGAACAACAACATTTAATAATCTTCATGACCAAGGAAACCTTCATGTAGAACTGAACTCCTTCAAGGTTTACATTTGTGTGACCTTAGGTTGAGGATAATCCCAATTCTGCCCTTCTAGTAATGCCTTAAGTTTAATAGACAAAATATTGGCCTTTGCTGTAGTATTCATTTCAAGGTACACATTTTAACAAAAAATTTTCATATTAGGAAAGGTCTTCTTAGGGTTAATTTTCCTTCCTGCTGCATTTTTGTCCAGATCATACTGTTCATCTTAGATTAGCAGTCAGGGTTTTTCTTTGTTTTGTTTTGTTTTGTTTTTTGTATTCTGGACCTGTCTGAAAATAGTTTGTCACAACAAGAAGTAATTACAGAGCACTTAATACTTGTAGAGTGCTTTTCAATCTTTTACACTTTTGCTTTTGAAACAGTATTGTTGATATGGGCTGCTTCTCTTCTGAATTTCCAGATGGAGAAAGGGCAATGAGGTTAAGTGCCTTGTCTGAAATTTAATAGTATGTGGCCAGTAGTGCTCCGGTATTCATGCTCCACAATTCCTGCATGGTAAATGTTATCCATGTTTTCTGTCCAATTTTGAAGGAAAATATAATCCTAGTGCTACCTATTAGCCAGTGATTTGTGGATGTAGAAGTATCTGATTCGTGGCTTTTACTTGTTGAGAGATTAGAAGGAACTTGAACAAAAGACTAATTAAAGAAGTTCCAGAATGAAGAGAGTCATTTTGTGGTACAGAGGTGCGTACAAACCTACAAGAGGACTTTTTCACCACAGTAGCCAACTAGTCAAAACCTCAATTTAAAAGCTAACAGTAAAGCTCTTTTTTGATAAACACCCTTTGGGCATACTTTCTATTTTCTTTGAGATAATTTGATGCATTGAGAGAAGTGAGGGGATGGTGTCAGACTGCTGGGATGGGGTGGAGGGTGGTGATAAAGGGGACCAGCTCTTACCTGGTCCCTTTCCAGAGGCCAAAACTAGGACCCCATCCTATTGACTTAATTGCTGCTGAACTCAGTGAGTGACTTGGAAGGACCTGGAACCTTAGATGTTTTTCTTCTCTAGATCCATCTAGGTCAGTGACTTAGAACCTTTTTCTTCTGTGGCACACAAACTCATTACCAAAATTCTGCAGCACACTAAAAACTATACATTTTTGCCAACCTGACAAAAAAAAAAAAAGGTATAATTTTGATTTATTCAACCAGATGGCTGGTGTGTTGGCTGTTAATATTTTTAAAATTTGACAATCTAAGGAAAAAGAAATTGGTGCCTCTGACTAAATAGTCAGCTATTGCATGTTTTTAAAAATACTTGTGGCACGTGGGTTGAAAATCACTTACCTAAGTCTATCATAGATGCTTCTTTGCACACAAGCTAAGAAAGACATCTAGGGTGCTATTTTGCTTTAAGTAGGACTCTTTATTTTATTTTTATTGTTTATGCTGTTAGATGTTCCTGATTTTTCTCCCTTTCCCCACCTCAACCCAGCCAATCTCCATATTCTTGTCTGTGTAAATGAATTATGTATAAATGTTCTTTGGTTAATTTTTTCACCATCTTTCATCCCATCCCTTCCACCTCTTTCCCAGCAGCTCTCGGTTTATTTTATGTATCTAAGCTTCTGTTATTGTTTTGTTTGTTAGTTTATTACATTCATTAGATTCTACATATAAGTGAGATCATATAGCTTTCTTTCACTGGCTGGCTTACTTCACTTCGTATAATTTTCTCCAGGTTAATTCATGCTGTTGCAAAACATAAGGGTTTCTTTTTTTTACTGCTGTGTAATATTCCATTGTGCAAATGTATCATAGCTTTATTATCCACTCACCCACTGATGGGCACTTAGGCTGTTTCCAAATCTTATAGCGCTGCTATAAACATAGGGGTTCATATATTTTTTATATTGGTGTTTTGGGATCCTTGGGGTACATTGCCAAAAGTGGAATCAAGGAATCTCACACTTTCAAGCTCAGTAGCCAACAGTCACTTTGACTAGGCTTTAAAGGAATCTCCTCCATGATGGGGGTGTGGAAAAGCTGGATAGAAAGTTACTCTGATCCTTCCTCTGATTTTCAAGTAATGTTTTAGAAAGAAGAGAGGTTTGCATAAGTAGCAAGTTCTCCACAGCTTAGATATTCTTTGCCTCATATTTAAAACTGCTCATCAGACTTGATATCAAGGCTCAGTTGGTTGGGCATTGTCCTGTAAATTGAAAGGTCACTGCAAGTTTGATTCCCCATTATGATGGGCACATGCCTGGGTTGTTGGCTGGTCATTTGTTGGAACATGTGGGAGAGGCAACCAATTGATGTTTCTTTCACATATCAATGTTTCTCTCTTTTCCTTCTCCTCTCTCTAAAAATAAATTTAAATTTTTTTAAAAAAAGCAACTTGCTCATTAAGTAATTGTTGGAAGGCCTGATCTATTTGTAGAAAACAAGAGATCATATCAAACAAACCACAAAGTCATCCAAAGTTATTTCTAGGAAACAGATGTTTTCTTATTTGAAGTAGCCAATCTCCTTTATCTTAGAAGAATAAACAAACTCACAGTAATTCCTAGAATTTATGTGAATAAAAACTAAAAACACTTCCAGCCAAGATGGAGACCAGGGATGTAGTTTGGTGGTATGGCAGCTGCAGTAGGAGAGCAGATGGGGTTGGCTGATGGAAAATGCAGTCACACATTAAAAAAGGGTAGGGACACCTGGGGAGAACTTCGGACACCATATCAGAGAACACAGCTAATGGCTCCAGTGCCAGGATTGGGGGTGAGGGGACAGTATGTGTGGATAAAGCCTCATTGCTTCTGACTGTGAAAACCAGTGTGGGTTGGGATGGAGGAAGAAACTGCCAGTCTCTCAGCAGAGTCCTTTATTTAGAGCTTCCCTACCCCAGTCCTAGAACATTTGCAGACCCACCCACTCTGGAAACCATGGTCAGGGCAACAGCTAGAGAGGCATCAGTCCCAAGCAAGATTAGTGCCTGGAAAAGGGGCCAGTGCTAAGCAAGGAAGAAACAATCAGTCAACCAGTACGGAATGAGGAAACAAAAATTGAAAACAATGAGGAGAGGCTTAAGAACCTCTGGGATGACTTTAAATATGCCAACATCTGAATCATAAGGGTGCCAGAAGGAAAAGAGAAAGAACACGAAATTGAAAATGTGTGTGAAAAAATAATGAAGGAAAGCTTCCTAAATTTGGTGAAGGAAATAGACATACAAGTCCAGGAAGCACAGAGAATCACAAACAAGCTGAACCCAAAGAGGGCCGTAACAAGACACACCATAATTAAAATGCCAACCTTTAAAGATAAAGAGAATCTTAAAAGCAGCAAGAGAAAAGAAGTTACCTACAAAGGGGTTCGTATAAGACTATCAGCTGATTTCTCAAAAGAAACTTTGTAGGCAAGAAGAGACTTGCAAGAAATATTCAAAGTGATGAAAAGCAAGGACCTACAACCAAGATTACTCTACCCAGCAAAGCTATCATTTAGAATGGAAGAGCAGATAAAGTGGTTCCCAGACAAGGTAAAGCAAAAAGAGCTCATCATCACTAAGCCTTTGTTTTATGAAATGTTAAAGGGACTTACCTAAGAAAAAGAAAATCAAAACTATGAACATTAAAATGACAACAAACTCACAATTATCAACAACAGAATCTAAAACAAAATAAAACAAAACAACAAACTAAACAAACAACCAGAATAGGATCAGAACCATAGGTATGGAGATCCTTGGGAGGGTTATTAGCTGGGAGGGCTAAGAGGGTAAAATGGGAAAATGGTTCAGGGATTAGGAAACATAATTGGTGCGTACAAGATAGATAGGGGGAAGTTAAAAATAGTATAGGGAAGGGTGAAATCAAGGAACTTATATGCATGACCCATGGTCATGAACTAAGGAGGGTGGGATTGCAGGCGGGAAGGGGGTTCCTAGGTGAAAGGGAGCAAAGGGAAAAGAAAGTGGGAGAGCTATAACAGCACAATCAATAGAAAATACTTTAAAAGAAAGTAAAGGAAATTATCTGATAGCAACATTTATCTCATGTCTGAATGCCTAGTCTTTACAAATATAGCCTTTAGTCCTCATTATTATACCATTAAAGTCTAAAAGACTTTATAATCTTAATATTGACTTATTTTTGATGACTATGGTTTTTTCCTCTACATATCATTAAGGGACTATTCAATTAGAGAAGACTTTCCTGCCCCAGGAGATTTAGAGTCAGCTCAAAAATTCATTTTGGAAGTGACATTCCAAACCAACGTCACTATGATAATTCAAGGAGAATGTAATTGTAGAACACATTTCTTTTACATTTCATGGCTGGCATGTTTATTACCTATTTATTTCACACTGTCCATCTCTAGAAAAAGCTTGACATTAAAGATATTTTTCCTTTTACCAAAGTAAATCCTTAGCATTTATGGTGGGGCATTTGGCTACGTGTACACTAATGAAAACCAGCAATTTCACCTCCTTGTATCAGCTTTTTAAATTTCTTATTCTTGAGGGCATCTAGAATAATGATTAGTTGGGCTTCCGCATTAATAGCAGAAATAATATGTAACATTTATTAGGTGTGGTGTATATGGAAGGCAGTGAGACAATGACTTTACATATAATAATTTGCACAACAACCCTATGAAATACTAATACAAAGCCCATGATACTATGAGGATATTATTATCTGGAGAAAGCAGATGACTGAGAGTGAGTTTAGGGTGGTTAAGGGAATTGCATGTGGTTACACTGCTTATAGGAAATTGGACTGGATCCAGAACCTGGCCAGTTTTATGTAGAGGCAAGTCCTTTGGCCCTTCCATGAGCTGCATCTGGCTGTTCTTTATGGGCCAACATTTGGGGAAGCGGGAGAGAATATTTCCATAGCTAGTAGGCTGTTGTCCACTATCTGTGAAGCACTCACTTTATGGAGAATACTAAAGCTCACAAACTTACAAAAAAATCTGTCTACAAAATACTGTTCAAGAGAACACAGTTTAATTTATGATAAAGGACATATGTCTGCTGGTGGGCTGAAAGGACTAAAAGAGAAAGGCAGAGTTTCTCTATTTTAGTGGTCAAAATTACTATTTCCTCAAAGCCTTGAAATTGCTGGTTAGTGAGGAAGTGTCAATCTGTTAACATCTAGAATTAAGGAGGCATAATGGTCTCTCCCCACCTCCTACCAATAAAATGATTTCAGGAAACCATGACAAGTTTCTAACAGGAGTTGCCACCTGACAGGGGTTTAGGAACCTCAAGCCTGATATAATAATCTTAGGGAAGTTGATATTTGAGAAATGATTAATGTGTATAATGGGTCAAATTACGTATCTATGTGTGAAAAATGAATCTTGATCTGCCTCACACCATACCAAAAAAGTAATTTCAGGTGGATTATAGAACAAAATGTGAAAAGAAAAACAATAGAACTTCTAGAGATTAACATAAGTAAATATCTTTGTAACTTTGGACTAGAAAAATATTTCTTAAACAGGGCAAAGAAATATTAATAATAAAGAAAAAGACTGGCATATTGAATTTTGATAAAATTAAAAGTTTCTGCCATCAGAAGTCACTGTTAAGCCTTGGCTGGTATGGCTTAATTGGTCATAGCACTGTCCCGTACAATGAAAAGTCCTGGGTTCCATTCCTGGTTCAGGTGTGCATGAGAAAGCAACCAATCAATGTTTCTCTCTCTCACATTGATGTTTCTGTTGGTCTATCTGTCTTTCTTTCTTTCTCCCTTCTCTCTCTAAAGGGAATGGAAAACAAAATATCCTCGGGTGAGGACGAAAGACACCGTTAAGAAACTAAAAAGGTAAGCCACAAAATAGGAGAATATATTTGCAATGCATAGAACTCATAAATGACTCATAGCCAGAATATTTAAAGAGCTTCTATAAAGCAATAAGAAATAAAACAGACAATCTAGTAGAAAAGTATGCACAAAGGACTGGAGCAGATATGTTGCAAAAGAAGATACTCAAATGGCCAATAAATATTATTAGTGATCAGGAAATTACCAATGTGATTCTATTACACTTTTACTAGAATGGCTAAAATTGAGAAGACTGACAATACCAAGAACTGGCAAAAATATAGAGTAATACGCAACTGCTGGTAGGAATGCAAGTTGGTATAATCACTTTAGACAACAGTTTGGCAGTATCTCCTAAAGCAGGACATGAATATTCTATGATTTTACTCCTAGGGATCATATTAGAAATGCATTCATATGATTATAAAAGACATTATTCACCAAAAACTGAGAACAGCCAGCCCAATTGACCATCAACAGAAAAAATGGAGAAATGAATTGTGGGTATATTTATTCAGTGGTATACTTACAGAGCAATAAAAAGGATTGTACTACAATCCATGCAGAAAGATGAATGAATCTCACATATATAATACTGAGGGAGAGAAGCCGGCCACAAAAGAATACATATTATAAGATTTTCTTTATATGACATTCAAAGGTAAGACTTACTGATAGTAATGATAATGGAAGTCAAGATAATGGTTGTGCAGCATGATCTCACCTACCCTGACCAATACTATGAAAAATGCCCTCTTCTCTCTGACCCCTTCTGGGCAGATGCTTTACAATTAGTAAGATTGGTTTTGTCAGTGGTTGCTCTGACAGCCTATAGAGTAAAGTTGTCATGGACCAGAGCCCCCATTCAAGCCAGGAACAAGAAATAAATTTAGGTTGTCTTCATGTAATAAAGAAGTCTGACTCCATTTTTTGATGTTGGACTGCTGGCATCTTTTAAGCTTCACCTATCAAAGCCGATCACATGACTTGCTAGGTGCAAAGTGGTTAAGACCAGTGCAATCTGCCACAGGTTTAGCAGGAAGAGAACCAAAAATACTTGATGAACTGCACTGTTGTCTACCACAGGTGAATCTTTTAGGATAAGTAGGGTATTGATGGGTAAAGAAAGAATGCTATTGAAACTGAAGTAATAACATGAGCAGAGATATGGAAGATGGGTGATGTGGCTCAATCAGAGAATGCCTAAAATGAACAAGTGGGAGATAAACTTAGAAAAGGATGGATTTTAGTAATAGAAAACCTTGAAAATGCCCCCTGGATGGTGGCACAGTGTATAAGGCACCGTCCTGCAAACCCACAGGTTGCTGGTTCGATTCCCAACCAGGGCATATAACCAGGTTGCAAGCCAGGTCTCCAACCAGATTGTAGCTGGAGACAGGTGAAAGGCAACCATACATTGTTGTCTCTCTCCCTCTCCACTTCTCTCCCTTCCCCTCTCTCTAAAAATAATAAATAAAATTTTTAAAAAACAAAGAAAGCCTTGAAAATGAATCATTTTAAATTTGTAGCATGGGTTGCAATGAACAACTTTGAAGGTATGGATATGTGTTTCAGTTAGATTGTTTAGATAAAATAAACAAGAGGTTGGGAAATACCCTGGCCGGTGTGGCTCAGTGTGTTGAGTGCCAGACTGTGAACCAAAGGGTCCCTGGTTTGACTCTCAGCCAGGGCACGTGTCTGGGTTGCCACCAAGGTCCCCAGTTGGGGGTGTGCAAGAGACAACCACATGCTGATGTTTCCCTCCCTCTCTTTCTCCCTCCTTTCCTCCCTTTATAAACAAATAAGCAGATATAGAGATATATAGATAGACAGAAGTTGGGAAGTTATTGGAGTGGATAAATATCTGAACTGCAGTGGCAGTGGGGATAGAAAAGTAGAGTCTGGGGTCTTTTGGAAGTCTAATTTGATATAAGGTGAGAATGAATAGTGAAAATTATTCCATTCAATCGTGGATGACTGGAAGAATGGTGGTGACATTTTATAGGGCATAAAGGACAACATGGGTTAAATTGATAAATTTGTTTCTGGAAATGCTGAGTTTAAGATAATGGAAAGACATTACTATGGACTGAATATTTGTGTCCTCCCCCAAATACAAATGTAGAAATTCTAAGTCTTGAGATGACAGCATTATGAAGTAGGGCCTTTGGGTGACGATTAGGTCATGAACCTGGAGCCCCGATAAATGGGATTAGTACCCTTACAAAAGAGATCCAAAAGAGCTCCTTGATCCTTTTTAGCCATGCAATTGGGGATACAACAAGAAAACTGGTGTTTATGAACCAGAAAGCAGGTCTTCATGAGACACTAAATCTGTTGGCATTTTGATCTTGGAATCCCTGCCTCTAGATCTGCTGTCTATAAGCCACCATGTCTATGATATTCTGTTATAGTAGCCTGAATGAATTAATATAGGCATTCAAGTATAGAGGAGTGCTCAAATTTATTGTCCAGTAGAGAGAAGACTGAACTTTTAGATCCTAAAGTCAACATGGAACCGGTTGAAGCTCTCCAATGAGAAACTATATATAAAGTTAGAAGAAAAGAAGAATGAAAACAATTTTGGAGAACATCTGCTGTTAAGGAGCAAGCTGAACACAACAGAAGCTAATATAGAAAACCAGAGATAGAGGAAGAACATGCTTCAGGAATATAGAGATCCAAGAAAAAGAGAGTAAGTAGCTCAACGTGCCTCCAAGAGCACCAAAAAGATACCAGCAGATTTGGCTGTGGAGAGGTGATGAGTGCTGTTTGAGAAAGCCGTTTTAGTAGAAAGTGGGACTCGACAGAAGGAGGATAATGGCAAAAAAAAAAAAAAAAAAACCAAAAAACCAAACCAAACAAAACTAAGCAAATACAGATTATTCTTTTGGTAAGGCTGGGATTGAAAAGAAGGCGAAATATGTGTGGGAAAATAGCTTTAAAGAAAGTTTCTGGAAAGCTTAGCTGTATACCTTGGCATGCCATCTTATACACTTTCTTTAGGGCAAGGTTTTAATTAAAAATAAATCATGCCGAAATTCAGCTATGACTCTAGGTAAATTTTACATTCTCAGCACCTTATGGGTGTGGCCAAGGAGAATTCCACAAGGGTGGACACGTGATTCAAGACGGCCAAGGCAGACTCAGCCCCAGGATGTGTCTGCGATGATCCAGAATTCTTCTACTGGGTTTGGAACCCAGCCAAATGTGAGCTGCGAGCTGCGAGCTGCCAGCGGCCCTTTTCCATGCTGCGGGTTGAGCCTGCCTGAGAAAGGTGCGGACGCTGAGGAGGAGGGAGGGGCAGAGTCTGAAGGTAGAGGCCTCCGCCCAATGTGCCCCCTCTTGTAGCTGTGCCTGAAGCAAGCTCTCAACCTGTCTGTCTCTGGTATGTCAGCCAGTCATTCTCACTTTTTGTTAAAACTGGTTGGGGTTGGCTGTTCTGCCATTTGTAACTGGGAGGGAGTCTTGATACCAAAGGTCTCCTAAAGCCACTACGTGCATCCTCAGCCAGTACTTTTGACACAAGTGGGATTTTAAAGAAATTAACATTTGTTAAAATCTATGAAGCTGTGATTATGAGAAAATCTGGATCGTACTGAATGGAACATTTGTCTTGCCCTAGATTTCTGATGAATTTCATTGTAAGAACAGGAAAAATGTAATAAGATTAACATTAAACGTTGAGTCATCAGCGTGCGTGCGTAGTTTTCTTTGAGATATAGTTATGGGAAACATATGCATCAGATTATTTAGTTGTTTTCCTCAAATGGAGTCTTCTAAAAAAAATGGCATTGCCACTAACAAAGGATAATTAATATCTTTGATCTTTTTTTAGGGAGGAATTTTTCATTTTTCTAATATAATTGCAGTGTTCCACAGTGTAAAAGAACCCTTTCCCACACACCAAGGCATGAACTGGTCTTCCTTATTTGTTTTTGGATTAGTTCCCAACTGACATCAGACACAGCAGCACAATCCTTTCCTCTTTCGTGAGGTACCAGGCAGCATCAATTGGTGAGTCACAAATACCCAACTCTCTCCTGAAGGTTAGCCTGGACTAAATTGCCCTGGGGACAAGAGATGAGGAATTCTTCCTCCACTTGCAGATTTTCCCCCCTAAATCTAACTTTCAAAAGAAGCAGGAAGCAGCTTGTCGATGATAAATCACAAGCAAGCAAGTGTTCTGAAGAGGAAAGATTGATATTAATAGAGGCGGCATTTTTCTTTCAGCAGAAAAGATCTTTCAGTGAACTTGGGCCTGACAGCCTTGAAAACCTAGTCAGCTAAGAATTCAAATGCCATGAACTTAAGAAGAAATATTACTGTGTTTTATACACTAAAGCATGCTTCTTCCTCTAATTGGGAGGTAGTTGCAGTTGAATGTTTACATCATCTACAACATTTGTAAACTCCAGACATGGAAGGCCACAGTTCACTTTTTGTTTACATGCCAAGGAGTTTGACTAATCCATTTAATTATCAATAAGAATAAAGCATTGATGGAAATAAAATTGGGGCATGACAAAGAGTTCTTTGGACCCTGCGTGTAATTATACAGAAAATTTCTTAATGCATTACCACATATTAGAAGGAAAAAGGCACTGGCCAGAGGACTGGTTCTTGTCTTGTTTTACTGCTACCAACTCGGAACTGTGGATAAATTAGCTAATCTCTCTTGGTCTCAGTTTCCTCCGCTGTTACAAGGTAATTGGAGAGGATTCTGTTGAGACTTGGGTTAATGTCCATTGCTATTGATATGTAACAAATAATTTCAAATTTACTGGGATAAGACAACCACCATTTTATTGCACAAACAGATTCTATGGGTTAGATGGCCAGGCAGGGCTCAGCTGGGCAATTCTTTTGCTTCCCAAGGCAATTACTAAGGCCACTCAAAGGTGCTCAGCTGGCAGATGAGATGGTCTGGAGGGCTCAAGACAAGCTCAGTTACTTTTTTTTTTGGTCGGGGGCAGATATGCGCTTAGTTGTCACCTGGAACACCTACCCCTGGCTCGTCCATCATGCTGGCTCTCTCAGCCTGGTGCTCCCAAGGTGGTCAGACTTCTTAGAGGGCAGCTGGCTTCTCCCAGAGTGAGCATACCAAGTGAACCAAGTGGTTCCAGCCTAGCCATGGACGCCACGCACCAGCATTCTCACTGTATACTCTTTGTCACAAGACTGCCCAAATTGAAGGGCAAAGGACAGTGATCCCACCTTTTGATGATAGCAGTATCACAGAATTTTGCAACCATATTTTAAAACCACCACACCTATTTAGCAGGTCTCATTATTCTTTTCCAAACAGTGTACCCATTTCCTTCTTCTTTCCTCTTTCCTTTATCCTTCCTTTCCTCCTTCTTTTCTTTCCTTCCTTCCTTCTTTCTTTCTTTCTCTTTCTTTCTTTCCCTTTCATCAATTATTTTAGTCCCTGCATTAGTCAGACATGTTTGGTAGTCTACTGTAAAACTGAAGGGTGGAACAAGAACATAACCCCTCTCTTTATGGAGCTTATATTCCAATGAGGAAAATACTCATTAATCAAATGCAGGTAAGTCTTTAATTATAAATTCTACTAAGTACTACCAAGGAAAGGTACAAGGATCTCTGTGGTACCACAGCAAAGAGACACACTTTGATCAAGGTGCAGGGAGTCTTCCCTGAGAAAGAAATGTTCACTTTGAGATCTACAGAACATGTTGGAATTGGCTAGAGGTAGGGTATCAATACAACCCCAAACAAGACTTCCTTTGGTTGCCCCATTGCCCCTAAATCTCTTCATTTAAAAGACCTTTTCTTTCTAGCCTACTTGATTGCTCCTTGGCAGTTATTCATTTCAGAAGTCACATGTTTGATATTGAATATATTCCCAGCCTCCTGTTTTTTTCTTGCCTTATGAACCTGTACTGGATCCCTACTGTTAGTTGAATAAAATCAGTAGGTTAAATACAGCACTGGAGACCCTTCCTATGCAAGCTCCATCCTAACTTCCTAGCCTCATCACCCCGTACTGTGGATTCCATGCTCCAGCCATACCAATCTACTTGCTGTTTCCAGGGCATGTATGGCCTTCCAGGCCTATGATCTTTGTCCTCACTGATTCCTCTTTCTGAGATAACCTTTCTCTTTGTCCCTACCCTTAGAGTTCTTTTCATTTTTCCAGGTGGTAGTCAAGGGCCACCTCCATTATGAAGTCTTTCTTAATCCCAAGGCATAATAACGTAACTCTTAAGTGTGCTCACACTTCCTTTCTACTCTGCTTTGTTAGCAGCTTCCTCACTCCCACCAAGCTTTAAGATACATGAAGGCAGGAACCATTAAAAAAATCATGCCTCTGTTCTCCAAAGTGCCAATCTCAGTACTTTCCCCATAGTAAGCATTCAATAATTGTTACAATTGTTTGCAGAACAAATGAATGAATATACCATTAAAAAAAAAGATTTTATTTATCATTTTCAGAGAGAGGAGAAGGGAGAGAGGCAGAGAGGGAGAGAGACATCAATGTATGGTTACCTTTCACCTGCCTCCAGCTACGGACCTGGCTTGCAACCTTGTTATGTGCCCTGACTGGGAATTGAACCGGCGACCTTTGGGTTTACAGGCCGGTGCCTTATCCACTGTGCCACCAGCCAGGGCCTGAATCAATGAATATACCATTTTTTTTCAGATTATAGGGCTATAAAATGTAGCTACCTACTTTTTTTTTTTTTTTAAGATTTTATTATTTTTAGAGAGAGGGGAAGGGAGAGAGGCAGAGAGGGAGAGAGACATCAATGTATGGTTGCCTTTTCATCTGCCTCCAGCTATGGATCTGTTTGGAGACCTGGCTTGCAACCTGGTTATGTGCCCTGGCTGGGAATCGAACCAGTGACCTTTGGGCTCACAGGCTGGCACCTTATCCACTGTGCTACCAGCCAAGGCTGCTACCTACCTTTTTATATACTCAGTATTTACTATGGTGGTTAGTACCTGTGAACCCAGGGTTCAAATTCATTTGAACTGGGTTCAAATTCAAAAAAAAAAAAAAGCAGACCCTAGTAGCCATTATTGTACAGGGGCTTCTCATGCAAAGTGCACTTCACAGAGAAGCCTGTGCTGAACTGCTTGCCTCTGTGCCGAGCTGCCTGACTGCACTTTGTTCCTGCCATCTGAGCTGGCCCTTACACGGCATGTGAGTTCCTGGCTATTTCAACCAATAAGCCTGAGGTTTTCCTCATCGCAGCTGTGCAGTTCTGACCAATCAGAGAGGCTCTCTTCTGACCAGTCAAGACAGCGCCTTACAGACCAATCAAGCCGTGAGGATTTGGAGTCCTCCTTTGCATGAGGACAGACCAATTAGGGACCAGGGGTGGGAACTTCTGTTCATATAAGCCTGCTCCCTGTGGCCTTGGGGAGACGACTCTCCCTGAAGACTGCCTGTCTCAAGCTGAGCTGAAACACTGAAGGTGTCTTACCAGAGCAGAAAGTGGCCCCCTCCAGGGCTCCCTCACTGTCACGCTGTTTTCACAGCTGTGTTGCGTCCCAATTGAGCTGTTTTGCTTGAAGTTTCCTTCATTACACCCCAAAAGGGAGATTTTGGTTGGTGTTGAATTGGCATGTGCAACCATCAGTTGACATACTCAATACTGATTTTTGAGTTAAAAAAGTTTGTAGCTTTCATGTATGCATATTTTAAATACCACTGAATCAAAATGTTTGGTAGACAATGTTGACTACATTTTTAAGCACTTACACTAAACGATAAATTCCTTGGGGCAGGAACGGTGTGTTTCCGACATTTGTGTCCTTTATACTATTAATCGTTTTACATACAAATCATTGATCTGAAATAAACATGCTCGTAAACTATTTTCTAAGTTTAAAGGTTATTCTTTTCATATTTATTATGCAGACGTCATTGTCCTAAGCAGTATGTGTGTGTATATATATGTGTGTGTGTATATACATATATATATATAAAGTTTGTGTAAACATGGTTTGCCATGGATTTGGATATGCTATGAAGGAAGTGATCTAGCCTGAAGAGTAACCACATTTAGCAAAAGCCTGCTATAACTCAATAATTCTTTAGTAGGTCTCAGTCTTGTCCTTCAGTATTCCCATTATAATAGGTGCTCCCTCTGTACTTGTTTTGTATTATTTTTATTATTTTTGAAGAGGATGGTAATGATGACTCTGTGGAGTAGTGGAATCAAAGGCTGCAAGTAGAATCGATAGTCATAAAATGACAAATGACTAGAGCTAGAAATGACTGAGTCCAGCTAGTTTATTCCACAAATGGGGAAACTGAGGTTCAGGTTCATACTTTTGCCTTTGTACTTCATGATGCTCAATTTCTGGGAGCCTGGCATAAAAGAGGAGACTACACAGGTTAAAGGAAGCACAAAGTTTATCAACTGCTTTTCCTTAGAGGATCTCTAACAAGCAGCACTGGTCTGCAACTCACGAATTGGATCACAGTAGAGCTTAGTAAGTGCACCCTTATTTATACCACAAGTGACAGCACCTCTGCATCTTGGAAACCATAGTGCTCACCCCCATTGGTTCTCAGCCATTGCCAAGAAGTCCCCTGATTTCATTGACCTCTGTGTCCTAGAGCCTTGACCTGTAAGGTTCCCTGGTGCCAGAATGTCTGCAGCTGGAAGATCAAAGAGGCTCAGGGGAAAAATTCACTCTTAACTGAGATGAAGATGGGGTATTAGGCAGGAAAACCAGCTATATGCACCACAATTCTTGTCCATCTGGAAAATGCTTGAACTATATCCCAAATATAAACATCAAGCTCGACAACTTAAACACAACACGAGCCAGAAGCAAAGTCTTCTGCTTGCCAAGCCAGGCCACATTCCACCTGCCCTCCAAAAGTGCTTGATTTGCCTGGCACATAGGGAATGCTTAATAAATAATCTGTGAAATAAATGAACGAATGAGGTGACATGTAACGAAAGATGCAAATACAGCAAAATTATTAAGAGCAAAAGATTGAGTGAGAAGTTAAAATGTTTAAAATAGGGAGTTAGCAATTTAAACGTAAGTTGTGAAATTGATGTCTAGATTCTGTTTCCAGCTCCCCGGCAAGCAAGGCCAAAAGGGCGATGCAGTTGGCTTCACCTACTTCTCGTTGTGGAAAAGAACCCAGAATTCCAGGGTGTCGTATAGTTTCGTGTTTCTGAGAGAAGTGAGTTGTGTGGGAGATCGCTCTACAACACCCAAGTGTTATTTACTTCTTAAGGACATGTGACGGTTCCTCCTTGGTTTGCAGCCAAAGTGATTGTTTGCAACAGACTGGTAATACCTTTCCCAAATGGTGGTTGTCCATAGTTTCTGCTTAAAGAGAGTAACTCCATTTTTGGTACCACCCCCTGTCTGCCTGTAATTGTTGTTTCTGCTCAATCCTCGGCCAGGATCCACTGTTTGAAGCGGAGCCTCAGAGCATTCTTGAAATATTTCCTAAGTCCTCTCTACTTACAAATGCACTTCCTCCACTAGTCTTATAGAGTTAGGTACTAGGATATTTTTGCTGTCTGCTATACTTAGCATGGTTTATAATCCTTGGCTACATTATCTCGGGCGCCCCCTTAAAAATCCCTTAACAAATAAAGTAACCTGAGTAGAATAAAATCCTTGGTGATTGATTGATCCGAGGTTCATAGTTCACTTACAGCTCTCTGCCCTGGCTCTCTCCTGCCGACTCTGCCCATTTCTTTTAGATGTTTTCTCCTATTTACAGCTACACTCCATACTTTTCTTCCTGTTGTTTGCTGCGTCAATAATAGCATCTGCCCTGGCTGGTGGCACAGTGGATAAGGTGCCAGCCTGTGAACCCAAAGGTCGCTGGTACGATTCCCAGCCAGGGCACATAACCAGGTTGCAAGCCAGGTACGTAGCTGGAGGCAGGTGAAAGGCAACCATACATTTTTGTATGTGTGTGCAGTCATTTTTTTTTTTTTTTTAATTTTTTTTTTTTTTTTTT